>JARQOD010000004.1:493672003-493802991 GCA_033576555.1 Oophaga sylvatica | reverse complement strand
AGGAGCCGGTGAAAACGGCACTTTTCCCAAGGCGAATCCTTCACCGGCTTCTTCAGGGGTTGCTGGTCCCCACTCTCTCCTACCTTATGCTCAGGGCCCAGGAACGTGGACATCCTCACACTCGCAAGGTCCACCCCCGACTGACTTCCGCTAAGAGGAAATCTTCCTGACAGATTCCCACTTGGAGGCAATCCTTCCCTAGCAACAAGTCCCTGAGCTATTGTCCCTATTGGACTGGATGTGCTCAATGCACCCCTCTAGTGACCAAACCAATTACTGAATTGACATCTTTTTATAACATTCTAACTGGATCTCTAACGTGCCCCATTAGTGATCCCTTGCAAGCTACACTTAACCAAAATATATACACTACCTTTTACAGTGCCCATTTCTGTTGACCTCCAGGGTGCACTATCTACCTATAACCAAACCCCTCCATATCAAACGTAATACTAGTACATGACATCACAGAGTTCATACAAAACATACAGTTACACAATTAATGGGAATGAAACATTTAAACGGTTAATTCCCCTTGACCTCCTTACACATGTTCCCTTTAACTCTTGGTAACTGATCTGACATAATTCTTCTTTGTAAATATCAGTGATTTCAAAAGTCTTGTCCCATGTCTGTAGACAACAGCCTTACGTAGATGCTGTACCTGATACAGATTAAAATAAAGGACCAGTTCTCAGGATGATGCCCTGCATAGCATTCAACAGAAACCATACTGACATTAATAACCAAGCCATGTGAAATTAAAATCTAATGATGTAAGTGGAATGTCGGTTTGAAGTGGTTTCATGGCAGCCACAATTTAGATTGGTGCTATAAAAGGGACCAACCTGAATATTTTGAAGACAACTTCTCCCTGCCCTGCTCCAGCTGATTGACTGGTTTCTCCCATTATTAGCTTTTCAAATTATTTTAAAACTGTGTTCCTCCATAGCGCTTCTAAGAAAAACATACATAGTTTGGACAGCATGAATCTAAAGACAGATATTGAGAGTAAATTTCCATTCCACTCTGGGTCAACCAGAGATGAACGTCTTATCAAATTCATGGTGTCAAAGTCTCATCAATGTGCTATCTCTGCCCTGGTTACAAGCTGGCATCTTCACACATGCTGGCACAGCAGTGACATTTGTAACCTGTCTGAGAGACGCTGTTCACTGGAAACGTACTGTGGATGAAACATGAAGTATTTCATTAAGTGAAGCCAATAAATAATGATGGAGAAGATGGATACGAACAAAAATTAAAAGAGACAACTGAAACTTCTCTTGTGTTCTAAGGTCGGTCACATTGGTATAGAAGTTATATAGTAGAATGAAACAAAAGGTGGAGACTGGAGAGCCATGTTATGTGATCAAATAGCCAAGCAGAAAAAAATAAAGATAAAGCATTGACCTTGAATAGGTTTAGAAAGACACCACTCTATTTGATTGGGCTCCGCACAACACAAGGGGTTGATTCATCATGGATTTTTAAAGTATTGGCTATCTATACTGCCAGGATTTCCTTTAGTTACTAATCAGAGATGATAGGATTCATACCTGAAAGCACTGCAAACCAGTAGCTGCACTTTTTTTGCAAGATTGCTTTACTTAGGGTTTATTTGCACAATGACATACTTATTTAACCTTTTCTGGACCAGGCACATTTTAGTTTGTGATTTTTTTTAGTACATGCGATTTAAAGAGCTATATACTTTTACCTTATTGTTCAGATATTTAAATAATTTATGAGTCTTTTTTTTCATGATCCATGGGGCTTCAAGTTTTTGTCACTGTCATATTCTCTTTTTTTTTGCTGATATTGGGGTGGAAAATAAGGGAAATAAATGTGTTTTCCAATTTTTTCATGATCACACAAAACTTTTATTACACATTTAAATTATACATTTAAAAATTTGTTCTCAATTCTGTAGCAAATATTTGTATAAATTGGACACATTTTTTATGTCGGCGGGGCCAGTAGTAGCCATTTGGATTCATATTGTTATTTTTATTTATTCATCAATACCTGTAATTTTTTATTTGTTTTTTTACTTATCTTAAACATTGTTCCACCCCATAAGTTCAAAAAATACCTTTTTTGTGGGAGGAGGTAGCATTTAAATATTTAAATATTTTTATTTTCATGCTATTTCCAATGTAACTAGGGCTGATCTATTAGCCTCAGTACCATGGGAGATACAGACTCCTGCATGCACAGCAGAGCTGTCTTAGTCTCCTTTGACCCAGCAGCTCCTACTCCCTAACTATACATGGCACTCACATGACAGCTGAGTATGTAGGAGGAAGTGCCATCAGCGCAGCCTATTGCTGTGTACACGGTGCTTCTTCGGTGCTGTTCATACAGCTATGGAGAAGGCACAGACAATAATGAGGCCCCATTATCATGTGTAACTGCACTTCAATGCTGTGAAATCTTAGAACGTCACTGCTGAGTAGGAACCGGAATCGCCTGGACAGTTAAAGCCTATAGGCCATCCCGAAGAAGTTAAACAGTGAATAATGCGATCATAACTCACGACGAGCAAACAATGTCAGACAAGTGTTTATACAGGTTGAGAATTGTGAATGAATTGTTGAATAGCGATCATTACATCGTTCACTGAGATGACACAGACAGGTAATCTGGAGTGTAGCTATGCTCGATGTCCAAATGCCCAAGGTGATATTTGTTTTGAATACATAAATTCATGAAATGCTGTATAAACATTTTCAACGCAAATTTAATTAGAGATAAAATGTTCAATAATCAATTTTTATTTATAGGAACAGCAGCATTTACAATAATAATGATGAATAATATGACACAAATCCAGTATATACCTAATCCAGTGCTCCAACTGCTACTGAACAATTTCCTCAGAACAAGATCAACCAATCACTAAAAGCCATAACTATTTAGGACTTGAATTTCCATGTCTTCTTTTTGTCGGTCTAATCATCGAAAGAGTGAACAGTCTCCATTTATATTGCACAGTTTTCGAAAAATTAACAAGATTTTTTTCATTTGCATAAAGGATTTCATGGATGACGAATGAGCATTTTTGGACACATCGTTCAGTCGCTTAATCCATTCACATTACACAATTATCATAAATGTTAGAATCTGAAGGATTATCAGACAGTATAAATGCCCCTTTACTTCTGTAATTCTACTATGGTTCTATTTTGTATACTATATACAGTGGCATGTAAAAGTTTGGGCAGCACTGTTCAAAATCATTGTTATTGTGAACAGTTAAGCAAGTTGCAGATTAAATGATCCTTAAAAAGCTTAAAGTTAAAGATGACACTAGTGATGGGTGAGCACTAAAATGCTCGGGTGCTCGTTGCTCGTGTTGAGCAAAATGGAATGCTCGGGTGCTCAACACGAGCAACGAGCCCAATGTTAGTCTATGGGAAACCCAAGCTTTTTTGCCGCGACCACGCCCCCACCCGGTGATCTTTTTATGGTAGCAAAACGTTGGAAATCTATGGGAACAGTGCTCAAATGACATGGGAATAGAGTTGAGCGATACTTTCCGATATCAATAAGTATCGGATCGGAATGGGTATCGCCGATACCCAAAAAGTATCTGCGATACCCGATACCGATACCGGAAATCCAATGTAAGTCTATGGGAACAAAATATCGGAATTAAAAAAAAACCCATTCTTGCCTTGTAGGTTAATTGTACATGAAGGAAAACAACAAAAAGTAATGTAGAATGTATTGGGGGAGGTTGAGGAGACATTAAAGGCATAGATGTTTAACCCAATCAAATGAAATAGCAGTAATCCTTTTTTTTTTAAAGACGTTTGGATTGACGAAGAAATTGACAATGTTGTTAACCTTTTTTCTATTTTGGCAAATATGTATGTTTCACAACTTCCATGCTCTTCACCTTTTTAACTTCTGCCACACTTTCTCCTTCATAATCTTCAGCAGCATCATCTTTTTCATCAAATTATTCTTCATCTTCACCTTATTTATCTTCTTCTTAAACTTCTTGCTATTCATCTTTTTGTTAACATTACTCATATTCTTCTTATTAAACTATTATTCTTCTTCATATTCTACTTCTTCATCTTCTTCCTATTCATCTTCATCATATTCTTATTTGTGACAGAGATTCCTGTACTTGTAATCTGTAAAAGTATGAATTTTTCATCCTTCCGCTCTTGCTGTCACCAAAGATTTAAATTACAACAGTGTTTGTCCGCGTTCAGTTTAGCCTGCAGCAGCAGCAGGCCTTTTCCAGGGGCACCACGAGGAGGAACGGACTCACCCCCATACACTGCTTAGTCTTCTTCTGCTTATAATTTAGAGCATATATTTAGCTCTTAATTTTGGTCTTGTACTTCATGTTCTTCTGCTTATTGTTCTTCTGTCTCTTGTTCTGTATCTTGTAGTTTGTCTTAACCTACTTTTGTCCTGTTGGTGATCTTCTTCTGGGTAATCTTTTATTTGTTCTTTGTGATGGTGTTCAGGCTGGTTGGCTTGATGCTCGTCGTCCTTGTGGTCGTCGTCTTCTTCGGGGTGGTCATCAGGGTCGTCGTCTTCATTGTTGGAGATCCATAGTGATTACCCAAAAAAACATTTAAAAAATCTTCAATTTGGAAATGTAGCTGAAGGTACAAGAAGGCTGACTAACTTCCGAGAACCAGCTGACGTTACTGGGACCCGGACGGGTATCAGATGGTACAAGAGACAATGGAAGTAACGAGGACCAGCTGACTGTGCTGGAACCCGGAGGGGCAGCAGGAGGAAAAGAGCCAATGGCACAACCGAGGACCAGCTGGCGTTACTGGAACCCGGACGGGTATCAGATGGTACAAGAGACAATGGAAGTAACGAGGACCAGCTGACTGTGTTGGAACCCGGAGGGGCAGCAGAAGGAAAAGAGCCAATGGCACAACCGAGGACCAGCTGGTGTTAATGGTACATGGTTACTAAGCAGGAGGTACCTGTGCTCCAAAGCACTACCAAGGACTAGCAGACGTTGCTGGAACTCGATACCGAGATGGAGGCACCTAGGCCAAAGGCACTGCGGAGAACCAGCTGACGGTACTGGAACCCGGATGGGTAGCAGAAGGTACAAGAGCCAATGGAAGTAACGAGGACCAGCTGACTGTACTGGAACCCGGAGGGGCAGCAGAAGGAAAAGAGCCAATGGCACAACCGAGGACCAGCTGACATTACTGGGACACGGTTACTAAGCAGGAGGTACCTGTGCTCCACAGCACTACCAAGGACCAGCAGACGTTGCTGGAACTCAGATACCGAGATGGAGGCACCTAGGTCAAAGGCACTGCGGAGAACCAGCTGACGGTACTGGAACCCGGACGGGTAGCAGAAGGTACCCATGGAAATTTAAGTTGACAGGCCGCGAGCCGGCCGCAGTTACCGAATCCCACAGTCCTACAGTGGGTGATTGTCCTATTGTCACAACGGAAACAGCCTTTATTTACATATCCCGCAGCACACATAGGAAGCACCTAAACTGCAGGCACCATAGAGTCGGCTAACCCGAACGCAACACGAAAGGACAACTTATTGGAGGCTAAGTGACGTTTACACTGACAGGAAACAGCTGGCGTGCTGTTACCAGTCTGGGCAGGAGTGAGTACCCGTGCCAATTACACTTCCGAGCAACAACTGGCGGTGTTGGAGCCCAGGGATGAGAGGAGAACAGAGTGGAGGCAGCAGGACTTTTTGCCGTTCACACAGCAGGGGAACAGCTGACATTACTGAACCCCAGTAACACAGGAGCAAGTGTTGACTGTGCTAACAGCACTCCGAGCAACAACTGGCGGTGTTGGTGCCCAGGGATGAGAGGAGAACAGAGTGGAGGCAGCAGGACTTTTTGCCGTTCACACAGCAGGGGAACAGCTGACATTACTGAACACCAGTAACACAGGAGCAAGTCTTGACTGTGCTTACAGCACTTCCGAGCAACAACTGGCGGTGTTGGAGCCCAGGGATGAGAGGGAACAGAGTGGAGGCAGCAGGACTTTTTGCCATTCACACAGCAGGGGAACAGCTGACATTACTGAACCCCAGTAACACAGGAGCAAGTGTTGACTGTGCTAACAGCACTTCCGAGCAACAACTGGCGGTGTTGGAGCCCAGGGATGAGAGGAGAACAGAGTGGAGGCAGCAGGACTTTTTGCCGTTCACACAGCAGGGGAACAGCTGACATTACTGAACCCCATAACACAGGAGCAAGTGTTGACTGTGCTAACAGCACTTCCGAGCAACAACTGGCAGTGTTGGAGCCCAGGGATGAGAGGAGAAGAGTGGAGGCAGCAGGACTTTTTGCCGTTCACACAGCAGGGGAACAGCTGACATTACTGAACCCCAGTAACACAGGAGCAAGTGTTGACTGTGCTAACAGCACTTCCAAGCAACAACTGGCGGTGTTGGAGCCAAGGGATGAGAAGAGAAGAGTGGAGGCAGCAGGACTTTTTGCCGTTCACACAGCAGGGGAACAGCTGACATTACTGAACCCCAGTAACACAGAGCAAGTGTTGACTGTGCTAACAGCACTTCCAAGCAACAACTGGCGGTGTTGGAGCCAAGGGATGAGAAGAGGACAGAGTGGAGGAAGCAGGACTTTTTGCCGTTCACACAGCAGGGGAACAGCTGACATTACTGAACCCCATTAACACAGGAGCAAGTGTTGACTGTGCTAACAGCACTTCCGAGCACCAACTGGCGGTGTTGGAGCCCAGGGATGAGAGGAGAAGAGTGGAGGCACCAGGACTTTTTGCCGTTCACACAGCAGGGCAACAGCTGACATTACTGAACCCCAGTAACACAGGAGCAAGTGTTGACTGTGCTAACAGCACTTCCGAGCAACAACTGGCGGTGTTGGAGCCCAGGGATGAGAAGAGAACAGAGTGGAGGCAGCAGGATTTATTGCCGTTCACACAGCAGGGGAACAGCTGACATTACTGAACCCCGTAACACAGGAGCAAGTGTTGACTGTGCTAACAGCACTTCCGAGCAACAACTGGCGGTGTTGGAGCCCAGGGATGAGAGGAGAACAGAGTGGAGGCAGCAGGACTTTTTGCCGTTCACACAGCACTGGAACAGCTGACATTACTGAACCCCGTAACACAGGAGCAAGTGTTGACTGTGCTAACAGCACTTCCGAGCAACAACTGGCGGTGTTGGAGCCCAGGGATGAGAGGAGAAGAGTGGAGGCAGCAGGACTTTTTGCCGTTCACACAGCAGGGAACAGCTGACATTACTGAACCCCAGTAACACAGGAGCAAGTGTTGACTGTGCTAACAGCACTTCGAGCAACAACTGGCGGTGTTGGAGCCCAGGGATGAGAGGAGAACAGAGTGGAGTCAGAAGGATTTTTGCCTTTCACACAGCAGGGGAACAGCTGACATTACTGAACCCCAGTAACACAGGAGCAAGTGTTGACTGTGCTAACAGCACTTCCGAGCAACAACTGGGGTGTTGGAGCCCAGGGATGAGAGGAGAACAGAGTGGAGGAAGAAGGACTTTTTGCCTTCACACAGCAGGGGAACAGCTGACATTACTGAACCCCAGTAACACAGAGCAAGTGTTGACTGTGCTAACAGCACTTCCGAGCAACAACTGGCGGTGTTGGAGCCCAGGATGAGTGGAGAAGAGTGGAGGCAGCAGGACTTTTTACCGTTCACACAGCAGGGGAACAGCTGACATTACTGAACCCCAGTAACACAGGAGCAAGTGTTGACTGTGCTAACAGCACTTCCGAGCACCAACTGGCGGTGTTGGAGCCCAGGGATGAGAGGAGAAGAGTGGAGACAGCAGGACTTTTTGCCGTTCGCACAGCAGGGGAACAGCTGACATTACTGAACCCAGTAACACAGGAGCAAGTGTTGACTGTGCTAACAGCACTTCCGAGCAACAACTGGCGGTGTTGGAGCCCAGGGATGAGAGGAGAACAGAGTGGAGGCAGCAGGACTTTTTGCTGTTCACACAGCAGGGGAACAGCTGACATTACTGAACCCCAGTAACACAGGAGCAAGTGTTGATTGTGCTAACAGCACTTCCGAGCAACAACTGGCGGTGTTGGAGCCCAGGGATGAGAGGAGAACAGAGTGGAGGCAGCAGGACTTTTTGCCGTTCACACAGCAGGGGTAACAGCTGACATTACTGAACCCCAGTAACACAGGAGCAAGTGTTGACTGTGCTAACAGCACTTCCGAGCACCAACTGGCGGTGTTGGAGCCCAGGGATGAGAGGAGAAGAGTGGAGACAGCAGGACTTTTTGCCGTTCGCACAGCAGGGGAACAGCTGACATTACTGAACCCCAGTAACACAGGAGCAAGTGTGACTGTGCTAACAGCACTTCCGAGCAACAACTGGCGGTGTTGGAGCCCAGGGATGAGAGGAGAACAGAGTGAAGGCAGCAGGACTTTTTGCTGTTCACACAGCAGGGGAACAGCTGACATTACTGAACCCCATTAAACACAGGAGCAAGTGTTGATTGTGCTAACAGCACTTCCGAGCAACAACTGGCGGTGTTGGAGCCCAGGGATGAGAGGAGAACAGAGTGGAGGCAGCAGGACTTTTTTCCGTTCACACAGCAGGAGAACAGCTGACATTACTGAACCCCAGTAACACAGGAGCAAGTGTTGACTGTGCTAACAGCACTTCCGAGCAACAACTGGCGGTGTTGGAGCCCAGGGATGAGAGGAGAACAGAGTGGAGGCAGCAGGACTTTTTGCCGTTCACACAGCAGGGGAACAGCTGACATTACTGAATCCCAGTAACACAGGAGCAAGTGTTGACTGTGCTAACAGCACTTCCGAGCAACAACTGGCGGTGTTGGAGCCCAAGGATGAGAGGAGAACAGAGTGGAGGAAGAAGGACTTTTTGCCTTCACACAGCAGGGGAACAGCTGACATTACTGAACCCCAGTAACACAGGAGCAAGTGTTGACTGTGCTAACAGCACTTCCGAGCAACAACTGGCGGTGTTGGAGCGCAGGGATGAGAGGAGAACAGAGTGGAGGCAGCAGACTTTTTGCCGTTCACACAGCAGGGGAACAGCTGACATTACTGAACCCCAGTAACACAGGAGCAAGTGTTGACTGTGCTAACAGCACTTCCGAGCAACAACTGGCGGTGTTGGAGCCCAGGGATGAGAGGAGAAGAGTGGAGGCAGCAGGACTTTTTGCCGTTCACACAGCAGGGGAACAGCTGACATTACTGAACCCCAGTAACACAGGAGCAAGTGTTGACTGTGCTAACAGCACTTCCGAGCAACAACTGGCGGTGTTGGAGCCCAGGATGAGAGGAGAAGAGTGGAGGCAGCAGGACTTTTTGCCGTTCACACAGCAGGGGAACAGCTGACATTACTGAACCCCAGTAACACAGGAGCAAGTGTTGACTGTGCTAACAGCACTTCCGAGCAACAACTGGCGGTGTTGGAGCCCAGGGATGAGAGGAGAACAGAGTGGAGGCAGCAGGACTTTTTGCCGTTCACACAGCAGGGGAACAGCTGACATTACTGAACCCCAGTAACACAGGAGCAAGTGTTGACTGTGCTAACAGCACTTCCGAGCACCAACTGGCGGTGTTGGAGTCCAGGGATGAGAGGAGAAGAGTGGAGGCAGCAGGACTTTTTGCCGTTCACACAGCAGGGGAACAGCTGACATTACTGAACCCCAGTAACACAGGAGCAAGTGTTGACTGTGCTAACAGCACTTCCGAGCAACAACTGGCGGTGTTGGAGCCCAGGGATGAGAAGAGAACAGAGTGGAGGCAGCAGGACTTTTTGCCGTTCACACAGCAGGGGAACAGCTGACATTACTGAACCCCAGTAACACAGGAGCAAGTGTTGACTGTGCTAACAGCACTTCCGAGCAACAACTGGCGGTGTTGGAGCCCAGGGTCAAGGAGGATGTTTAAATACTAGATCAAGTATTTTCCTTGTTACGTGTCAATTAAAAATGTCTATACTCCAAACAAGAGAAATATAACCTTTAGTACCATAAGATGATGATTTTACTTTAAAAAATCAATATAAATTAAGAATTGACAAACATAAACGCATACATTAACATGTTGAAAAGCAATGCAAACCACAAAAAAATTGGTTAAGTAATCTGCTATACGGTTTTAAATAAAAGCATACAAGTACATATCAGAATCCATTAATGATGGATAAGTAACAGTATGTACACCATTTTTATTGTATAGACAATGAATGTCTGACTTCAAAACATAATCAGCATTACAAGTTATCTGTGACATTCATAAAACTTTACATTTGCAGAATAATATCACTAAACAGTTTATAAAAATATATAAATTTTCCATCATGTAATACTGATAATATGTGCCAATCATTTATATTAACAAACATAACGTTTAAAAAGTGCATAGTGCATAGTGAAAACAGCTATTTATGCCTGACTGTGGACTTGCAAGCATGACAACGGATAGATAAGGTATATATAGATGAGACTGCATAGCCACAAATGGTGAATGGCGATGTAATACTGTACCTCAATAAAGTGTGCGTCACTACTACATCCTTTTTTTATATAGCTTTAGAAACAGGGTACGTGCATGTATGCTTGCGCCTTTGTTTGGACGCACAGACTGGCTTCCTGCTGTGACGCGTTGGGTATTGGAGCGTCTGTGCGTCTTATGACGCAGACTAACATTCACGTTGCACATCGTTCATCATCGCAAGCGTACCGACAACACAAAGGCGTTGTCATGACTGCTTTACTCAGTAAACATGCACCTATGATGAAACATACACATCATTGTCAGAAGCTCCCTGTCCTCCCCAACAGCTGCAGGAACCTTTCCTTCCAACTAGAAGAAATGTAAAACCTGTGCATCTATAATGACCACGGACAAGATAAAGATCCCCAACTCCCATCAGGACTACAAGATCCCAGGTACTTTCAGCTGCATCACATGTAATGTGGTGTACCTAATTATATGTACTAAATGTCCAACTGGGGTCTGTATGTGGGGGAGACCGGGCAAAAACTGAGAACAAGGATGAATTCTCATCGCCACACAATAAGAGAAAAATGAATGGATTTACCTGTGGCAAAACACTTTTGTATGCCCGGTCATAGCATGATGGATATGGAATTAATGGTATTAAAATCTAACTTCAAATCTGAGAAAGATAGAAAGGTTTGGGAATATAAGCTTATGATGACCTTTGACACTCTTAGTGCTGGAATGAATATATCACACGGATGCATGTCATTCTATATCAATTAAGGAATCTGCATCTCTGACCTTCTAGGGGCATCAAAACACAACACCAGACCCCAATCAGAGGGCAATAAAACTTTCTCTCCTTATCTATGAACTGTTCCAATATTTATGTTCATCCCTCTGCCATAATGACAGTTCTGCTTCACGTCACTTGTCTTACCTATTGCACTATTCCTGTGTCCTGTTGTGTATATAAATATGTGATTCTTCATTTTTTGTTTTAGTCTTTGCCTGATGAAGAGACCTGAGTAGTCTCGAAAGCTTGCAATTTGTTACCATCTTTTCAGTTAGCCATTAAAAGGTATCAACCACTGAGGACTCTCAAGTCTAAATATTTTTCTATCTACTGGCTAACACGGTACGAAGATACACATCTTTCCTAATTCCAAGAATAAAAATAAACACCCTGCAAATATAAACGCATATAAGCACATGGCAACAAGAAATGGAACAACACACCACCCAAAAATTAGTTTACAAAATATAGTGTTGCAATTAAATTTAAGAATAAAAGTCCATTTTTGTATTTAGTAATAATGCGTAAGGAACGCTATGTTAAACCATAACATAGTGAAGACAATGGATTTTGTAATAGTCACTCATCATCATCGCAATTTATATGTGACAGTCACACACATTTCAATTATTTCAGTTAAGAAAATTGTTACTTTGGACAGCATGTATGACATGTCCAGCATGGACTCATCAATGTGATGACGCAATAATGTACGATAAAAAATAACCATTTAAAAAAACATAATGCATTGTCACAATTTAAGTGTGTGCCTGCAAGTGTAGGTGAAACAAAGGCTACGGATAGCAAAGGTATATTCTATGTCTGTATCAGACAGTGGACAGCCTCTGATGGGTAATGGCAATGTTATACTGTACGTCAATAAAAGTCTGTGGCTGCAATCATGCATTTTTTGCTTGTACAGTGTTGAAGAGGGTAAAAGCATGTCTGGTTGCGCAAGGCTTCATCCGTCAACACTACCTTCCTACTGTCACGCGTAGGGTAGGTTAGCGTGTGTCTATTATATGACTCTCTATAAAATGTGACCTTACGCAGCGTTAGTCTGCCCTAGGGACGCCAAAAATACGACAGCAGTAATCATTTACTGTATAATACTCCACCTATGAGCAACAAAAAAACCACGTTCCCTCTTTAACAATCTGCAAGACTAACAAGCATGATGGTTGACGCTGCCTTTATTGAGGTACAGTATTAGATCGACATTGTCCATGAGTAACTATGCACTGTGATACCTATATACCATTATTAATTTATATCTGTTGTGGTTGTTTCACCAGCACTTGCAGGTATAACTACCTATTGTCAGTATGCATGATGCACTTTCTAGATCTAATAATTTATTATTGCACATTATTACCAGGTTTAGATGCTGGCCATTTCATATATGGTGTGTAAAGTTACAGTTGGCATCAGTCTGTGTATTTAATTATGTCTGTCATAAATATAACTCGTGAGGATGATGATGATGATGTTTATGATTCGTACATCCATTGACTGCATTATCTAAGGCTAAGTGCACACGATCAGGAATAATTGCGTTTTTTTCGCGGTTTTTTCCGCGATTTTCCGCGGTAAAAACGCGATAAAAACGCAAGCATTAAGCATCCTATACATGTTAATTGATTCCGCATGTTTTGGCCACATGTTGCGTTTTTTTCCGCGAAAAAAACGCTTCGCGGAAAAAATAGCAACATGTTCATTAATTTTGCGGAATGTAAGCGGTTCATGTGCGGTGGTACCCAGGGTCTGGAGGAGAGGAGACTCTCCTCCAGGCCCTGGGTACCATATCCCTGGTAAAACAATAATTAAAATAAAAAATAATGATATTCTCACCTTCCGGCGGCCCCCGCAGCCTTCCCGCGTTCCCCGCAGCCTTCCCGCCTTCAGCGATGCTCCCGGCAACTTCCGGTCCCAGGAGTGCTTTGCGAGAATCACCCAGATGGCATAGCGGTCTCGCGAGATGTACGTCATCGGTGTGATTTGTCGCAAAGCACTCCTGGGACCGGAGTTGCCGGGAGCGTCACTGAGAGGCGGGAAGGCTGCGGGGGCCGCCGGAAGGTGAGAATATCATTATTTATTATTTTTTTTATTATTTTTACATTAGATCTCTTTACTATTGATGCGGCATAGGCGCATCAATAGTAAAAAGTTGGTCACACGTGTCAAACACTATGTGTGACTCGTGTGACCAACCTGTCAATCAGTTTTCCAAGCGATGCTACAGATCGCTAGGAAAACGCTAGCATTCTGCAAGCTAATTACGCTTGCAAAACGCTATTATTCTGGCGGGAATCAGCATACAAAAAACGTGCGTATTTCCTGCGGGAGAAGTGCGGGATTGCCGCGGAAATTTCCGCGGCAATTCCGCAACGTGTGAACTTAGCCTAAACAGGTACAGATAAAGTTCCTTAAAAAGCATTAATTGATAAGTATGAAATGTACTTTTATGCATTAATTTCAAAAAGTGAACACTATGTTTTAGTTTTTGTTACCATTTCTAATAGACATGTGCAGATATGCGCTGTGATGACAAATTATTATTTGTCCATATTTCTTATAAAAATTTATCATTCTAGGCCTGGAAAACTTCAAACTTTCCTGTTTTAAGCATAACAATCAGGGTGACGGCTCTTCCCTATTTTGAGCATGTTCGACATGGGTTTTTCTGTGCATGTGTAGGGAACAGGAGACTTCTTGCCGGACACACAGCAGGAGAACAGCTGGCGTTACTGAACCCCACTAACACTATAGCTTGTGTATTGGTCTGTGGACACGACACTTCTGAGCAGCAACTGGCAGTGTTGTAGCCCAGGGAGTAGAGTTCAGGTGGTAGAAAGATGAACATAACAGGAGACATGGATAACGTTGCCAACCAGTTATTTAATCAGAAAACGGACAGGCAAATTCAGGCGAGATCCATGCCTTGTTCATTTTCAGAAAAGTAAGCCGGTCTACATTATCGGAGGATAGTCGCATGCGACGGTCTGTTAGTACACCACCTGCAGCACTAAAGACGCGCTCCGATAATACACTGGCAGCAGGGCAAGCCAGCACCTCCAATGCATACTGGCTAAGCTCTGGCCATGTATCCAGCTTAGAGACCCAAAACTTGAATGGGGAAGAGCCATCTGGGAGTACACTGAGAGGGAAAGACATGTAGTCTGTCACCATCTTACGGAAACGTTGCCTCCTGCTGACTTGAGCCGTCTCGGATGGTGTAGACATTTGTGGCGCTGACACAAAACTTTGCCACATTTGGAACATACTGCTCTTGCCCTGTGCAGAGGCGCTGCTTGTGCTCCCTCTTGTTGCAGAGCTGTCTCCACTGCCTCGACGCACAGAGCTGCTTTGTAAAGCAGTAGCAGCAGCAGTGCTCTTGGCTGGAATGGAGAACATTATGGATTGCACCAGTGTGTCTTGGTACTCCCGCATTTTACGCTCCCGGTTCAACGGTGAGATGAGGCTTTGTAAGTTGTCCCAGTAGCGAGGGTCTAGGAGGGTGTACACCCAATAATCAGACGTGGTGAGAATGAGGGCGATGCGGCGGTCGTTTCTCAGGCACTGCAGCATGAAATCAACCATGTGCTGCAGACTCCCAACTGGCCAAGAAACACAGTCCCCTGCAAGAGGCGTCATCTCTGCCTGCTCTGCATCACCCCACCCTCGCTCTACATACTGACTAGAGCGTTGTGTACCTCCCTCTGGAGAGATGTCTTCCTCCTCCATTGACTCCTCCTCATCCTCCTCACAAAGTGAGCCCTGCCCAGCCCTTTGTGAGGAACCACGTTGCGCTGACTGTCCAGAAGGTGATGGAATTTGTCTCTTAAAAGTGTTTCAGCTGCGGGATCGGGCTACCAGCAGTGCAGAGCTTGCTCAGGAATGGCAGCAGGCAGGTGTGAGTGCATCTGCATGCACTGTCAGGCGGAGACTGTTGGAGCAAGGCCTGGTCTCAAGGAGGGCAGCAAAGAAGCCACTTCTCTCCAGAAAAAACATCATGGACAGACTGATATTCTGCAAAAGGTACAGGCAGTGGACTGCTGAGGACTGGGTAAAGTTATTTTCTCTGATGAATCCCCTTTTCGATTGTTTGGGACATCAGGAAAACGCCTCATTCGGAGAAGACAAGGTGAGCGCTACCACCAGTCTTGTCTCATGCCAACTGTTAAGCATCCTGAAACCATTCATGTGTGGGGTTGCTTCTCAGCCAAGGGAATTGGCTCTCTCACAGTCTTGCCTAAAAACACAGCCATGAATAAAGAATGGTACCAGAATGTCCTCCAAGAGCAACTTCTCCCAACCCTCCAAGAGCAGTTTGGCGATCAACAATGCCTTTTCCAGCATGATGGAGCACCTTGCCATAAAGCAAAGGTGATAACTAAATGGCTCAGGGAACAAAACATAGAGATTTTCGGTCCATGGCCTGGAAACTCCCCAGATCTTAATCCCATTGAGAACTTGTGGTCAATCATCAAGAGACGGGTGGACAAACAAAAACCTAAAAATTTTGACAAAATGAAAGCATTGATTGTGCAAGAATGGACTGCTATCAGTCAGGATTTGGTCCAGAAGTTGATTGAGAGCATGCCAGGGAGAATTGCAAAGGTCCTGAAGAAGAAGGGTCAACACTGCAAATATTGACTTGCTGCATTAACTCATTCTAACTGTCAATATAAGCTTTTGTTACTCATATGTTTGCAATTACTATACTTCTGTCTGTGATAAAAAACATCTGTCAAACACACATAAAAACCAGAGGGCAGCAGATCATGTGAAAATATAATATTTGTGTCATTCTCAAAACTTTTGGCCATGACTGTACTGCTGGCTGCTGCTCACACAACCGCTCCAACATATGTAACGTGGAATTCCACCTGGTGGGTACGTCACATATGATGCAATGTTCAGGAAGGCGAAATCTGCGTTGCAGAGCTGCAATGCGCGATCTGGCTATGCTGGAACGTCGCAAGTGAGCGCACTCTAGGCGGACCTTGTGCAGCAGTGCATCAAGATCCAGATAGTCCCTCAAAAAACTCTGCACGACCAAGTTGAGCACATGTGCCAGACATGGTATGTGAATGAGGTTGCCAAGGCCCAGAGCTGCCACCAGATTTCGGCCATTGTCACACACTACCAAGCCTGGCTGGAGATTCGCTGTCAAAAACCACACGTCGCTCTCCTGCTTGATGGCATTCCAGAGCTCCTGCGCTGTGTGGCTTCGATTCCCCATGGAAATTAATTTCAGGACGGCCTGTTGACGTTTGGCCACGGCTGTGCTCATATCGGTCGCAACAGATAAGCGTTCACGGGTCCATGTGGAGGTAGACCGTGACGGCTCCTGCAGCGATGATTCTGAGGAACTGGAGTAGGAGGAGGAGTCAATGTGTACAGACTGGATTCCTGCAATCCTTGGAGTTGGCAGAACACGTACAGCGCCACTCGCAAGATCTGTACCCGGCTCCACAACATTGACCCAATGGGCAGTGAGGGAAAGGTATCGTCCCTGGCCATGTGTACTGGTCCACGTATCGGTGGTCAGGTGGACCTTGCTACTGATGGCGTTTAGTAGCGCATGTTTAATTTTTCCCTCAACATGCTTTTGCAGACCAGGGACGGCTTGCCTGCTGAAATAAAATCGGCTGGGCACATTGTATTGTGGGACTGCCAATGCCATTAAGTTACGGAAACTGTCAGTCTCCACCAGCCTGAATGACAGCATTTCAAGGGACAGGAGTTTTGCAATGCCAGCATTCAGAGCCTGTGCTCGTGGATGGTTTGCCGAGTATGGCCGTCTTTTATCCCATGCCTGTGCTACCGATGGCTGTTTTGTGGCCTGGGAGTGTGAGGATGACAGGGAACTTGCAGCTGTGGGTGGAAGAACACTGGGTCTCTGGACAACAGTGACAGAGGTTCTTCCATGGCGATCCTGTGAGGAAGCCGAACCAGCTGTGTGTGAGCTGGAGGAAGAGGCTCCAACACGAGCTGAAGATGTAGGTGCTGCTGTAGGTTGGCCTACATCTCCAGTGTGTCTTTGTAACTCAACCACGTGCTTTGTCCGCACATGTTTCCACATATTTGTGGTATTGAGGTTACTGACACTTTTACCTCTTTTTACTTTTTGATTACACAGCTTGCATTTGACATAGCAAATATCATCTGCAAGTGTGTCAAAAAAGGACCACGCAGTGCAAGTCCTGGGAGCGCCCGTTTTGGCTTTTGGAAGAGAACTGCTCCGAACGGGTGCCAAACTGGAGGCTACAGGCAAACGAGTCTGCAGCCTACCTCACCCTCCTGTTTGGACCGTTGGGGCAATCTCTTCCTCAGAGCTGCTCCCACCACCTTCCTGTTCCTCATGCCATGTTGGGTCTTGGACCTCATCATCTCCACTACCCTCTTCCAACACCTGCTGCTGTTGGGTGGTCTGGCCAGCACCATGCTCAACAGAAACTGGCACCTGAGTCTCATCATCATCAGATGCATTCTGCGGTGTGCTGACCATCGGCACTGGCTCACCCGCCTCTTCAGATTCAGAGAGACACAGCTGTTGCGCATCACTGCATACTCCCTCTTCTTCACATTCCAGAATGCTGCTTGGCTGGGCCCCTGTTTGCAAGCTAACAGATTCTGAGAACAGAAGCAGAGACTCAGCTGGCTCCTGTACAGAGCTCTCTGACTGCCTGGGCAATTTGGCAGGCGGTGAAGAGACAGATGGTTATTCAACAGTGCTGTGGTCCTGAGAGGAGGTGGAAGCGATTGAAGTCGATGCATTGGCTGCCATCCAACCAACAACGGCTTCAATTTGTTCTTTCCGCAGCAGGGGGGTACGCCGAGCTCCTACAAAAGTGCGCATAAAGGAACGCTCACGGGGAAAACTGGTGGATGCTGTGTCACTGGGGGCGGCAGCAGCCACAGAATCCCCACGTCCTCTCCCTGCTGAAACTCCACGGCCACGACCACGTGCCTTACTCCCTGCCTTCTTCATCTTGGTAGATTGATAAAGAAAGTCAGAAAAGTTATAAGGCCTAAGTGTGGTTATTCCTCAGAGACTGCAGTGAACACTGCAGACAACTGTTCACTAGCTGTGAAAGGCCCCTTTGTGTACTTCTATAGTGTTTGCAACCAATGTATTGTATACGGATGGAAGCGCGTCACACTAATAGATTTGAGTTTTTTAAATAGAATGGAGCAGCACCAATTAGAGAAAAATGTCAAGGATGAGGCAGTGACAGACGCTCAGCAGACTACAACCAGCAGTGGTTGAAAAACTAACTGTAGCGTGATCTGCACTCAAAAAATGAAAACCTCACAGACTACAGTGAACACTGCACACAACTGTTCACTAGCTGTGAAAGGCCCCTTTGTGTACTTCTATAGTGTTTGCAACCAATGTATTGTATACGGATGGAAGCGCGTCACACTAATAGATTTGAGTTTTTTGAAATAGAATGATAGAATGGAGCAGCACCAATTAGAGAAAAATGTCAAGGATGAGGCAGTGACAGACGCTCAGCAGACTACAACCAGCAGTGGTTGAAGAACTAACTGGAGCGTGATCTGCACTCAAAAAATGAAAACCTCACAGACTACAGTGAACACTGCACTCAACTGTTCACTAGCTGTGAAAGGCCCCTTTGTGTACTTCAATAATGTTTGCAACCAATGTATTGTATACGGATGGAAGCGCGTCACACTAATAGATTTGAGTTTTTTGAAATTGAATGGAGCAGCACCAATTAGAGAAAAATGTCAAGGATGAGGCAGTGACACACGCTCAGCAGACTACAACCAGCAGTGGTTGAAGAACTAACTGGAGCGTGATCTGCACTCAAAAAATGAAAACCTCACAGACTACAGTGAACACTGCACTCAACTGCTCACTAGCTGTGAAAGGCTCCTTTGTGTACTTCTATAGTGTTTGCAACTAATGTATTGTATACGGATGGAAGCGCGTCACACTAATAGATTTGAGTTTTTTGAAATAGAATGGAGCAGCACCAATTAGAGAAAAATGTCAAGGATGAGGCAGTGACAGACGCTCAGCAGACTACAACCAGCAGTGGTTGAAGAACTAACTAGCGTGATCTGCACTCAAAAATGAAAACCTCACAGACTACAGTGAACACTGCACACAACTGTTCACTAGCTGTGAAAGGCCCCTTTGTGTACTTCTATAGTGTTTGCAACCAATATATTGTATACGGATGGAAGCGCGTCACACTAATAGATTTGAGTTTTTTTTAAATAGAATGGAGCAGCACCAAATAGAGAAAAATTTCAAGGATGAGGCAGTGACACACGCTCAGCAGACTACAACCAGCAGTGGTTGAAGAACTAACTGTAGCGTGATCTGCACTCAAAAAATGAAAACCTCACAGACTACAGTGAACACTGCACACAACTGTTCACTAGCTGTGAAAGGCCCCTTTGTGTACTTCTATAGTGTTTGCAACCAATGTATTGTATACGGATGGAAGCGCGTCACACTAATAGATTTGATTTTTTTGAAATTGAATGGAGCAGCACCAATTAGAGAAAAATGTCAAGGATGAGTCAGTGACACACGCTCAGCAGACTACATCAGTAGTATAGGAACTGTATTACTCATCAAACTCAAATCTGACAGGTCGACACGCCCCCTATCATTTAATCCGTCTTCTGTGTGAACTTTGCTCAGGCTGTGAGATCTGAACTTTGCTCAGGCTGAGAAATCTGAGCTGCTGGATTTGTGAATTTCAATCAAAGTGATTTATTCATGTCTATTGATATTTTATCCACTGGATTAGATTAGTCTGTGGAGTTTTACTGTAT
The DNA here is from genome assembly GCA_033576555.1 of Oophaga sylvatica. NCBI lineage: Eukaryota > Metazoa > Chordata > Amphibia > Anura > Dendrobatidae > Oophaga > Oophaga sylvatica. The sequence continues at coordinate 493,782,897 of JARQOD010000004.1, read as the reverse complement.
TAAAGGGTAGTTTTAACTCCATCCGTAGATGTAAAGCTATTTTCTACCAGAGAGTGCCCTGACATGAACTGTAAAGGGTTTGTATTAGAAGCACCCAGTAAATGTCTGTATTAGAATCCATCAGTAAATGTATGTAAAGCTCATTTCTAGCAGGCTTGTATAAATGTCCCCCGGAATTATGACGCTCAACTTATAGTTTTATTCAGTATATATATTTTTAGCTTGGCAATGTATCTACACTTATCTCTGCAATTCAATGTATACTAAGAAGAATCTTGGCATGGTTAGATGTATCAAGCTGCTAAAATGTGTTTATTTTAGTATTATCCAAGATATAAGTTTTAAACTACAGCTGCAAAGGCAGTTTAATTTGAAGTATCACCTTATAACACATTTGGAATTATGACGCTCAACTTATAGTTTTATTCAGTATATATATTTTTAGCTTGGCAGTGTATCTACACTTATCTCAGCAATTCAGTGTATACTAAGAAGAATCTTGGCATGGTTTGTTACAGATCGGTAAGCTATTATCAATCTGTGTGTACAAGGCTTTGGGTTGTGTTAGAAGTCTAAATATTTTTCTATTTACTAGCTAACATGGTACATAGATATACATCTTTATTGGCACATAGAATTGTAGTACAACAGTGTTGACCTGAATTGTCAGAATGAGTGAAGGTCGATGCTACGGTAATTCAGGCAAACAGTAAATAGTATTGCATTGTGTATAGTCAGTGGGATCTTTTAAAACCAACACATTTATGTGTATTCTGATAGCAGTGCCCATAAAACCGAAGGTTTCTAGCAAATATAACATGCACTAATGTGATTTTAAAACAATGGGTTTCTGAAGGGTCTTCCCACACTACCACTCTGTGGGAAGCTGTGTGGAAATGACAGGCATAAGAGATCATTCATATTAAAAACGTTTATTGCCAGAAATAATCATGATTTTACTGTAATAAATAAATACATCTCAAAGACATTTCAAGCATTGAATTAATTGTGACACCAAAATGTCGACACAAATGGCAATACAGGTCATGGGATTCTCTCTAGACAGGAACAACGCTGTTGAATGCTCCAACACGTGTAGTGAGGGTTTTTTAAAGTTGATTTCTTCTCAGCAATGAAATTTCTCACAATTGTATCATTACGCGGTTTATCAGCAGAAAACTTCTCCAATATCTTACTGAACGGTATGTTCCGAGCTAAGAAATGTAAAAAGTACAGGCAGTAGTGCCCACAGACAGTACTATACGTGTCTTGGATCTGGTTGCTTTGGTAATAATAAGTCTCACAATTCGTGTTCAGGAAAGTCACAAACTCGCTCGGAAAGATAGCGTTGTCAGCACATAATCCGTAGCTATCAAAAAATATGGCGTTCTTGGCGTCACAGAGCACAATTAATATCCAGTGTCTGCCAGGTTGGTGTGCGGGGTCTGTATTTACGATGAATCCGACAGGGCGTTGATTTACCCGATGTGGTGGAAGCAAATCACACGGAAACACACCGCCAAACACACGCTCTGTAAAGCTATCCCCCTTCAGTATGGTCGTGAGTTGCAGGCTATCCATCACTAATTAAAATCGTACAAGATCTCTCTTCTATTATTAATTTCCAGAATGGCCGGGTTGATTGCAAAAACAATCATGTTTATCGTATGGGGTGTCGCTAGTGCAAACCGGACTTCAGCCCGTAGGTTACCTGTTTTAATGAGGGAGAAATGACCGCCGGGTTCCTGATCAGCTGATAAATCAAATGCAAACAGAGTGAATCCGGACATAAACTCTTCACGATCCACGGCCATGGCACAATCAGCTTTCTGCTTGCCTGATATATGTGCGAGAGCCATATACTCTCTGACGGCTAAGTAGTCATTAAAGTTAGGGTTATAAGGCCTCGCAGGGATCTGTTGTCCGTCCAGGTAGAGGGCTGCGTGATTGATGTTGTAGTGATGGAAGAACAGGGGATTTCTGGCGTAAGACCCACTAAATGCTTCATTATCTACAAAACCCAATATAACAGTTTTCGGTATCTGGCCTAGGAAGAGATTCTCGTGGTTCGTGATCCGTGTTCCAGCGGCTATACTGTACACTTTCATGCATGTCCTGTCAATAGCGTACTTGGCTGTCGATGCCAAGAGGGCCTGACTGTGGCCTATTCGGACCGCCGGGGACACTTGTACTCTCTTTACAAAGAGAGCGGCTTGCATGATTTGCACTTTCAGCGGATCGGCCTCAGCCGACATGAGGCAGAAAGCGTCCTTATTTCTCGTTAGCTTAACCTTAAGATCGAGTCCGTTCAATATTAGCTTTGGTTGATTAAATATATCACCAAAAATTGGACCAATGAGGTCCAGGGGTTTGGAGCGGTGGGTTGCAGCGGCTCTTTTAATAAATCCTGCATTTGGGCCATCCAAGCTTCGGTCATTATGGTGACCAGCTGTGTCTTTATAGAACAATCCGGCAGTAAATTGCGAGGACAGCGTCTGTGAACTGTAATTTAAGAGAGTCTCTATGTACGCTCTATAGCTGTAGAGATTGTCCGATTGTGAGATAACACGGTCCCCCAGAGTAATATCGACCTGATTAAAGAGTGTGGCAAGAGGGTAGTTTATGAGGGCTACACGGGCGTCATCGGCGATATTCGAATTATCCTGCTTGACGATGCGACAATTTATGTACAGCAGGGTGTTATTCAGGTCGTAATAATAATCCCCGCTACCCGATATGAAAAATTCCAGCGGAGCATTATCCGTCAGAGCGGCAATCGGCTGAACTTCTACAAATAGGGATTTCTCTATACTCGTCTGTGTCGGCGGTATGTCAAAAATATCCAGTTCAGATTTAGCGCACTCTACAGAAGCATCGTGCAGGAAAGCCATGTTGATCAGAAGATGTCCTCAGCAGTACGTCTCACTCGTTTCTGACGGGGTCGACGCTTGGCTGGTTTTTTATTCATGAGGATCGGGGGTAAAGCGGGGCATGAGCGACGCTTTCTTTTATGTGATTTTTTAGCGACATAAACTAGACCCGCGCCACCTTGCTCGGGATGTGTATTTATACGATTCATAAGCGCTGATGAGACAGATGTGACGGCGTCTTTAGCAATGTTTTTGACAGCCGTCTTCACGTGTGGTTTTACCAATTCTAAGCCTCTTCTGAAAAGCGGTACAGCACGCCGAAATAAGCCTTTAAATATCCCAGCCAGACCCGATCCGTACATGTACTCGCTCCCGCTGAACCCCTCTAATCCGTGGAAAGACTGTGCAATATAGTACCGGGCATAAACAGCTGGGTCCCCGTACGGCCTCTGAGCCACCATTTTCTAGCGTGCTAATCGCGTCTCTTCCGGAAATGTAGTCTCACAATACACTTTCCGTACTTGAATTTAACTGGAGTGCCCTGGTCCGATAAGATGGAGATTGTTACAGAGTCAAAATGATGCTTGCATAAGGGCACATAATCGGGTCGTGTGTATTGAAGCGTGGTAATTTCACCGCTCTTGCCGCTTATTTGCGCCGTTCTCAGAAGTTGTACGTAGCTGCCGCCCACAAGCTGATGCTGGATGATGTCGCTGTAAATAAATAATGTATAAAAACCGGCTTTTATATCGGCATAAATCTTCTTCCGCTCAGTCTGGTTATTATCATACGCTTCGATGTATGGCTGGAGGCCTAAAATATGTCCCAATTTCTGACCCGGGGCAAATTGTATCGTGGGGGAATCCGGTAGGGTAACACTCCTCCGCACTTCGTCATAGCGCAGCTTAAAACCGTCGCTGGCAAGCTTCAAAATATCAATTCTCTCATTAATAGCACGTATGAGATCCGGTATTGTGTTATAAAAACTGGGCTTCACATAATATTCCTGCATCACATCACCCCGCTTGCCTATATAGAAGTTCCCTTCACCCCGCTCAAACGTGTACCATGTATGGGGGTACTGAATCTCAGTTAGAGCAACTTCGTATTGTCCTGAAAGCTGAACGGGTTTAGATAATTTTGTGGTATACTCGGCGATTGTGTTTTCAGGATATATATCGCCAGAAGCGTTGGAGGGAAGGGTGATAAAGAAGGATTCGGATTCCATGGTTATATGTCCGTCAGAGCCGACGCGGGTACCCACGAATTAAATTTATCAGGATAACCTTTCCATTTAATATAGCAGTGAATCGCCCCCCTGACACGTTTTTTTCTCAAAATTGCCTCAACGCGGTAGGCGCGGTTTTCATTGAAATGTATTTCTTGCAGCTCCTCCTTATAAAATGATCCCTCGATAGCGTCGCCCGCTAAATCGTTAATTTTATAGAGAGGCTTATGAAATTTATTGGAAATGGCGCTAATTAAAAATATCTCCTCGCTGAATGTCTGCTCATAACCCTTCGTAAAAGGGTTCTTAAAACGAGATATTCTGACATGATCTCCAATTTTTAAAGATGGCTTAATACGCTTTTTAGCCACGATACCGCTATAAATATTTTTCCATATCTGTAACGAGTTCTGCTTCGTCACATCGCACGGACGTGTCTGTATCGTGGTGTGAAAGGTGTGGTTGTAACTGTGCACCAAACCTGGTAAAATGTCGATATACCTAAAGGTATTATGTTTCGTCAGATAGCGCCACATACGTGTTTTTAATGTACGATTAAATCTCTCAACTATAGCGGCCTTTATGGTATTGTTGGTGAAAAAATGATGTATTTTATGCATTTTACAAACACGTTTCATGTGTGAATTCATAAATTCTTTGCCACGATCCGTCTGTAGTTTCTGCGGGGTGCGTCGGGCGTTTCCAAATATTAATTCGAACGAACGAGCTACAGTCACCCCGGTTTTGTTGTGCAGAGCAACAACCCAGGCGTGTTTGGATAGTACGTCTATCACAGTCAGTAGATATTTCACGGCGTCATTTTCCCTAGAATATTCAATTAAGCTAACCAAATCAGCCTGCCATTGCGAATCAACGTCCGCGACAAAGATTTTATTGGTAGAGAATCTTGTCCTTACAGGTTTATGCAGGGTGTAAGCATCTTGTTTATTCAGCCAATCGACCACCTCATGTTGTTTTATACCACGCGTTCTAACCGATCTGTATAGATTTGTAATGCCGCTGAATGATGCAGGGGCTTCGGGCGTGAAATATTGCTTCTTTAATATTGCTTCAGGACCCTTAGCAGGCATGATGTCTCTGTAAAACATTAATAGATTTTTTTCTTTCTCATCATTGGGGGCAGTGACAGTGGGCGTGCTCTCGCTGCTAGCCCTAATAAATACAGCACCTGATCCCAAGCGACACACAGCTCACCTGTAAGACTTCACAGCTCACAGAACACACTCCAGATCTGAAGTGAGTATTTTTTATGGATTTCGTTTTCAATTATATTAAGTTTGTGTAGTATTTGCCTGAATAGCTTACTCGTGTTTTAATAATATACTACGCTTGTGTTGGATAATAGCTGAATATTTAATTACTGTAGATTGACGCTAAAATTCATACAGTTAATTTTATTTTTAGATGTCTGAATTATATAGACACATTGGGGTGTTATAGTTAAGAGGCATTTTGCACATCATTTTTTATACCGCTTTATTCTTTAAGATCCGTGTATAATGAATGTGTACGTATCTGATGGGATTTCATCTACCATGAAGCATTCTGATCCTGCCCCCACAATTTTACCCGAGGCTGCGTCTAGTAACGCTAATGATGGATGGAACGTGAGGGGTCAGGCGGCACTGCCCAGCGCGGGTACGTTGTGTGGATGCGTGGTTGTGTGTGTGTGTGTGTGTGTATATATATATATATATATATATAGAGAGTTGTTTTGCATATTATTTTTGCTTTATTCTTTAAGAACCGTGTATAATGAGCTGCGATCTGCCTGATGAAGTTTTTGCCACCATGAACTATTCGTACCCCGAGGCCTGTATTTTACCTGCTGCAGCGTGTAGTAACGCTAGTGATGCGTGGAGCGTGAGCGGTCAGGCGGCTCTGCCCAGCGCGGGTACGTTGTGTGGATGCGTGGTTGTGTGTGTGTGTGTGTATATATATATATAGAGTTGTTTTGCATATTATTTTTGCTTTATTCTTTAAGAACCGTGTATAATGAGCAGCTATCTGCCAGATGAGGTTTTCGCTACCTTGAACTATTTGGACCCCGAGGCCTGTATTTCACCAGCTGTCGCTTGTAATGCTTCTAGTGCTGCCGCGCCATGGGATGGCCTTTCAGCACCGGGCATCGAGGGTACGCTGTGTTTCTGCGTGTCTGTATATATATACAACTATATATAACACTTAACTATGTGAATTTAAGTGTGTAAGTGAATATTAACTCCTTACAGATGTCGCAATGATAGCGGAGCTGGATTCGGCCGAAATGCCTATGAACCCTGGCACTAACAGAGCCCAAGAAGACGTCGCATTTTCTAAAGCTCCTAAAAAGCGAAGCCTGGCGGCTGTCAAGAAAGATAAAGGTACGTGCCGCATGAAAAACTGTTTTGCCCAAACGACTGGAGAAAATTGTTGATGGGCCTTCTAATGATTATTATTATTTATAGCGCGTAAAGTGAAATCTAGGAGGACGATATTTACAAAAGAGAATATACACCTGCTAGTGGAGAACGCCTCAGACGTCCCAGAAACCACTGCTACAAACGTGCAGGCATCATCGTTAACCGGTAAGTGTATATTTTGATATATCAGGCTAGTCTTAATACATCGTATGTCACTCTTGTCACACCTAGGATCGCGATGTTCCGCACGTATCCGCTACATGTAGAATCTTTCCTTAAAGATAGTTGTAAAGTCAGATTGACACATATACAATCTCATCCACAGATAAATCTAAAGTCGAGAGAAAAATAACCACGACCCCTCTGCAAATACTACGTCTCAACGAGAACCACGCAGAGCCATTCTTGACGCCGATACAGACACCTATGGGCCCTGCCGGCCCACAGCCGCAACAGCAGTTCTATCTGATGCCGGGTATGCTGTCCCATTCAAGCGGCGCGCAACCATCCCGCGGTGCAGTGAATGACGCTGAACTATACTCTGAAGTACAGGAGCGGCCACGTAAACACGCGCAGAAAACTAAGCATATTTCAAAAACATCACCAGTCACATTTTCCGCCATGAATCCCACAACCCGACAGACTCGTGAGGCGCTTGACCGTGAGATTGATCAGCTCGCTGATGGTAAGAAGCGCACCGTAGAACCGATCATTATACGGACCACTCATGCTATACAGCCTTTACTGCCATCTGTAACTGTGTCCACTAATTCCACGGGTATTGAACTGTTGGATACCATTAATTTACCCACCACATCTCACGCTGCTGTATCTAATCCAGTTAATGTTGTGATGGGGTTAAAGAGATTGTTAACGACTAAGCATAAAGTGTGTAAAAAGCCGAGGCTTCATACAGATGTGTCTGTAGCTGTTAGCAATACGTGTTCTGCGGCCTCTGTACTTGTTAGCAGTGCGAATTCTGCGGTCTCTGTACCTGTTAGCAGTGCGGATTCTGCGGTCTCTGTACCTGTTAGCAGTGCGGATTCTGTGGTCTCTGTACCTGTTAGCAGTGCGGATTCTGCGGTCTCTGTAACTGTTAGCAGTGCGGATTCTGCGGTCTCTGTACCTGTTAGCAGTGCGGATTCTGCGGTCTCTGTACCTGTTAGCAGTGCGGATTCTGCGGTCTCTGTACCTGTTAGCAGTGCGGATTCTGCTGTCTCTGTACCTGTTAGCAGTGCGGATTCTGCTGTCTCTGTACCTGTTAGCAGTGCGGATTCTGCGGTCTCTGTACCTGTTAGCAGTGCGGATTCTGCGGTCTCTGTAGCTGTTAGCAGTGCGGATTCTGCAGCCACTCTAGCTGTTAGCATTGCGGATTCTGCAGCCACTCTAGCTGTTAACAGTGGGAATTCTGTATCTCCGATCGCTACAGCGCAGATGTATGACGCCATTGGGTGGGCCCCCGCCGGAGCCGCAGTGTTTAAGGAGCAGTTAGATCGTTACTTACGTTACAAAATCTGGCTACCCAAAATAGTGTTTTTCTGTAATACTTTTGAAAGATTGCTGTCTGAAGTAGTCACAACAGATGCCTGTAAGGCCGAGCTATACGCGCTTCGCCAGATGCAAGTAGACACCGAGATACCCGATGGTGCTAACCCGTTATGACTAAATATGAGCGGATCGGGCCTGCATAAACCAACTAAAACAGCCCGTTATAATAGGTCCAGAGTTATAAAACGAGCTCTAAAACTACTGGTCAGTGCTCGACGCGCAATATGCGCTAGGCGTCGGGGTGGAATCACCTGTCCTGCTATACCACCACAGCCAGCCCCGGAGCCACCACACACAGATGCTCCTGTCTCACATAGCCATGATGGCACTGAAAATGACGTCCGTTCCGGTGCACAAAGCTCACAAGCCTCTGCTGCGGATGCTAACTCTGCTGATGATGTGAGGGGATCGGATCATACAGTATTTTTACAACACTTCCATCATCACCAGAGGGACAACCGTAATTTCAGTGCACGCATACATACCGATCATTTTAGGTTTGTAAATTTGGAGCGTGTACGATCCTTTGTCGAGGCTGTGAACATTGTTCACGACAGTATTCAGTCATTACTGGATAGAGTCATTAGGGACATTGAACCGGGCGACTTTGTACAGTTAAGGCTTGAAGGTGGTGATGCTTTAGACCCCATTTTCACTACAAAGCAGAGCCGGGAGGATTTTAATTCTGAATCTTTTTTAAATGCTGTTGCTCGCACACTTCAAAGTAATGCTGAATGCTTGGCAAGCAATACCCTAAAACTAGTCATCACTACCGTTAAAAACCGACGAGGCGGTGTAAAAAGACGCCTGAAATCTATAGCGAGCAGTCGAATCATTAAACAAAAGATGCGGTGGCTGTATGATTTTAACAATTACAGTACAAATCTGTGTTTGGCCGCTAGTGTGTGCGCCCTGATAGAGGACGCGGATGTCGGTGATGCTGTTTTACTGAATCGCTCTAAAAACATACACACGGCGCTGGGGATCCCTGATGAGCGGTTAGTGAGTTTTAGCGACATTCCAGCATTCGAGAACTACTTGGGGGTCACCATTAAAGTACTGTACTACAGTCAGGGTGATTGGCGCTACTTTCAGACCGACAATGCAACTAGTGCTAAAACCGTATTCATACTGTTCCATGATAACCACTACTACGGTATCAAGAATATGAAAGGCTTTATCGGGAGCGATTACTTTTGTGAGCTCTGCAATTCATTGTATAATAAGAAGAACACCCATTCATGTCAATATTTTTGTAAAGCTTGTCAAAGAGTAGATTGTGTGGAGTGTGCAGGTGTACAACAAACTCCACGGTGCCCCGTATGTCGGGTTCATTGTCGCTCTAGTAAGTGTTTAGAGCGCCACAAACAATTAGCTCTGAATGATCCGCCATTCTGCAGGCTTAAAATATTTTGTGATGAGTGTCAGCGCTTTGTGTTCAGGAATAGCGAGGGCGTGCATGAATGTGCGGGGCTACGTTGCACCATATGTCGTGCGCGTGTAAATAAATTTGACGCCCATCTCTGTTACATGCGACGCTATGTAGCGGAGGACGAAACAGATTGTTATATCTTTTACGATTTTGAATGTATGCAAGAGACAGGCACACACATCCCAAATTACATTTATGCCACAACTCTGAGTGGTGAACAGTCCTGGGAGTTTGAAGGTGATAGTTGTACGCACGACTTTCTACTGTTCTTTACCAGCGGGAAATTTTCAGGGTATACATTTATAGCCCACAATGCAGGGCGCTATGATTCTTACTTTATTGTTAAGGAGCTGATTTTTGAAAAGCTACAGGTAAAGCTGATAGCCCAAGGTGGCCGGCTCTTGTGTGTGACGGTGCCCGATTTGTCTATAAGATTCATAGATTCGCTAAATTTTATCCCCATGAAGCTCAGTAAATTACCTCAGGCCATGGGCTTTTCAGGTGCCAAAGGTCATTTTCCACACTTTTTTAACACCCGTGAAAACCAAAGCTATGTAGGTCCCATACCCGATGTGAAATATTATGGGTTGGAGTACATGGCCCCGGATGAGAAGGTAGAGTTCCTGTCCTGGCATGAGGGCCAGAAACACACAGTTTTTGACTTCAAGTGTGAACTAAAATCATACTGCAAACAGGATGTTGAAATTTTGAGACGCGCCTGTGAGATCTATAGAGAACGCATTATGGAAATGACGCTGAAAAGTGTTAAAAAATACTGTGACATTCAAAAAGAAATGGTTGTGGAGAGCAGCTGTATTGACCCATTTCAGCTCATCACCCTGGCCTCTGTATGTATGTCAATGTATCGGTTTAAATTTCTACCAGAAAAAACGATTGCCATTTTACCGGGTGATAATTATCACAAGACGAAAAAGCGTTACTCATCCGCCGCTATACAATGGCTCATGTATGTAGCGCATACCGAGAACATTGACATTCAGCATGCCTTAAGAGGGGGTGAGAAACAACTCGGTCAGTATTTTCTAGATGGTTATGCCTATGTTAACGGCCAGCACATAGCTTTTGAATTTCAAGGCTGTTTTTTCCACGGGTGCCCATCGTGCTATAATGAGAATGATACAAATAAAGTTACAAACACCACCTACGGTCAATTATATCATGTCTTTTTAGCTAAAAAGCGTTACATGCAGCTGCGCGGGTACACCATAAGAGTGATATGGGAGCACGAGTGGCGTGAAATGGTTAAAAACGATTCTAACCTCCAGGCATTTCTCCATCAAATGGATTTTCCCGCTCCCTTAGACCCCCGCGATGCACTTTATGGGGGTCGAACTAACGCCATTAAGCTCTATCACCAGGTTGAAGCTGATGAGACTTTACATTACTACGACTTCACCAGTCTGTACCCCTTTGTAAACAAAACTAAAACATACCCTGTAGGTCACCCCGACATAATCTATGACAACTTTGGTTTCATTAAAAAATACTTTGGTTTAGCTAGAGTCAAGGTCTATCCCCCGAGAGATTTATTTTTTCCCGTTCTACCTGTAAAACTCGACAAAAAATTGATGTTCCCCCTCTGCTATACATGCGCTGTAAATTCAGAGGCAGAGGAGTGCCGTCATAGTGATGAAGAACGCTCCCTGACAGGTACCTGGTGCACCATAGAGCTCGAGCTGGCGATAGATAAAGGGTACCGGATCGCCCGCATCTATGAAATATGGCATTTTCCAAACACCAGCGATGATCTGTTTGCTCGCTACATTAAATTACACCTTAGGGATAAGCAGGAGGCTTCAGGGTATCCTAGCTGGTGCACTGATGATACCAAGAAAAAGCAGTACATTGACAGTTTTCTTGAAAAAGAGGGTGTACGGTTACGACCTGAAAATATAGCCGTCAACCCCGCTAAAAGACAGATCTCCAAACTTTTCTTAAATTCTTTATGGGGAAAGTTTGCTCAGAAGGCCAATCTACCAAGCACCAAGATTGTTAGGGATCCTGATGAGCTTTTTAGGTATCTCTTCCTGCCCTACTATGACATTTCTACGCTGGATTTTATCGATGACGAAACCGCTACCATTAACTGGAAATATGCGGAGGGGCACCACACAGTCAACAGAACACAAAACATCTTTATAGCCTGCTTTACCACAGCGTATGCGCGGCTAGAGCTCTATTCTCTGCTGGACAGGCTGCAGGAGAGGTGCCTTTATCACGACACAGATTCAGTTATTTTTGTGCACAGGGAAGGTGAGTGGCAGCCGCCTCTAGGTGATTACCTGGGGGAATTGACGAGTGAGATACCCGAGGGCACATACATCACAGAGTTTGTTTCTGCAGGGCCCAAAACTTACGGGTACAAGCTCAACACAGGGAAGACTGTCTTAAAAGTGAAGGGAATAACGCTAAATGTTGGTAACTCGCAATCTATCAATTTTAGCAGTCTGAAAGATCTAGTTCTGGACTACCCCCGTAATTCAGACGCAGAAACTCAGAAGCGCATCGTCGTACAGCAGCAGGGCATTGTGAGAGATAAAAAATATTGGAATATTGAATCCCGTGTCCTACAAAAGACCCAGAAGTGTGTCTACACAAAGCGTCGACTACTAGACGAATTCACCACACTGCCGTACGGCTATTAGCACAGTATTGTGATGGACACGAGGCTACAACACCCGCTCTCGTGCATTCTAGCGGGGCCGTCTAATTCTGGAAAGAGTTATTTTGTAAAACAATTGCTGTATAATATTGAAAGTAGTTTTTCTCACAAGCCGGATAATATTGTTTGGTTTTATTCATGCTGGCAGAAGCTATATGATGAAATCTCTCTCTCTTTTTCCCAACACCAGATTTGTGGAGGGTCTGCCGAATACATTCGTAGATGATGAATTATTCCCACCGGGCAAGGTGAATTTGGCGATTGTTGATGATCTCATGGATAGCGCTAGCGAAAATTGTGAGATAGAAAAAGCGTTCACCAAGTATGTGCACCACAGAAATCTCAGTATTTTCTACCTGGTACAAAACATATTTTGTCAGGGTAAGAAAAGCCGCACCATAAATTTAAACACAAAGTACATGGTCCTTTTTAACAACCCTCGAGATAAATTACAAATTTTAACACTAGCTCGTCAGATGTACCCCGGAAAAACACGTTTTTTCCTAGAAGCCTTTGAGGATGCTACGCGGGAGCCTTATGGGTATTTGCTGGTCGATTTGAGAGCTAATACACCGGAGGATCACCGCTTACGGACGGGGTTGTTTCCACCGGCGTTACCAGCTGTCTATGTGCAGAAGAAAATCGCTTCTAAAAAGTGAATTTTATGCGGGCTCGCACATTCCACGCTGTATGCGTTGTGCTGTAAAGATGTCCGAGAGACTCCGGCATAACTGGGCTCTCTTAAAAACCCTGGTGAAGGCAACCCCATCCGTCCGGAAATCTATTTTGCGCAATGCGAGCGTGGATTTAATCACCGCTATAGGTGAGATTGCTTTAAACATCTTAAAAGGCAGAATCCCGTTGAAAGAGCGCCAAAAAGGCATACTGAAGAAGTGGCGTAAAGCTATAAGAACCATTAGCGATAGAGCGCAGTCCATAAAGAAAAAGAAACGAGTACTGAATCAGACCGGTGGCTTTATCGGTCCTCTTTTAGGCTTTGCAATACCCATAATAACGAGTCTGCTCGCGGGCAAATAATGGAGCATGCTGAGAAAATGTATCTAGTCCCCAAACAGGAGCTACATAAGCTAAGGGCACCAATCCCCGAGAGCATACGCGAAACTGCTATTCGACGCCTCGATGATGAAATTAACTCCGTTTTACAGCGACGCGACATCCCCGACGATGTGAAAATTAAAATGTATAGCACCGTGCTGGAGCGCTACTTGGTACATACGAAACGCAGCTCAAAAGAACTGACAACTTTAAATCTCGTTAGCCCTCAGGATCCTGAGCATCAACAGCCGCCAAATACCGTCACCGATAAAAAAAATCACGAGATCGCTGAAATTGTAGGTCATATAAACCAAAGATATAAAAAGAATGCTGAATTTTTACTAAACAGACTACTCCAGAATAAGAGTGTGACAGATTGGAATGATAAAGACGAATTTATTTTCAAAGGCTCTGTAATACCTGGGTCTAACTTAGTGGATTTAGTACGTAGTACAACGCAGAGTCACGCTCTGACCATCAGGAATTTACCTAGGGGTTGGGAATCGTTTATGCGAGCTATGGCCGAGCTGAATATACCCTCTACTGTTGTGGGTAATCACACTACTAGACAACATTTAGACGAATTAAAAATGTCCTCCAGCGGTGGTGTATCTACATCGATGAGGTTAGACCCCGCACCCCGCACAATTCACTCGCTGCACTCGCCGTCATTAGGCACCACAAGGGGAACTCTACTACCTAAAAAAAGGTCTCTACCGATACTGCCAACCATGTGGCTCACGATGTAGCCTATGTACTTGTTAATTATCTATTTTATCGTGTGTGTTCTGATATTTGTTAATTGTGCATGTGACACTTTTTATATCATTCTGTATGTACTTTTAAATGTTTGAAATGTCTTTGAGCTGTATTTATTACAATAAAATCTTGTAACCTTGTTTTTACAATACCGTGTCATTGCTTTTTTAAAATACGAATAAACCATTCTGTAATATTGTAACACGGCCATATACATAATATGCCCGTACAATGAGACGGGGTTATAAGTCTCGTCAGTTTTAAACATGCCCCAACATGCCTGGGGCTATACACAACACAACACAAGCCTTAGATACACATCCATTGGTAACAAGTTAGACATCTCTAACAGAGAGTGCTAGAAATCACCTTTACATACAGACATATCAGCTCCAAACTTTTACACATTTACTGGGGGACATTTATACAAACCTGCTAGAAATGAGCTTTACATACATTTACTGATGGATTCTAATACAGACATTTACTGGGTGCTTCTAATACAAACCCTTTACAGTTCATGTCAGGGCACTCTCTGCTAGAAAATAGCTTTACATCTACGGATGGAGTTAAAACTACCCTTTAATACAGTAAAACTCCACAGACTAATCTAATCCAGTGGATAAAATATCAATAGACATGAATAAATCACTTTGATTGAAATTCACAAATCCAGCAGCTCAGATTTCTCAGCCTGAGCAAAGTTCAGATCTCACAGCCTGAGCAAAGTTCACACAGAAGACGGATTAAATGATAGGGGCGTGTCGACCTGTCAGATTTGAGTTTGATGAGTAATACAGTTCCTATACTACTTACATCCAGCAGTGGTTGAAGAACTAACTGTAGCGTGATCTGCACTCAAAAAATGAAAACCTCACAGACTGCAGTGAACACTGCACTCAACTGTTCACTAGCTGTGAAAGGCTCCTTTGTGTACTTCTATAGTGTTTGCAACCAATGTATTGTATACGGATGGAAGCGCGTCACACTAATAGAGCACTGTTAATTTCAATTGAATGGAGCAGCACCAATTCCACAAAATAAAAAAAAAAAAGAGTCAGTGAGTGACACGTGCAGATGACTACAAACAGCGTTGGATGCAGAGCAAACTGCAGCGTCACCTGCACTCACACACATACCTTGCACAGAGCTGTGAAAACAACACTGCAAGGAAAAAGGATGATTTAGAAAGCGGTTTCTCAAATAGCCTGCCTACAGAACAATTCACAAAAACGATATCTGTAACTGTCCCTCAGAGTCAGCAGAGCAGCGTTCTGTCCCTAACTGAATTCACAGCACAGTGACGCTAAAATGGCGGCGGCGCCTTTTATAGTGCATTCTGACATCATTTCAGCATCCAATCACAGCCATGCAATTAGTTAACATGACCGCAGCATTACAGGATGTGCCCACACTTCTTAGGAATCCTCATTGGCTGAATAAAATCACACTGCCTCTCAAAGAATTATGGGAACTTCCGATTCCGGTATACGATATAGGAAAAGTATCGGAACTAAGTATCGGAATTCCGATACGGCGAATATCGGCCGATACCCGATACTTGTGGTATCGGAATGCTCAACACTACATGGGAACATCATGGGGAAGACCCCTGGAAGCATTTCTGACACCCAGGTCACAGCTGTGAACAATGTTGTCAGAGTGTTATGCCACTTTTACAGGTGCACACTAAAACATACAAAAACGAAACCAAAATGGATTTTCCTGTGAAATATGCTAAGGAACATCCTTTCAGGGTAATGACATGTATATAAGGAAAAATAAATGACCCCCAAAAAAAATGTACCATCACCACTTGGGCTATGTTCACACATAGCGTTTTTGATGCGTTTTTCAACTTTTCAGTGCTTTCAACTAATGCAAATGCATTCACAGGTAAATGTAATTTTAACATTTAACTAACTTAGCTGGCCATGTGGTGTGTGACACATCACCAGACACATCCTGTTTCATTTATGAATGAGGGACTCTGAAAGTCACAAAGCCTATTTTTATAAGGGAATCAGGTGGCATTAATATTCTTAAAGGGCCATCAGCTGGCTATGCTTTGTTTCACTGTTATCATTCAGTGATGTAGAGAAGTTTGGCCCAATCCAGCCCTTGTTCATTTTTATAAGAATCAGCCTGTCAGCATTTTCAGTTGACAGGTGGATGCGCTTATCAGTTATAATTCCACCAGCGGCACTAAAAACCTGCTCTGACAAAACGCTAGTGGCAGGGCAGGTCAGGACCTCCAAGGCGTAGAGAGCCAGTTCATGCCACATGTCCAGCTCGGATACCCAATAATTATAAGGCACAGAGGAATCATGGAGGACATTGGTACGGTCATCAAGGTACTCCCTCAGCATCTTCCAAAACTTTGCAATCCTTGTGACAGTACCCTGTGCCCCAGGGCCACTGCAATGGGAGGGTCTGAGAAAACTCTCCCAGAACTTTGCCAAGATTCCCCTGCCTCTGCTGGATTGGAGTTGTGTCTCTCTCGCCTGTACTTCTTGATCGTCCAACGAACTGTGACCACTGCTTCCAGCGTTTTCAGATAGGAATTTTTTTAATAATTCCGCAACAAGGGAGTTCTGGTACTGCACCATTTTAGTACACCTGTCTGACTCTGGAAGAAGAGATTGAAAGTTCTCCTTGTAGTGTGGGTCTAGAAGTGTCACCAACCAGTAATGACTGTCACCCAAAATTTGGAGAATACGAGGGTTATGGGAAAGGCAGTGCAACATAAAGTTAGCCATGCGTGCCAAACTGCAAACAGGCAAGACTTCCGTGTCGTCACCAAGAGGACGACTGACCATACACTCGTCCTCCCCGCCCTCAGGCCATCCACGCTGAACAGACAATATGACAGTTGTGCTTGTAGTACTGTCTAAAGCGCATGAAAGTAACTCTTGTTCTTCCTCTTCCTCATTGTCACCCAATCCACGTTGGGATGACATTAGGCTGGGCTGTGTGTAATCACCCTGCATGGTGGACCATGCCTGGCTGTAGGTTCAGCGATGTCAGCCACTCTTTGGAGTATCTGAAGAAAAATAACCTCATGACCCAATATCAACATGAGTTTACTAGAGACCGTTCCTGTCAGACTAATCTGATGAGTTTCTATGAAGAGGTGAGTTCCGGACTAGACCAAGGGAACCCAGTGGACGTGGTGTATATGAACTTTTCAAAAGCTTTTGATATGGTGCCACACAAAAGGTTGATACATAAAATGAGAACAATGGGGATAGGGGAAAATATGTGTAAGTGGGTTAAGAACTGGCTCAGGGATAGGAAACAAAGGGTGGTTATTAATGGAGCACACTCGGACTGGGTAGCGGTTAACAGTGGGGTACCAAAGGGGTCAGTATTGGGGCCGTTTCTCTTTAACATATTTATTAATGACCTTGTAGGGGGCATGCAGAGTAGTATTTCAATATTTGCAGATGACACTAAACTCTGCAGGGTAATCAATACAGAGGAGGACAATTTTATATTACAGGAGGATTTATGTAAACTAGAAGCTAGGGCTGATAAATGGCAAATGAGCTTTAATGGGGATAAATGTAAGTTCGTGCACTTGGGTAGAACAAACAAGATGTATAATTATGTGCTTAATTGTAAAACACTGGGCAAAACTGTCACTGAAAAAGACCTGGGTGATGGGTGGACGACAAACTCCCATTTAGTGGCCAGTGTCAGACAGCTGCTGCAAAGGCAAATAAAATAATGGGATCATTAAAAGAGGCATAGATGCTCATGAGGAAAACATAAATTTACTTTTATACAAGTCACTAGTGCGACCACACTTAGAATACTGCGCACAGTTCTGGTCTCCGGTGTATAAGAAAGGCATAGCTGAACTGGAGCGGGTGCAGAGAAGAACGACCAAGGTTATTAGAGTACTAATACCAATACCAAGACAGGTTATTACACTTGGGTTATTTAGTTTGGAAAAACGAAGGCTTAGGGGTGATCTTATTACAATGTATAAATATATGAGGGGACTGACCTTTCTAATGATCTTTTTACTCTTAGACCTGTGACGGGGACAAGGGGGCATCCTCTACCTCTGGAGGAAAGAAGGTTTAAGCATAATCACAAATGCAGATTCTTTACCGTAAGAGCAGTGAGACTATGGAACTCTCTGCTGTATAATGTTGTAATGAGTGATTCCCTACTAAAATTTAAGAAGGGCCTGGATGTCTTTCTTGAAAAGTATAATATTACAGGTTATATACACTAGTTTCCTTAGATATTGCGTTGATCCAGGGAGCTAGTCTGATTGCCGTATGTGAAGTCGGAAGGAATTTTTTTCCCCAATGTGAAGCTTACTGTTGCCACATGGGTTTTTTTTTGCCTTCCACTGGATCAACATGTTTGGTCAGGTTAGGATAGGATATGTGTTGAACTAGATGGACTTAAAGTCTTCCTTCAACTTTAATAACTATGTTACTATGTTAGCTCTTTCAGAGCTGTCCATAACTCTTCAGCATTGTGCGGTTTGTCACCTAAGCCTATTAGCTTCAGCAAAGCCTGTTTCCGCTTGGCTGAGGCAGTGCTTCAGTGCTTCTGGCTTGTGACTGATTTGGTCATTTTGGAGATGGAGGCTGAAGAGGAGAAGGAGGAGGTGCAGGAGCTGTAGACTGTGGGGCAACCCTGATTGACGTTAGGCCCGCAATCCTCAGAGTCACGAGGATCTGTTCCATCCCATGGTCCGACTGGGTCCAGCTTCCACTATGTTAATCCAGTGTGCCGTCAGCGAGATGTACAGTCCCTGCCCACAAGCACTTGTCTCAGTGTATGTGGTTAGGTGGACTTTCCCAGTAACAGCATTGTTGAGAGCACATCTAATGTTGTGGAACACGTGCTTGTGTAATGCGGGTACGGCACACCGGGAGACATACTGGTGGCTGAGAACAGAATACCTTGGGATGGCCGCCGCCATCAGGCTGTGGAAAGCTTCCATCTCCACAAGACTAAAAGGCAACATTTCGAGTGCAAATGGCTGCGTATTTTTGTTTGCGTTCCAATGACTGGGGTATGGACAACTGATGGCTGCGCTGGGACAAGGATGTGGACTTGCTAGATGATGGTGCTAGTTGAGAGTGGGCAACAACAGGTGCAGGGCAAGAGGCATCTTTGCATGCACCATGGACAGGGGATTGGCTTGCATGCACAACAGTGGAAGAAGCAGTGGTGTCACCCACAGACACTGTTCCTAGAGCCTGGGGTTCGGCCCACAGTCAAGTGCTTTGCTGCCATGTGCCTGATCATGTTGGTGGTGGTAAGGCTGGTAGTTTTGCTACCCCTGCTGATGTAGGCATGACAAGTGGTGCAAATGGCCTGTTTGGGGTTATCTGCAGAGTCTTTAAAAAGCAAGCAGACTTGGGAAGACCTAACAGTTGTACTGCCAACCTGCGTCGTGTTGGTGTTACAAGGAATGGCTACCCGCCTTCTGGTTGCGGCAACCACACTGCTTCTTCCTGCCTGTTGGGGTGCTGCGCCTCCCTCCCCCTATGTGCTGCGTCCATGTCCTCCTGCCAGGTTGGGTCAGTTACTATACCGTCCACCACCTCCCTTCCACTTCTGCACCCTGGTCCTCCTCCTGACTTTCTGGCAACTGTGTCTCATCATTGTCCAACTCTTGTGACACATTCCCACCGTCACCTTCATGTGACCGTGGCTGCTCAAATATTTGGGCATCGCTACATGCAATCTCATCTTGCTCGGCTTCAAGTGGACCGGGCTAGAGGCCCGAATCTATAAATGGAAAAGTGAACATTTCTTCAGAGTATCCAAGTGTGGGATCAGTTGTCTCCTGGCACTCGGCATGGTGGGAGGAAGGACGATCAGGGTGAGGAATATGCGGTCCAGACTCACGGCTACTCAGACTTGACCATGTGGAAGACAGGGTGGTGGTGGCAAAGTGACTGGAATCATTATCCGCTATCCAACCAACAACCTTTTGACACTGCTTTGGGTTCAATAGTGGTGTTCTGCTACAGTCCCCTAGTAATTGGGACAGGAAGGTTGAGCGAGAAGATATGGGTGTTTGTTGTGGCCCAATTTCAGCTTGGCCACGGCTTTGGCCTCTGCATGCACCATCACCATAACGTCCACTTCCCCATCCCTGGCCACGCGCCTTGCCCATTTTAAATGGACTACAATATTTTCCACGTTCACTACAAATGGCTGAATTTAGAGTGAACTTGTATGTGATCCGTGTGCGAGAAAACCACAGTATAAAATATCTGGCCTGTAGGAAAAGTTTTTTTTTCAGCAAACTGGTGTTAATAACTAGGCTACAACACAGGAAAAACAGTTGAATGGAGGCCTCAAAGGCCACAATTTGTAGCCCACAGATAGACGAGGCATGTGACGAAGATACTACACTGTAAAATATGTGGCCTGTATTTTTATTTTTTTTTTACAGGAAAATAGTGTCAAGAACTAGGGTAACACACAGCAAAAACAGTTAATGGAGGCCTTTAATGCTGCAATTTGTAGCCCACAGATAGATGAGGCGTGTGACAGAGATACTACACTGTAAAATATGTGGCCTGTATTTTTTTCTAAAGCAAAATAGTGTTAATAATTGGAGTACCACAGAGCAAAAACAGTCTACGGAGGCCTGAAATAGCACCATTTTTAGGTCAATGATATGCAATACGTGTGGCAGACAAAACCCAGTGTAAAATATCTGCCATGTAGCTAAATATTTTTTTGGCAGCAAAATAGTGTCAAGAAATTGTATGAGACGCTCCAAAAAATTTTTACAGTTCCACAAAAATGGCATAATTTTCTGCGCACTCAGATGTGATCACTGGGACGGGCAAACCCGTTTAAAATAGCTGGATTTTTACGCTGTACTATGAAAAGGATCTTGCTGTATTCTGCAGTCCTAACAAGCAAATGGAGAAATAAAACGTGTGCTCTGGATTGCTTTGGAATAAAATAATCAGGATTAAGATGCAAAAAACTGTACTGCCCCCTGAGACCTAGGGCTATGTAGATACGGTCAATATATGTAACAGGCAGCAGCAGCTGACAGTAATGGAATGGACCCTCTTGATGTATACAATGAGGTATGCCACATAAAATGCCTGCCTGTAAGGCAATGTTCACATTGCGTTTAGTACAATCCGTTTAATGGATCCGTTAAATGGATGTGCTTAAATGACCCGAATTTAGTGTAAATTTGGCTTCACGTTAACGCTTGCGTTAACGTATGTGGCTGCGTTATGTCATTTTGAGGTCTGTTCTTGAAGCATCCGTTTGTCTGCTTTCAGGCACTGTCAATAAAGTTGTTCAATTTTTTTGCCTTTTGTCTGCATGGCATTGGAGTCGACACTCATTCTCCATTTTGAGAGCATCGAGTGAAGTTCTGCTAGCAAGATGTTTGTGTCTGAGCTGGTGCGATTTCGCTTGAAGTATCTGCGACATCAGCAGAGAAGGCGTATTTCTCAAAGGAGATATTGGATCCATGAAGTGAATTTTTTACAGGATACATATGGTGTCTTTCACACCCTGTACAGTATGTTCAGCTTCGGGATCATCCCTATAAATTTCAACGTTACCTGCGGATGTCCATCGATACGTTTGATATTCTGCTCTCACATGTGAAGGATGACATATATATCAGCGCAGCACTTTCCGTGAGAGTATTTGTGCGGAGCAACGTTTAGTGGTGACCCTGAGGAAAATATCCTTTTGTTAACATTGCTCAATTGACAAAGACAGGATGTAATTTATTGTGGTGCATGTCTTTTCATTTTGTACACGTTGCCAATTGTCATAGTCAATATAAACTTGCCTTTTTTATTGTCGTCTCTGTAAACATATGTAAAATATGTCCATAGTGCTAAATGTTTTTTTTTTTGGATTTGTTGATAGATATCTGGCTACTGGTGAAACGTTTGCGTCACTGCATTTTCAATTTCGTCTGGGAAATTCGACCATTTGCCAGCTAGTTCGGGAAACATGAGATGCGATTTGGAACAACTTGCAACCACTTGTGCTACCAACCCCAACAACAGAAATGTGGCTATCTATTTCCCAAAAGTTTGAGGATGTGGCTAATTTTCCCAATTGCATTGGTGCCGTGGACGGGAATCATATTCGTATTCAGAAACCCGCGCATAGTGGATCCCTGTACTATAATTTCAAAAAATACTTTTCCATTGTATTAATGGCTATTGCGGACACTAGGTACAGGTTTCTAGCTGTGGATATCGGTGCATATGGACGGACGAACGATTCCAGAGTGTTCAAAGAGTCCAACATGGGGAAATGTTTGTACAATAACAGATTCAACATTCCCTCAGCACGACCACTTCCGGGGACCGAAGGCCCAAGTTTGCCGTATGTTTTAGTTGGAGATGAGGCGTTCCAACTTGGACAAAATCTACTAAAGCCGTACTCAAGCCGTAGTCTTAACAACACAAGACGCATTTTTAAATATCGCTTGAGCCGTGCAAGACGTTATGTGGAATGTACCTTTGGTATTTTAACCTCAAAATGGCGTATACTACTTACTTGCATGCAACTACAACCTGAAAATGTGGACCATGTAGTGAAGGCATGCATCTGCCTTCACAATTTTGTGTGCAGACATGAACCCATAGTGGTTGACCCCGAGGACTGTGATTCGAACCTCATGAGCATAGACTCCACTTCTATTCGTTCTACAGCTGAGATAATGAGGATTCGTGATAACTTTGCTAATTATTTCATGCAAGAAGGTGTAGTTTCCTGGCAAGACATGCATGTCTGAAAATTGACTGTACATTTGTTTGGTTTATGTTCTGTTTGTGTTGTGATTTTTGGTTGAACTCTATATCAAGTTTAAATACATTTGAACAAAAAACAGACAATTAAATTTTGAATAATATAAAATTTTACTAAAATATTTTTTGTCTTCCTCTCTGAATGTTCACATACATTTTTGGCATATACGATCCCATAGGGATGACCAACCAAAAACAAAAAAACATTACGTTGGAAAACTAAATGTTTACACACACAGTTTAACACTAGGACTACTGGACTCGTGACCCCGCCTAGAACTACTGAAAGGAGTCATTTTGACTCCTTGCTTGTTTTCGTTTATTTTTAGAGTTTCATTTGTGGTTATTTATTAATAATTATATTTTTTGTAATGTATTATTATTGTGAGATCCAACAGTAATGCTTTTGATTGTTTTTTTTCTGCTTTTCTTATT
Organism: Oophaga sylvatica; assembly: GCA_033576555.1. Taxonomy (NCBI): domain Eukaryota; kingdom Metazoa; phylum Chordata; class Amphibia; order Anura; family Dendrobatidae; genus Oophaga; species Oophaga sylvatica. The sequence continues at coordinate 493,759,674 of JARQOD010000004.1, read as the reverse complement.
TTTCTACAGAAAATAACAATAATTATAATAGACGTTTTTCAAACATTTTTTTTTATTCAAGTGCACACATATAAACAACAACTGAAGAACAAAAAGCAGAGAAAATGTAGGTGGAGGAGCATAAAAATGAAAATATGGCACAGAATTCACCTTCTAAACATTTGGTGTTTCGCATTTTTGGCATTGCCTTTGATTTATGGCAGTACATTGCCCACACAAAGACTTACCACAAGTCTTACAATTGCCGACAGATCTATTTTTCTTGCACTTTTCTTTGATCTGGCAAAATTTTGTTTGAACCATCACTTCTGAGCATGTAGAAACTTGGGACGTGGAACCCTTTTCCCTATCTGTGACATAAGGACCACTCAACTCTCTCACAAGCGTTTGCAAAAATGCCTTGCGTGACATTTTTTGGTGGGTTATCTCATTGAATATTATCCATGCATTTATACCCGCAAAGTCTAAGGCATTTTCAAATGCATGAACAGGCCATCTCCTTGTGCATGTTCGTGTGGTATATTTTCGTGCCATCTGATCCACTACATCTACTCCATATTTTGTTTCATTGTAAAACTTTACCGTTTCTGGAGTTTTTTTAGCGGAATCAGACGCAACAACAACATCTGGATGGACGGAACTCAAAATGACAACATTTTTGTTGGGCTTTCCTTGATATACTGTAAGTGTAAAATTGTCTTCATTTCTAAACACTTTAGTGTTGTACAATTCCTCTTTCATGGATTTTATTTCTTTAGGCACTTCTCGCCTTATCTTGTTCAGTGTTCCCACGATGGTTGTTCCTTTGCTTTTTAGCTGTTTAGCTAATTTTACTGAAGTAAAATAATTATCGGTTGTAACATTGCGACCTTTTTTCAAAAACGGGTCCAATAACTTCATTACCACACGGTCAGCTAAACGGTCCTCAGCACGGCGTGTGTCATCTTTGCCTAGGTAAGGGAAGCCATTTGCCAGATATTTGCTCTCCTTATCAACAGCTAGCCAATATTTGTGGCCATATTTATCTGGTTTGGAAGGCATGTACTGCGTGAATGGACACCTAGTTTTGCTTGGGAAAAGTTGCTCATCCACCGTTATGTATGGGCCAGGTTTGTAACACGCAATACAATTTTCAATAAACCTGTCCCACACAGTAGAAAATAGAGCAAACTTGTCCGTTTGCAGTCTCTCCGATCGAGTAGATTTCTCATCAAATCTGAGAAACCTCATAATTTCAACAAAGCGGTCCCTAGACATTGTCGCTTTGCAAAACGGTATTCCCCAGTCATTACACCAAATACTGCTAATCGAGTGACGGTTCGTGCCAGATATTCCACGAGCAAAGAATATCGCAATGAATGCATCTAGCTCCTCATCAGATAGAGTAAACTGTAAATTATTGTTCCTGCATGCTTCTGCAAGCGTACAGTTCTTTATATGTGTCAATATATATGAATCAAAAATTAGCATAAGATAAGAGCCTAGAGTAAACAAGCTATTTTGTTCAGCATTACACAGTAATACAAGCAGGTAAAACACAAGGAAAATGTAAAAAGTTGACATGTAAATTGAACTACATCTATATGAACATCAGGGTAAATAAGACAGAGTGAAAAAATTATGCACAAAACTTTATAGCAACATTTAGTGACAAAAGGACCTCAAAATATAGTAGGGAGTCAAAATGACTCCCTTCAGTAGTTCTTGGTAAATTTTGAAAAAAACGCGCAAATTTTTCACCAAAATTATTTATTCTCACAAAATCTTTTTTCACATCATATTTGAGGAAAAGTCACCGAGTTTCAAGCCGGAATTCTGAAAAATGTAGTCACAGAAGAGAAATAAAAAACGAAAGGAGTCAAAATGACTCCATCAGTAGTTCTAGTGTTAAATTACAGACTTTGATATTGCGCCGGCGTGTTGTCGGCCCAACCGTACCCCGGACTGCTACATTGCCTTTGCATCTCCATTCCCATTTCACCATGGGCTCTAGATTGGGCTTGGTATGACGGCATGTCCATGGTTCTTTGTCTCAAGGAAGTGGGTTCCTGAGGTGCCAAAAATTCCTCAAATAGATCATGAAAACATTGTCTAAACTGTAAATTTCTGTGCGGCGGTATCTTTTGGGCTACAGGCACATACGACAAAAACAGAAGCTTCCAATCATTGGCGACATACACAGATTCTTGAGATTGCAACTCCGCAATTTCCCGCCTTATATCTCTGTGTTCACTGCGACACAGATCCTCAAGTCGTTGCAGTCCTTCGACAATTATGGCATCGACTTCTTTATTGGCTACTGTTCTCTTGCGTCTGCGCTGTGTTTGCAGACGGACACTAACAACAGGAGCCACAGTCCCGCTGTCCATCGCTCGTGGCTCGCTAAGGACAGATACATCTTCAGTGCCAATCTGTTGATTTGGTTCCTGTCGACATTGCTCCGATGCCTCAGCGGTACTGCATATCGTTCTATCCAAAAAAAAGAAAAATATTATTTTAGAGATTTTAATAAAGACTTGTTGCTCTATCCCATTTTTACATCCAAGTGTACTTACGAGCGCTGAGACGTTTTCTGCAGAAACAGCAATTGGTCATAATGGACATACGGGGTGACTCGTTTGCTACCAGACCCACTTGGGGTGTTTTGGCTGTTGCAGAAGTCCCTTACAAATCTATCTCTAATAGGTCTCCACCGGGTATGGACTGCATCAGCTGCAATAAAAGCAAACAAATAATGTTTATTTCTATGAAAATCGTTGTTTTACAAATGTAAGTGGAGTGTTAATTACCAATTTTTTTTTTAGAGGAGGCGGACTTCTCCATATATCGCGGGTCAAAGTGGCAGATAATCTTCTCCCACAACTTGCAGTTTTTAATAATGTCTTTGTGGGAGCTGTCACTTTGATTCCATATCGACGGATTCGCTTCCACTAGATTTATCAGTGTCTTGTTATCAATTTCCAGCGGCTCCTCGTCAACCTCCAGTTGTTTTCTTTTTTGAGAGCGCTGCTTGGGCTATAAAATAAAAAATTGTAACACTTTTTAACATTTTCAGTTTTTAAAAGTTATATTGCAATGTTTTTTGGTTGTTTGCCCTTGTTCTTTTTAATGTTCTTTAAATGTTATGACATGTATGTAATTTTAAACGTTCACATATAGTGTTGTTTGGTGAGTTATGTTTTTGTCTTGTTTAATGTTGTGTTTTTAAAAAAAAAATAAAAAATTTTTGTTTTGAAATGTATATCGGCCCTCATATTTACCACTTCTAGGTGAGGCGATGACACATGGTGAGGCATTTTTTTTAACTTTTTCAGCAACCTACAGAGAAAAAAAAGAAAAAATTACAATTCTGGTATCAAATTATATTTTACTTAAAAAAAATGGTGCAATGTACCTTTTTAGACACTTTAGTATGTTTTTTTGGGGGGGAGCCTGGCAGGTTCGGGTTCAGAAGATTCCTATTTGCAATAAAAACATTACACCGGATTAAAAACATAATTACACCTGATTACATTACATACACATCGAGTGCCACAACAAATTGTGAGTTTTCAAACGGCAAGCCTACCGATTGTGATGAGAACACGGCTGACACACCGCTGCTGCTCGATCCCTCACTATCCGACATCTTTGTACACACAAAAACATACATTTTTTTACAAATACATGGGACTTGCATAAACAGTTATCACTACACACTGAAAGGAGGTATACAGACATATTGAATATATATAGGTTTGTACTTACATTCACTTTGGCTGATCACAAGATGCACACACTGTGTAGCTGGCATTTCCTACAGACAGCATGCTCCAAAATGGCTATTTCCTGTTACATGAACACCTGGAAAAGACTCATTAACGCAATCCAACGTATGGTATCATTTGTACATTTTGCTACATTTGCGTCTGGATGTGTTAGCAATAGACTTCTATGGCAGAATTAACGCTTCAGTTATCCCCGCATTAGCTTCGATGGACCCGAAAACGCTGCAGGCCGCGTTGGAAGGTGCGTCACAAAAAAACGGTATGTTGCTAACGCATGCCTATTTTGACATGCGTTACTATGCGTCATAACAATGCAAGTCTATGGATGCATCACAATGTCCGTTACATTGCGTTTTGGGTACTTAAAAATGTGTCCGTTAGACGGAGTCGCCTAGCGCAATGTGAACCCAACCTTACTGATATCTATATACCCACACTCACTACCTACCTACAGTGGTGGCCAAAAGTCAGTTTCTTCCTGAAAATGATTGCAATCACAAATTATTTGCTATTTTTATCTTCATTTAATTTGCTTGCAAGGAAAAAACAAAAGAGAATGAAGTAAAAATCAAATCCTTGATCATTTCACACAAAACTCCAAAAATGGGCCGGACAAAAGTATTGGCACCCTCAGCCTAATACTTGGTTGCACAACTTTTAGCAAAAATAACTGCGAACAACCACTTTAAATGAGTTTCTTACAGTGCTCTGCTGGAATTGTAGACCATTCTTCTTTGGGACAAACTGCTCCAGGTCCCTGATATTTGAAGGGTGCCTTCTCCAAACTGACATTTTGATATCTCTCCACAGGTGTTCTATGGGATTCAGGTCTGGACTCATTGCTGGCCACCTTAGAAGTGTCCAGTGCTTTCTCTCAAACCATTTTATAGTGCTTTTGGAAGTGTGTTTTGGGTCATTGTCCTGCTGGAAGATCCATGACCTCTGAGGGAGACCCAGCTTTCTCACACTGGGCCCTACATTATGCTCAAAAATTTGTTGGTAGTCTTCAGACTTCATAATGCCATGCACACAGTCAAGCAATCCAGTGCCAGAGGCGGCAAAGCAACCCCAAAACATCAGGGAACCTCCGCCATGTTTGACTGTAGGGACCGTGTTCTTTTCTTTGAATGCCTCTTTTTTTTCCTGTACACTCTATGTTGATGGTTTTTCCCAAAAAGCTCGACTTTTGTCTCATTTGACCAGAGAACATTCTTCCAAAACGTTTTAGTCTCTCAGGTAAGTTTTGGCAAACTCCAGCCTGGCTTTTTTATGTCTCGGGTAAGAAGTGGAGTCTTCCTGGGTATCCTACCATACAGTCCCTTTTCATTCAGATGCCGACGGATAGTACGGGTTGACACTGTTGTACCCTCGGACTGCAGGGCAGCTTGAACTTGTTTGGATGTTAGTCGAGGTTCTTTCTCCACCATCCGCACAATCTTGCGTTGAAATCTCTCGTCAATTTTTCTTTTTCTTCCACATCTAGGGAGGTTAGCCACAGTGCCATGGGCTTTAAACTTCTTGATGACACTGCGCAGGAAGACACAGGAACATTCAGGTCTTTGGAGATGGACTTGTAGCCTTGAGTTTGCTCATGCTTCCTCACAATTTGGTATCTCAAGTCCTCAGACAGTTCTTTGGTCTTCTTTCTTTCTCCATGCTCAATGTGGTACACACAAGGACACAGGACAGAGGTTGAGTCAACTTTAATCCATGTTAACTGGCTGCAGGTATGATTTAGTTATTGCCAACACCTGTTAGGTGCCACAGATAAGTTACAGGTGCTGGTGATTACACGAATTAGAGAAGCATCACATGATTTTTCAAACAGTGCCAATACTCTTGTCCACCCCCTTTTTTAGGTTTGGTGTGGAATTATACCAATTTGGCTTTAGGTCAATTCTTTTTGTGTTTTTTCATTGAAGACAAATTAAATGAAGATAATAATACCAAAGAATTTGTGTCTGCAATCATTTTCAGGAAGAAACTGAGTATTATCTGACAGAATAGCAGGGGTGCCAATACTTTTGGCCATCACTGTATCACTGCAATCTATATACTCCGTAATTAGTCTTCAGAAGGACTGTTGATTTAGCTGGATTTGTGTATTCAATTATGGTATACCCACACTATTTTTGAAACCCCCAAATCTGACCCTATCTCACCAGCAACTCTCCCTACACTAGCTGATTCGGAGCTGAATATGACGAGCAGGGCGGCGCCAGGTCTGATATAGGCCTGATGACGCTCCGCGACCAGCCAATCTCTGTAATGCCACAACCAACATGACTGCAGCATTACAGTGCTTGGCACACAATCTCTGAATGTTGATTGGAGCTCTAATGAGCACCAAACATGAAGGGTGTGGACTAGAACTCCCATGAACAATCCCAGAAATGCTGGGCGCTCACCAAGCACCGCAAGTACAGCGATGCTCCGGCAAGTACCGAGCATTACCGAGTAGGCTCGCTCATCACTAGAAGACACATTTCCGTTGTTTTTCAGGCAAAATATTTATATATTGTCATCTTTGACATTTTAAAAATTACAAAAAGGAAACTGGGCTAATGCAAAAGTTTGGGCAGCCTTTGAGATTTTTGTGCTCAGATAACTTTGACCATGGTTTCAGAACTTAATTACCTTGTTAGGGTTATGGTTTGTTCACTAGCATCGTTAGGGAAGGCCAGGTGATGCAAATTTCCCAGGTGTTTAAAAATTCAGCCTCCTCTAACCTTGTGCCAAAAACAACAGCCGTGGGTTCTTCTAAGCAGATGCCTAGTACTCTGAAAATGAAAATGTGTCCTGCTTTGCGGAGGTCCACAAAGCAGGACAAGGCTATAAGAAGATTGAAAAGCATTTTTAAGTTGCCCTTTCTTCAGTTTGAAATGTAATTAAGAAATGTCAGTTAACAGGAACAGTGGAGGTCAAGATAAGGTCTGGAAGGCCAAAAAAAATTTCAGTGAGAGCTTCTTGTAGGATTGCTAGACAGGCAAATCAGAATCCCTGCTTGACTGCAAAGTACCTTGAGAAAGACTTAGCAGACTCTAGAGTTGTGGTACATTGTTCTACTGTTCAGACACAACTGCACAAATATTGCCTTCATGAAAGAGTCATCAGAAGAAAACCTCTCCTGTGTTCTCACCATAAATTTCAACATCAGAAGTATGCAAAAAACATCTATACTAGCCAGATGCATTTTGGAAACAAGTTCTGTGGACAATTGAGGTTAAAATAGAACTCAAAGCTTTGTTTAGAGAAAAAATGGCACAGAATTTCAGGATCAGACCATCTCGCCAACCATTAAGCATGGGGGTGGATCAATCATGCTTAGGGTTGCAGCCAATGGCACGGGGAGCATTTCACGGGTAGAGGAAAGAATGGAGTCAATGAACTTTCAACACATTCTTGATGCAAACATAACACCATCTGTAAAAACTGAAGTTGAAAAGAAATGGCTTCTACAAATGGATAATGAGCCTAAACAAAAGTCAAAATCAAGAATAGACTACCTCAAAAGGCGCAAGCTGAAAGTTTTACAATGGCTCTCACAGTCCCCTGATCTGAACATGATTGAAAACCGGTGGCTAGACCTCAAAAGAGCAGTGCATGCAAGACGACTCACGAATCTCACAGAGCTTTTTGTTTTGCCCATTCTGCAAATTCAGTGCACCGATCTGGCATCAGTCGAACATCCGTTCGGCAGATATTAGCTCCTCACAAATGGCACCCTTACAAAATCCAGCTGCTGCAGCATCTCAACGAGGACGACCCAGATCGGTGCGCTGAATTTGCAGAATGTGCAAAACAAAAATTGGAACAAGACCCTCAGTTTACACAGAACATTATGTTCAGTGATGAGGCAAACTTTTTTGGGTGGGGGTTTATATGAATACACCAAAATGAAATGGGAATGGTGACAGTTTTCTTGCGTAGGGTGTCTTGCCTTGAAATCTGCTGCAATGACCTGGGTACTGCATTCACTAGACATCAACACAATTTCTATCCGCTCCTCACGTGTTAACCTCTGTGACATGTCAATGGCTGTAAACAAAGAGAAACTTTAAATAACTCATGAAAGAATAAAATTTCATTAAAACCAAGCACACCATTGTTTAACTTGCGAAATTCTCAATAAGTTTGATGTGTCACATGACCCTCTTCCCATTGGAAAAAATAAAGTTGGATCCAAAATGGCCGACTTCAAAATGGCTGCCATGGTCACCACCCATCTTGAAAAGTTTTCCCCCTCCCATATACTAATGTGCCACAAACAGGATATTTATATCACCAACCATTCCCATTTTATTTAGGTGTATCCATATACATGGCCCACCCTGTATACACATCTATAATATAACGGTAGGAGCCTCACTGTGTCCGAAGCCTTTATAGACTGCTCAAGCGTGACGCACCTGCGCAGTCTGGCTCCAGACAGAAGAAGGCATCCAGCAGTTACAGGTAAGAGGAGTGTGTATGGCGCCGGAGATCACGGTACGCATAGACACTGAATGCATACCGTGATGTCCGGCGCCATACTTACATACTTACCTGACCCGGAGGAGCATTGCCGCGGCACTTCTCCTCTCACCGGAGACCAGGGCAGGATTGCGGTGTCTGAATCGCGCATGCGCATAGCGCTATCCGGTGCCATTTTACTGAAGACACATTTGCAGTGTTTCTTCAGCAATATGGCACCGGTACTCCTGTGCCGCACTCCTCCTCTGGCCTCCAGCAGAACAGGACAGCGCTGGAGCACAGGAAAGAAAGGTGAGTCTAAATTTTTTTTGTATGTGTGCAGTTTAATAGGGGTGAGGGGGACCATACATATCAGGATAGGGGGGTGAGAGGTAGCATGCATACCAGGATAGGGGTGAGGGGACCATGCATATCAGGATTGGAGGGTGAGGGGACCAAGCATATCAGGATAAGGGGGTGAGGGGTAGTATGCATACCAGGATAAGGGGTTGAGAGGACCATGCATATCAGTATAGGGGGATGAGGGGACCATGCATATCAGGATGGGGGTGAGGGGACCATGCATATCAGGATTGGGGGGTGAGGGGACCAAGCATATCAGGATAGGTGGGTGAGGGACCATGCATACGAGGATAGGGGGTGGAGGGACCATGCATATCAGGATTTTGGGGGTGAGGTGAACATGCATACCAGGATAGGAAGGTGAGGGGACCATGCATATCAGGATAGGGAGGTGAGGGACCATGCATATCAGGATTTTGGGGGTGAGGAGAACATGCATACAAGGATAGGGGGGGTAAGAGGACCACGCATACCAGGATAGGGGGTGAGGGTACCATGCATACCAGGATAGGGGGGTGAGAGGACCATGCATACCAGGATAGGGGATGAGGGGACCATGCATATCAGGATAAGGGGGTGAAGGGTAGCATGCATACCAGGATAAGGGGTTGAGAGGACCATGCATATCAGGATGGGGGGTGAGGGGACCATGCATACCAGGATAGGGGGTGGGAGGACCATGCATACCAGGATAGGGGGTGAGGGGACCATGCATATCAGGATTGGGGATGAGGGGACCATGCATATCAGGATAGGGGGGATGAGAGGACCATGTATATCAGGATTGGGGGATGAGAGGACCGTGCATATCAGGATAGGGGGTTGACGGGACCATGCATATCAGGATTGGGGGGTGGAGGGACCATGCATATCAGGATTTGGGGGGTGAGGGGAACATGCATACAAGGATAGGGCGATAAGAGGACCATGCATACCAGGATAGGGGGTGAGGGTACCATGCATACCAGAATAGGGGGTGAGATGACCTTGCATATCGGGATAGGGGGATGAGGGGACCATGCATGCTAGGAAAGGGGGTGAAAGGATCATGCATACCAGGATAGGGGGTTAAGGGACCATGCATACCAGGATAGGTGGGTGAGAGGACCATGCATACCATAATAGGGGGGAGAGGACCATGCATATCAGGATAGGGGGGTGAGGGGACCATGCATATCAGGATAGGGTGGTGAGAGGGCCATGCATACCAGAATAGGGGGGTGAGGGGACCATGCATACCAGGATAGGGGGTGAGAGGACCATGCATACCAGGATAGGGGGAGAGGGACCATGCATATCGGGATAGGAGGGTGAGGAGACCATGCATACTAGGAAAGGGGGTGAAAGGACCATGCATACCAGGATAGGGGTGAGGGGACCATGCATACTAGGATAGGGGGGTGAGAGGACCATGCATACCAAAATGGGGAGTGAGAGGACCATGCATATCAGGATACGGGGGTGAGGGGACCATGCGTATCAGGATGAGGGGTGAGGGGACCATGCATACCAGGATAAGGGGGTGAGGGGACCATGCATACCAGGATAGGGGGTGAGGGGACCATGCATACCAGGATAGGGGGTGAGAGGAGCATGCATACCAGGATAGGGGGAGAGGGGACCATGCATATTGGGATAGGAGGGTGAGGAGACCATGCATACTAGGAAAGGGGGTGAAAGGACCATGCATACCAGGATAGGGGGTGAGGGGACCATGCATACTAGGATAGGGGGGTGAGAGGACCATGCATACCAAAATAGGGGAGTGAGAGGACCATGCATATCAGGATATGGGGGGTGAGGGACCATGCGTATCAGGATTGAGGGGTGAGGGACCATGCATACCAGGATAAGGGGGTGAGGGGACCATGCATACAGGATAGGGGGGTGAGGGACCATGCATACCAGGATAGGGGGCGAGGGGACCATGAATATCAGGATAAGGGGGTGAGGGGACCATATATATCAGGATTTGGGGGTGAGGGGACCATGAATATCAGGATAAGGGGGTGAGGGGACCATATATATCAGGATTTGGGGGTGAGGGGACCATGCATACCAGGATAGGAGGGTGAGAGGACCATGCATACCAGGATAGGGGGAGAGGGGACCATGCATACCAGGATAGGGGTGAGAGGACCATGCATACCAGAATAGGGGGTGAGATGACCATGCATATTGGGATAGGAGGGTGAGGGGACCATGCATACTAGGAAAGGGGGGTGAAAGGACCATGCATACCAGGATAGGGGGTGAGGGGACCATGCATACCAGGATAGGGGGGTGAGAGGACCATGCATACCAGAATAGGGGGAGAGGGGACCATGCATACAAGGATTGGGGAGTGAGGGGACCATGCTTATTAGAATTGGGGTGAGGGGACCATGCATACCAAGATTGGGGGTGAGAGGACCATGCATATCAGGATTGGGCGGTGAGAAGACCATGCATACCAGGATTGGGGGGTGAGAGGACCATGCATACCAGGATTGGGGGGTGAGAGGACCATGCATACCAGGATTGGGTGGTGAGGGGACCATGCATATCAGGATTGGGGGGTGAGGCGATCATGCATATCAAGATTGGGGGGTGAGGGGACCATTTATACCAGGATTTGTGGGTGAGGAAACCATGCATACCAGGATTGGGGGGTAGGGGACCATGCATACCAAGATTGGGGGGTGAGGGGACCATGCATACCATGATAGGGATGAGGGGGTACCATGCATGCCAGGATTGGTGGGTGAGGGAACCATGATTACCAGGATATGAATGAGGGGATACCATGCAAACCAGCATTGGGGGTGAGGAGACCAAACATACCAGGATAGGGATCAGGGGGCCATGCATAGTATTATAGGGATGAGGGGGCCATGTATAGCAGAATAGGGATGAGGGTTGCCATGCATACCAGGATATGGAGGAGGGGCAGCATATACCAGGATGGGAGACCATATATCAATAAAAATTCTCGCCACCCGGGCGTAGAATGGGTTCAATAGCTAGTTATACAAATATATATAAGAAGTGGCAATATTTCTATCTCTTATATGACTAATCCTTCATTTTTCACTAGTACACACAGACATGAGAGATTCCTGATTTTTTGTCTATACGTAGGACATGTTCAGAAACAGCAGCAGCAAGGATGATATTAAACAGGAGTACTGAGTTGTGTTGCTGTGAATCCAGCTCTGAGATGATTTCTTCAAGATGGATTTTGGTAGCGTTTCCGAGTGAGTGAATGGGTAATTCAGGAAATAGGGAGGAGAAGTGGCTCATAAATTGAGAAAAAAGTAGATATTACAAAGTTTCTTTTTTCTGCTTGTACTATTGATTTATATGAAGTTTATTAAAATAATAATAACCATTTCACTGTAATGATAATTATAATAAAAAATAAGCAAATTATGCGTTAAATTATGAATATATTAGAAAAGCAAGATAATTAAATGGACTAATAATGTCTTAGTAAATATTTGCAACACTAGAGTACTTGTGAAGTGACCTTTCAACAACCTATAGTGTTTATCGTCATTATCAATAGGTCATCTGATATGTACTATATGTCACACTGATATCAGACCACGGGAAGTTAAAGTGACGTAGCTCTGTGATTCAGTGGAGAAGAACGTTCTGTACGCTGTTCTGAATTAAAGTGCAATGTGTATGAGGTATTCTGCACGTTGTGTGGGTGTCTTATCTTTGGCACGGCACTGTAAAATACATACATACTAAAATATATAATGAACATTTGAAAAGTGCTAATTATACAAGCTCTTGTAATAGTAAATGTATGTATTCCATGTGTAGTTGTTCTGATTAATGAGTATTAATGTATAAATGTAAATAAGACTCATAAATAGGGATGAGCTTTCCGATATTGCAATATCGGCCGATTTTTTCACATTGGAAATCGGAAATCCCATAATCCTTCAGCCTCTGAGCGCTCCGTGGAGCCAATCAGGAGCTGAAGAATTGCTGTCAACATTGTGTAACTCCCCTAAGCTTGGTAGGAGGATTCCAAACTGGCTAGCTAGGGGCTACGCTGCGATTGGATTGGCTGGCTGGATGGTGTGATCAGGCAGTATAAAAGGCTGCGCCTGCCATTTTAGCCTCACTCTACTGTGAAAGCAGATAGGGATAGGTTGCTGTTGGAGATAGGGAGAGATCTCGAATCTAATAGTGAAATTGCCGTTCTGAATCCATCAATAGAGATGAATGCAGGGAGTAAGGGACGTCCCCGTGGCGGCCGCGGAAGAGGTGCATCAGCAGCTAGACATGGTGCACATCCAGGGCAAGCAGCAGGCCCAAGTCACTCAGCACCTACTTTCACCCGGCAGCAGTCATTTATGCGCAGCTTGTTAGGAGCACAGGGCCATAGGCTGATAAGAGAGGATCAAGTAGAAACCGTTGTTGGTTGGATGGCAGCTGAGGCATCCACCTCAATGAGCGCAGCATCCTCCCAGGACCTCTCCACCACATCGGGTCAGGCCACTGAAGAGCAGCACCCATCTGCTTCTTCATCGCCCACTAAATTGCCCAGACATTCAGAAGGCCAGGAGCCAACCTTAATCCTCTTCTCAGAATCTTTTGGCTTGGAATCTGTGTGCCAGCCAGACAGCATTCCTGCAGCTGAAGAAGAGATAGTGTGCACAGATGCGCAACCACTGTGTGCGTCTGAGGAAGAAGTGGAGGGTGGGCCAGTGCCCACAGTGACCAGACCCCAGTCAGCAGATGATGATGAAACTCAGCTGCCAGTTTCTGCTGATGAAAGTGTATTGGATGACGAGGTCCTTGACCCATCATGGCATGCTGAGGGGCAGCAAGCAAGTAGGGATAACTCAGAGGAAGAGCTTGCAGGTGTGGCGCAGCGTGACGGTCGACGTGGGAGAGGAAGAGGGAAAAATTTGTTGTCTGCTCCCTCAACTTCAGCACCCGTTAGGAGCAGGGCTCTTTTAAAGAGCACAAGGGGTGCGCCCAAGAGTTGTGGTGCATGGACCTTTTTCGACCAAGTTGCAGATGACGTTACAGTAGTACAGATGCAAGCTTTGTCGACAAACTGTGCGGAGAGGGAAGAACGTCAGCAACCTTAATACCACCAATATGTTGACGCATGTCAGGAAGAGGCACCCTGTGGAGTGGCAGCATCACACCCAATATGATTTGCCACCTGCAGCTGTCCCCCACCTTCCATCTCTTCAGCCACCTCTTCCTCCATCTCGCAAACAGCTGCTCCCGCTTCCTAGCCAGAATGCCAGGGTGCATCTGCAGGCAGTGTTGTACGGCGGCACACTGTCTGTACTTCGTCAGCATCAGCATCCCAATCGCTGGCATCCTCACACTCCCAATCCAGTGTGCAGCCATCTGTCACACAGGTGTGGGAGAAAAGGTGCCCGTACTCGGCAAACCACCCACGAGCACAGGGCATGAATTCTCGCATTGCCAAACTGCTTGCAGTGGAAATGCTACAATTCTGGCTGGTGAGCAAGCCAGCCTTTATCGATATTTTGGGGTTTGCAATCCCACAATACAGCGTTCCCAGCCGCTTCTACTTCAGCAGGCAAGCCGTCCCCACCCTGCAATAGCATGTGGAGCCTAAAATTAAGCATACGCTACAAAATGCAGTTAGTAGCAAGGTCCACCTGACCACCAACACGTGGACCAGTCTGCATGGCCAGGGACGCTACATTTTCATCACCACCCATTGGGTAAATGTAGTTGAGCCTGAAACTGAAGTAGACAGTGCAAGTGTGCGAGTCCTGTCAACTCCACGGATTGCAGGCCTCTCCTCCGTACAAATTGAATCCTCCTCATACTCCTCGTCAGACTCGCCTGCACCCAGACGTACCACAACAACCGATTTCAGCACTGCATCGGCCAAACATCAACAGGCCGTGTTGAAATTGGTTTATCTGGGTAATGTTAGCCACACCGCAACCGAGCTGTGGAACACGCTCAAGGAGCAGAGTGACATGTGGCTTGCACCGCTCAACCTCCAGCCAGGTATGGTGGTGTGTGACAACGGCCGAAACCTGGTCGCGGCTCTGGGCCTAGGTGGTCTGACTCACATTCCATGCCTTGCCCATGTCCTAAACTTGGTGGTGCAGAGTTTCCTTAGGAACTATCCTGACCTTGAGGAGCTGCTGTACAAAGTCAGATACGAGTGCTCTCATTTGCGGCATTCAAGCATGGCTGCATCGCGCCTTTCAGCCATGCAGCGCAGATTGGGCCTGCCCGAGCACCGCATCATTGTTGACCGCCCCACCAGGTGAAATTCGACTTTGCATATGCTGCAGAGGTTGTGTGAGCAGCAACCTGCAATTATGGAGTTGCAGCTGCAGCAGGCGCAAAGTAGGCGACACACATCTCAGCCCTCTCACTTTACAACCACAGAGTGGGCAACCATGAAGGACATATGCACCATTTTGAAGTGCTTCGAGGACTCCACTCTGATGGTGAGCGCAGATGCTGCCCTACTCAGTCTGACTATTCCCCTTATATGCCTTATAGAATCATCACTTAAAGGACTAAGGGATGAGGTTTCTCAGGAGGAGGAGGAGTATGATGAGACACTTGCAATCTTCATCGGCCCGGTTGGTACAAAGCTCTGTGAGTGCCTCACAAAGGTCCAGACAGGACACAGCAAGCGAGGAGGATGAGGAGGACTATGAGGATGAGCTAGAGGAGGAAAGTACACAACGCTCTACTAGTAGTCACCAGATAGAGCGTGGATGGGGTGATGCAGATCAGCCAGAGCACATTCCTCCAGCTGATGACAGCGATGCATGGAAAGTGGGCAGCCTTCAGCACAGTGACTTCATGATGCAGTGTCTGAGAAAAGACCCACGCGTGGCTCGTATTATCCACACAAATGACTACTGGGTGGCCACCCTCTTAGATTCACGTTACTGGGACAGCCTTGAAAGTCTAATTACACCGTTGAACCGGGCGCGTAAAATGCAGGAGTACCAAGAAGCACTGGTTAATTCACTCATGTACTTTTTTCCACCGCATAGCAGTGATGCGCGTGCACTAGCAGGCACCTCAGTGTGTCCTGGGCCCAGCAGAATCCGTTCAGAAGCCTGTAGCAGAAGCAGTACATCTGCTACTGACAGGTTCAGTATACCCAACCTGTTCCAATGGTTTCTGAACCAGCAAACAGTTCGGGCACCATCAGCACAGACAGTGCAACGCACTAGAAGGCAACGTTACTGTGACATGGTGGCACAATACCTCTTCACCCCTGTCAGTGGGTTTCAGGATGGATCTGCCCCCTTCAAGTTTTGGGTCTCCAAGTTGGATATATGGCCCGAGCTTAGCCAGTATGCCTTGGAGGTCCTGGCTTGTCCTGGTGCCAGTGTGATTTCTGAACGCATCTTTAGTGCAGCTGGCAATGTACTAACAGACCAACGTACCAGACTATCCGCTGCAAATGTGGACCGGCTTACATTCCTAAAAATGAACCAGGCCTTGATTTCTGGTGACTTTTGCTGCCCTGGGCCACAGTACACAGGTTACTGCATGGTTGGTAGCAGTATGCATGCTCTGTCATGTGCCTATGTTGCACACAGAGTAATCTGTTATGCCCGTGCTCTGACCTCTACTTTGTAGCACCTGGTTCTGTGACTGACTCTTTCACCTCATACTGTTTTCCATAGGCTCTAGTACCGCCAGCTAGTGCCCATTTCTGTGACTGCCACTTTCACAGCATGCTGTGTTTCTGGGCTCTAGTACCGCCAGCTAGTTCCCATTTCCGTGGCTGCCACTTTCACAGCATGCTGTGTTTCTGGGCAACAGTACCGCCACCTGTACCTCGTTAGACCAAAGTGGAAAAAAGGACGACAGATGCCAAACACCTATAGGCAGAAGCACAAGAGACGGGATCCAGCAACGCTGGCTGTTTCGTGGCAGTGAAGTGGGGACACAGGTGCCTCCCCCAAAGGATAAACCGAGTTCCAGCATCGCCAGCTGGTTCTCGGGAGTGCCCAAGGGCACGGGTACCTCCTGCTCCAAACCGTGTTTCGACAACGCTCGCCCTAACCCTTACCCTACTAACCATAAACCCTAACCCTACCCCAACTAATCCTAACCCAAAGAAAAAACACTGCTGTTAAGAAGATGGCGACCAGTTTTCCTGCTACAATTTTCACTCTGTGCATTTTTCTAGCGATTTTTTTGCTCCTCTGCCTCTGCATACTCCTTCCCCATTATCCTGAGGTGTTTCCCCTCCATTTTATCCATTATATAGCACTGTAGTGGTCATTTTGTAATTCCGATTTTTTTCTCCCATTGACTTGCATTGATATCGGAAATCGGAAATTCCGATCCGATTTCGGGCAATATCGCTCATCCCTACTCATAAAACATTAGTTTGTAGTAAAATTACTGCTGTCAGATGGTAAGAAAAATAAATGTTCTAGGAGTGGTGGTGGCACAATATTTTGCCTGTGATGGGGTCTGAGATGGGCGAATAGAGGAACCACTATTTATTGTGGCATTTGAGGAATTGGCTGGCTCCAGTCTGAGAAGTTACAGTGGCACTTACAGTTGGCTCCCACTGCACATGGTATAGGCACAATTTATGTGACAATGTCATCCCTAGCGCCCATGTAAAACAGGTAAACGGATGCAGTAACGCAAAGGTGCAGAGCAAGGGTTAACAGGAGTGTGGTTTAATTAACAATAATCAACTCCTCGAAAGGAGATAACAGGAAGGGGGAAGACAGGTTAAACAGTATAAATGTGGTTCAACACAACAGTCACTCTATAAACTTTAACTTATCGTGACTCCGCTATCTTTTAGTTGGTGGTAGTCCAATAGATGGTGTAATGGTGGCGGGGGCCGACACTGCATCTTTAAGCTTTCCTACCCAACACACAGTCACATTTCTGGTGGCAGCGGGCGGTCTCCGGTTTTGCCCGCTGAGCCCCTAGTCCATTGAACGGCAGAGTGGAATTGGGAAGCTCCGCACAAGTCTCTTCTCGGTGTGTGCTCCCCTGCGCACCCGCCAACAACTGGATGCACACATCATGATGTCTCTCTTGGCTTTCGTCCCTCGGTACACCCACCAGTACCTGAACACCTACACCACGCTGCTTTACCTGGCGCCCATGTCTCAGTGTGCCCAACAGTACCCGGGAGTCCTCACTGACCCTGTCCTGGGTCTCTGCTCTGCGCTTCAACTCGCTCCGCAGCACGCAGTCAATCCCTGCTCTCACCTTCGGCGGAAGCTTTCTGCCTTTTCCCACACTGAACCCTGCCATCTCCTCTCGCTTACCACGCCCCATCCTTTCAGGTCATGGGTTCTTTCCATCTCCTCTTTCCTTCCCACCTGCAACACTGGACGCGGCCTCGGCAGTCTGGACCCGGCGTCTCAGAGGTACCTACAGCCCGGTCCTCTTTCTTACACCCACATTTATGCTCTGATGCAGAAAGGAAAAAAAAACAGAGACAGAAGTAAATTTTTCTAATCTTCACTGCCCCATTTTTAGTAATCCAGTGCACATAACTTGTGCTATTAACACCTTCCTCCAATTTTGTGTAACTATACATCCAGATTACAAGTGATTTCCTGAAATCAGCCATACAGCTACGTCTAATGAATTGCACGGATACAGGAGTTGTGCCATGTCATCCGTAGCAGGAGCCAGCTGTTACACAAAGCCAGGCTACTGCTGCAGGTGCTTAAACCGGACAAAGTGCCAATCGTAGCACTTTAACCAAAGGCCGATCTAGGTTTTCCAAATCCCAGAACAAAAATTCAGTTTGACTCCCCCTTATTTACACAGCTTTGAGCAGTTGTCATGTGGCTGCTCATATGCGATTTGCAGACTTAGGCCGGAGTCACACTAAACGTATGGAAAATCAGTCAGAGTCTCCCTACCGAGAGTTGCAGAAGTTTTCTCTGTATGGTCATCCCCGTGTAATGCGTTTGCAATGCGATGATGCGATTTTCTCCCACCTATGTAACCTGTAGGGATCCGCTCTGGTAGGCAGGGGCCGGGCCGCAGTAATGAGGCAAACACACAGGCTTTCAATTCAAAGTTCAGTGGTTTTAATAACAGGTTCAAAAGTCCAGATAACAAAAATCAAAAATAGAACATAACATACTCCAGTTTGAAGAACCACTGGTCCCAGACTCACCCTTGTTGGGACGGGCTTAACTAAGCGGTTGCAGGCCAGCAGGGACCGCCAGGTGCCATTCCGGGTGGTCTGGTACTTGCTTCCTGGTGCACACTGACACACTGTAACAGAAATCACTTCTTCCAGGCTGACTCCAGCCAAACTCCTTCCTTCCACACCCACATACTACAACAGGTCCTTGTTAAATAGGCCTAGTCCACACCCTCAGGTGAGGTACACATCAGCTGACCTGATCACGTGACCATAACCTCATCACAGGTCCTTGTGATCAGGGAAAATCCTGACCAAACTTCAGTCTGCTAGGAGAAATATATCTCCCATCCATCAAGACCCCCTTTGGTGTCCCGCATACCTCCCCCCTTTGTTCAACCTTAGGAGGGTGGACACATGACATACAGTGAACTCTGGACAGTGCATCTGCGTTCCCCTGTAATTTGCCTGCCCGATGTTCTACTGAAAATTTGAAATTTTGCAGGGACAGAAACTACCTGGTGAATCGTGCATTTCTCTCTTTGGCTTGACTCATCCAAGTCAGAGGGGAATGATCAGTTACCAACCGAAACTTTCTCCCCAACAGATAGTAGCGCAATGACTCCAATACCCACTTGATGGCCAGGCACTCTCTCTCTACAATGCTGTATCTGGTTTCAGCTGGAGTAAGCTTTCGACTCAGGAAACTAATGGGATGCTCCTCCCTGTTAACCTCCTGAGACAGCACAGCACCCAGACCTACCTCTGACGCACCAGTCTGGACAATGAATTCTCTTTTGAAGTCGGGTGTGATCAGAACTGGTGACCCACACAGTGCCCCTTTTAGTTTTAAAATGCTTCTTCAATCTGATCATTCCAGCGTACCATTACTGACTTCCTCCCTTTCAGGCAGTCAGTTAAAGGCGCCAACAGGGTTGCAAAATTGGGAATAAACCGCCGGTAATATCCCACTAACCCCAAAAACCCTTTCACTTGTTTTGTGGTGAGGGGACGGGGCCAGTTTTGGATTGCCTCCTCTTTGTTTATTTGGGGTTTGATAACTCCTCTCCCAATCACATACCTGTTGTGTTTCGGTAGCTGAGGAGGACAGGAACAACAGCAGGGCAGCAGAACACCTGAGATGTTGGTAACTGATGGGTTGCAGATTCCTAAACTAACGACACAACTAGAGGTAGCCGTGGAGCGTTCCTACGTTGATCCTAGACGCCTCGTCACAGCCTGAGAGATAACTACACCTAAAGGCAGAAAGATGAAAGCTATCTGCCCCGGAGCAGATCTCCAAAGAAAATAGGAAGCCCCCAAACATATAATGGCGGTTAGACAAGATGAAAACACAAACATAGGCAGAAAATAGATTGAGCAAACGCTGGGGCCACAAGCTTACTAAATAGGATAGGAAAGGAGAGATTACTTTCTGCAACCCAGAAAACCCTACAAAAATCCAACAATTCTGATTACAAAAATACTGAGATCACACGATCTCGCCACCCGCTAAATCAGATCCCAGTGTGAACAAAACCAAGCTGCAGCCGCTGAAAAAACAGGAAAAAGCAAATGAGCAAATAACAGTGGCTGCAGATAAACTGTGAGGAGCTCAGGCCCCAGGAGGGGACCTGGCTGACCTCCACAAAAGTGCAGAAAACAATGCAAAAAGCAAGCACAAAAAGAAAAGCAAAAATATCTTATCTGAAAGCAGGAGATGCAGGCAAGACTCCAGCAAACTTCCAAATGAACCAGGAACCACAATTGAGACAAGAACAATTGATCACTGGCAACCATCATGGGAGGGAACCTCTCTTATATCAGACCAGTCAGTGAACCCAGATTGCCATTCCTCGCTGAAAGATTCAGTACTGTCTGTAACCACCAGAGGGAGCCTCTGCTCAGAAAGCATCTCTAGCACATTCATAACAGTACCCCCCCCTTGAGGAGGGGTCACCGAACCCTCACTTGTGCATCCAGGCCGATCAGGATGAGCTCGTTTATTAGGCACGGATCAGTCTCCTAGCATGGATGTCCGAAGCAAACACCCAAGAATTGTCCTCCTGACCATAACCTCTCCACTTAACCAAATACTGGAGTTTCTGTCTAGAAAAACGAGAATCCAATATTTTCTCAACCACATACTCCAGATTGCCCTCAACCAAAACAGGGTCAGGAGGCGCAGCCATAGGAACCACTGGCTCGACAAATCTCTTCAATAAGGACTTGTGGAACACGTTATGGATCTTAAATGTCCCTGGAAGAAGCAAACGGAAGGAAACAGGATTAAGAATCTCCATGATCTTATAAGGTCCAATGAACCTGGGCTTAAACTTTGGAGATGCAACCCTCATAGGGATATTTCTTGAGGACAACCAAACCAAGTCCCCCACTTTAAACCGAGGACCATTAGTCCTATGCCGGTTGGCAAACCGTTGGGCCTTCTCCTGAGAGAGAGACAACCTCTCCACTACCTGGTCCCAAATCTGCTGCATTCGCTCCACAACAGAGTCAACACCCGGACAGACAGAAGCCTCCGCCAGTCCCGAAGAAAATCGAGGGTGAAACCCAAAATTGCAGAAAAATGGAGACATCAAGTGGCAGAGCTAGCCCTATAATTAAGAGCAAACTCAGCCAAAGGCAAAAAAGAGACCCAGTCATCTTGATCAGCAGACACAAAACATCTCAAATAAGTCTCCAAGGTCTGGTTTGTTCTCTCGGTTTGTCCATTGGTCTGAGGATGAAAAGCAGAGGAGAAAGATAATTGAACACCAAGTTTAGTACAAAATGTCCTCCAAAATCTGGAAACAAACTGGACTCCTCTGTCAGACACAATGTTCTCCGGAATGCCATGTAACCGAACCACGTGCTGAAGGAACAAAGGCACCAATTCGGAGGAGGAAGGTAACTTAGGTAATGGCACAAGATGTATCATCTTGGAAAACCTATCACAGATTACCCAGATAACGGTCATTCTCTGAGAAACAGGGAGGTCGGAAATAAAATCCATAGAGATATGGGTCCATGGCCTCTTGGGCACAGGTAATGGCATTAACAAACCACTAGAGCGAGAGCAAGGCTTGGAGCGAGAGAAAGTCCCACAGGACTGCACAAATTCCCTGACGTCACGAGACAAAGTAGGCCACCAAAAGGACCGACTAACCAAGTCTCTGGTACCAAAAATCGCGGGATGACCAGCCAACGCGGAACAATGAATCTCAGACATCACACTCTTCTTCCACTGGTCTGGGACAAACAATTTCCCAATAGGGCAGCGCTCAGGTTTATCCTCCTGACACCCTTCCAAGGCCAGTCTCAAATTGGGCGAGATGGCGGAAAGAACTACACCCTCTTTCAAAATAACAGTAGGATCAGATAACTCAGGAGAGTCCGCAAAGAAACTCCTCAAGAGGGCATCCGCCTTAACATTCTTAGTGCCAGGAAGAAAAGAAACCACAAAATTAAAACGTGTGAAAAACAAGGCCCACGTGGCCTGTCTAGGATTAAGTCGCTTGGCTGATTCGAAATAAACCAGATTCTTATGGTCCGTGAGGACCACCACCTGATGTTTGGCTCCTTCCAGCCAATGTCTCCACTCTTCAAAGGCCCGCTTCATGGCCAATAACTCCCGATTACCCATGTCATAATTACATTCATTTGGAGAAAATTTTCGAGAGAAAAAGGCACAAGGGTTACTCTTAGAGGTCTCTGGATCTCTTTGGGACAAAACGGCACCTGCCCCAATGTCAGAGGCATCAACCTCCACCTGAAATGGTAGAGAAACATTAGGCTGCCATAGAACAGGAGCAGATGTGAATCTCCGCTTAAGTTCCTGAAACGCAGAGACTGCCTCAGGAGGCCAATTCACCACATCAGAACCCTTTTTGGTCAAATCAGTCAATGGTTTAACAATACCGGAGAAATGACCAATAAATTTACGATAAAAATTGGCAAAACCCAAAAATCTCTGAAGAGCCTTTAATGAAGTAGGTTGGACCCAATCACAGATGGCCTGAACCTTGACCGGGTCCATTTCAATAACAGACGGAGACAAAATGAATCCCAGAAATGAGACCTCTGTACGCCAAAAAGACACTTTGATCCCTTCACATACAGTGCATTCTCTCTCGAAATCTGGAACACAGTCCGAACATGTTTCACATGAGAGTCCCAGTCATTGGAAAAAATCAAGATATCATCCAAATAAACAATCAGAAATTTATCCACAAAATCCCTGAAAATATCATTCATGAAGGATTGGAAGACGGAAGGAGCATTAGTGAGCCCAAAGGGCATCACTAGGTACTCAAAATGCCCCTCTGGGGTACTAAACGCCGTCTTCCATTCATCCCCGTGCTTAATGCGAATAAGGTTATATGCCCCCCCGAGGTCAAGCTTGGTAAACCAAATAGCACTTTTCTCCCTGGAAAACAGGTCAGAAATCAAGGGTAACGGATATTGATACTTCACAGTGATCTTATTCAAGAGACAATAATCAATACACGGCCTCAATGAACCATCCTTTTTGGCCACAAAGAAAAAACCGGCACCCAAGGGTGAAGAGGATGGTCTGATATGACCCTTCTCCAATGACTCCTTGATATAAGATCGCATAGCATCGTGTTCAGGTGCAGACAAGTTAAAAAGGCGACCTTTAGGATATTTACCACCAGGCACTAATTCAATAGCGCAATCGTAGCTCCTGTGAGGGGGCAAAGATGCAGATTTACTTTCACTAAATACATCTGAAAAATCAGTCAAAATGTCAGGAACATCCTGAGACTTGGGAGAGGCAGAAAAAACAGGAGTGTCGGCATTAACACATTGGCAGCCCCAACTGGTCACAGACACAGATTTCCAATCCAAAACAGGATTATGAGACTGTAACCAAGGGAAACCTAGTACAATAATGTCATGCAGATTATACAGCACCAGAAATTTGCAACTCTCCTGATGATCTGGTTCAACCCTCATTATCACCTGAGTAGAAAACTGGGGTTTATTCTACGCCAAAGTGGTAGAATCAATGCCCAGTAGGGGAATAGACTTCCGCAGGGGTATCATGGGAAACCCACAACGTTTGGCAAAGTCAAAATCCATCAGGTTAATAGCTGCTCCTGAATCAACAAAAGCCTGAGCAGAAAATGTGGACAGGGAGCAAATCAGGGTAACAGTCAACAGAAATTTAGTCTGAACACTACCCAAGACAACTGAGCGTGCAAAACGTCTTCCCCGCTTAGGGCAGACTGAAATAGCATGAGAGGCATCACCACAGTAGAAACATAACCCATTGCGCTTTCGAAACTCATGACGCTGTGCCCCAGAAGTCACTCTATCACACTGCATGGGCTCAGAAGCTGGCTCACAAGGCAACACTATCTCATGCATACCTCTGCGCTCACGCAAACGTCTGTCAATTTGAATAGCCAATGACATAGAATCATTGAGACCAGAGGGAGCAGGGAATCCCACCAAAACATCCTTTACATTCTCTGACAGCCCCTTCCGAAAAAGGGCTGCCAAAGCATCATCATTCCATTTGGTCAGGACTGCCCACTTTCGGAATTTCTGACAGTACAACTCAGCATCTTCAAGACCCTGATTTAATGCCAACAAGGTTTTTTCAGCTTGATCAGTGACATTAGGTTCATCGTAAAATAACCCGAGCCAGAAAAAATGCATCAATATCATTCAAAACAGGATCCCCAGGTGTCAGGGAAAAAGCCCAATCCTGAGGATCGCCGCGCAGGAGAGATATGACAATTTGAACCTGCTGTGCTGCTTTACCCGAGGACTTAGGCTTTAAGGCAAAAAACAACTTAGTTATTTTTGAAATTCAGAAATTTAGCCCGATCCCCCAAAAACAAATCTGGCATGGGAATCCTAGGTTCCACAACCGGCAACCTAGCAAGAAAGGTAGCAATACTCCGAACCTCAGTGCCAAGCTGATCCACACAGCCAGACAACTGTGCAAACTCCATTAAAAGAAAAAAAAATCCTCCTCAGCACCGAGAGAAAAAGAGGGAGAAAATGCAACAGACAGAAAAAAAAAAGTCTCTGACAACTCTGACAACTTTTTTCTTTCCACACTATTTATCCCACTAACCCCAAAAACCCTTTCTCTTGTTTTGTGGTGAGGGGACGGGGCCAGTTTTGGATTGCCTCCTCTTTGTTTATTTGGGGTTTGATAACTCCTCTCCCAATCACATACCTGTTGTGTTTCGGTAGCTGAGGAGGACAGGAACAACAGCAGGGCAGCAGAACACCTGAGATGTTGGTAACTGATGGGTTGCAGATTCCTAAACTAACGACACAACAAGAGGTAGCCGTGGAGCGTTCCTACGTTGATCCTAGACGCC
The DNA here is from genome assembly GCA_033576555.1 of Oophaga sylvatica. Lineage (NCBI taxonomy): Eukaryota > Metazoa > Chordata > Amphibia > Anura > Dendrobatidae > Oophaga > Oophaga sylvatica. The sequence goes on along the minus strand of JARQOD010000004.1, from coordinate 493,734,613 downwards.
TCGTCACAGCCTGAGAGATAACTACACCTAAAGGCAGAAAGATGAACGCTATCTGCCCCGGAGCAGATCCCCAAAGAAAATAGGAAGCCCATAAACATATAATGGCAGTTAGACAAGATGAAAACACAAACATAGGCAGAAAATAGATTGAGCAAACGCTGGGGCCACAAGCTGACTAAATAGGATAGGAAAGGAGAGATTACTTTCTGCAACCCAGAAAACCCTACAAAAATCCAACAATTCTGATTACAAAAATACTGAGATCACACGATCTCGCCACCCGCTAAATCAGATCCCAGTGTGAACAAAACCAAGCTGCAGCCGCTGAAAAAACAGGAAAAAGCAAATGAGCAAATAACAGTGGCTGCAGATAAACTGTGAGGAGCTGAGGCCCCAGGAGGGGACCTGGCTGACCTCCACAAAAGTGCAGAAAACAATGCAAAAAGCAAGCACAAAAAGAAAAGCAAAAAATATCTTATCTGAAAGCAGGAGATGCAGGCAAGACTCCAGCAAACTTCCAAATGAACCAGGAACCACAATTGAGACAAGAACAATTGATCACCGCAACCATCATGGGAGGGAACCTCCCTTATATCAGACCAGTCAGTGAACCCAGATTGCCATTCCTCGCTGAAAGGTTCAGTACTGTCTGTAACCACCAGAGGGAGCCTCTGCTCAGAAACCATCTCTAGCACATTCATAATCACATACCCCGATACCAAGCTTCCTCCAACCCTATGGAACACTTTTTTGGGTTGGCAGTTAGCCCTGCTTGTCTCAGAGAATCTATCACCAACTGTACCTTGGCTAAGTGACTTTCCCAGTCTGTACTGTACACCACAATATCGTCCAGATAGGCCGCAGCATATCGGCGATGAGGACGAAGAGCAACGTCCATTAACCTCTGGAATGTCGCTGGAGCGCCATGCAACCCAAAGGGTAGGACTATATACTGGAACAGTCCCTCGGGTGTTACTAAAGCCGTTTTCTCTCTCGCTGCTTTTGTTAGGGGCACCTGCCAATAACCTTTTGTGAGGTCAATGACTGAAAAATACCGGGCCTGCCCAAACCGCTCTATTAACTCATCGACCTGGGGCATGGGGTAGGCGTCAAATTTAGAAATTTCATTCAGTTTTCTGAAGTCATTACAGAACCTTAGTGCCCCATCTGGTTTTGGTATTAGGACTATTGGGCTGGCCCACTCACTCTGGGATTCTTCAATGACCACTAACTGCAGCATCTTTTTTACCTCTTCCGAGATGGCTTGTCGCCGGACCTCAGGCACCCTATATGGCTTTAATCGGACTTTGGCCTGCGGCTCCGTGACAATGTCATGTTGGATTAGGGGGTACGGCCAGGGAGCTCCGAAAAAACATCGGTTTTTCGGCTAACAAACTCTCGGACTTCCTGAACTTGTCTAGGAGACAAAGTGTCTGCTATTTTGACGGCGGAGAGGACTTCTCTTGCCTTCTCCTGAGGCAAGGGATCCCTCTCTACTGGAAATGCAGGCCATGAACAATGCCCATCAAGAGGGTCTCTGTCTTTCCATGGTCAGAGCAGATTCACATGGTATACCTGTTCTGGCTTTCTCCGCCCTGGTTGGTGTACTTTATAGTTTACGGGACCCAACTTCTCCATAATCTCGTAGGGTCCCTGCCACCTTGCATGGAACTTACTATCCACTGTAGGCACAAGTACCAACACCCGATCCCAGGGTTAAAGGACCTTACCCGTGCCTCCCGGTTATAGACCTGCCTCTGTGACCTTTGTGCTGCTTCCATATGTTCTCGGACTAATGGTAGGACTGTCTCCATTCTCTCTTGTATTTTGGCCACATGTTCTATCACACTTTTGTGGGGAGTTGGTTGGTTTTCCCAGGCCTCTTTAGCTATATCGAGTAAGCCACGGGGATGTCTGCCATATAATAGTTCGAAGGGTGAGAACCCCGTAGATGCCTGGGGCATCCCGCACTGCAAACATCAGGTATGGCAACAAGAGATCCCAGTCCTTACCATCTTTAGAGACTGCTTTTTTCAACATATTCTTCAGGGTTTTATTGAACCTTTCTACCAAACCGTCTGTTTGGGGATGATTGACCGATGTGCGCAACTGTTAAAAGTGGCAGAGTTCCTTCATGATTTTTGACATAAAGGGGGTCCCCTTGTCTGTTAAGATTTCTTGAGGGATTCCCACCCGAGAGAACATACCCATGAGTTCTTTTGCGATCAGTTTGGCAGAGGTGTGGCGCAGAGGAATAGCGTCAGGATACCTGGTAGCATAATCTAGAACTACGCGGATGTGTTGGTGACCCCTTGCTGATTTATTAACAGGCCCCACCAGATCCATGGCTATTCTCTCAAACGGGACCTCTATAATTGGTAATGGCACCAAGGGACTCCGAAAATGAGGCTGCGGACTGGTTACCTGACACACGGGACAAGAGTTACAATACCGTTTAACTTCTTCATAGACCCCTAGCCAGTAAAACCATTGTAGAATTCTGTCTAGGGTTTTCTTTTGGCCCAAATGACCCCCTAGTACATGCGCATGCGCCAAGTCCATTACCAACCTCCGATAAGACTGCGGTACCAGCAATTGCTCGACAATTTCCCCATGTATTTTCTCAACCCGATACAGCAAATCTTGGTTCAGCTCGAATCGGGGAAATACTGTAGCTGCCCTGGGGTGTTGGGGTTCTTCATTGACAACCAGTACATTTTCCCGGGCTCGAGCCAATGTAGGGTCCCTGAGTTGCACCGTACCAAAATTGCCACCTGCCACATTTAATTCTGACAATTCTGGTCCCGGTGGCAAGTCTTCCACCTCCCAGCTAACACTTCTATAGGAGAGTGGTTTTCCTCCTCCACCAAGGGCATAGGTACTCCTACTGCCAGGACATCTTCCTCTGGGCCACCAGGTTCATGCCCGATTTCTGGAGAATGCAACCTGGTTGCCACTGGTGCCAACGACTCTTCTGTGGGAGGGGTAATTACAGGCCAAAGCACAGAAAATAACAGAAAATCTCTCCCCATTATTACCTCATAATGCAAATTAACCACCACCCCCACCTCGTGGCACCTCCTCCCCGCTGGCTTGTTTATCATCACCAGGGCGGTAGGATAATGTTTTAGGTCCCCATGTATACACAACACACCCATTTTCCGACCAGTATACTCGCTGATTTGGACGTGGCTGGCTCGTATTAGGGTCACGAGACTCCCTGAGTCCAGTAGAGCTACCGCAGGGTTACCCTCCACCTCCACTTTACACAAATGGTTCATACTGGGTCCCTCTGGTTTGCCCACTGCACACATGTGTTCGGCATAGTGAGACTGATAGTACCCAAAGTTGGTGTCCATGGGCTCAGTCAGGTGGGGGCATTCAGCTCTCACATGTACTGGTTCTTGGCACTGCCAACAGATTATGGGGCCCCTTTCGTCCCCCGATCCATCCTGTGCGGCCTTCCGGGTCTGTGCTCGCCGAGCTGCGGGTGAAGGTTTGGGGAATTTACTCGGTACCTTCCGGGTAGTCTCTCCCTGTATCTCCTTGGTAGCCCCATATCTTTCAACGAGGTCTACCATCTGGAGACCATCAGTAGGGGCTGCCTGTCCAACCCAGGTTTGCAGGGTGTGGGGCAAAGTTCTCCGGAATTTATCAGTTACTATCCTATCCAGCATAGCGCTGGGTGACAACACATATGGCTGCAACCATTTTTCTACCAGGTGTATCAAATCATAGTACTGGGACGAGCTGGCTCGGAAAGGGAAAACTTCCACTGGTGTACCCGCTGGGCCCGGACCAAAACATTTACCCCAAGACGTGAAAGTATCTCACCCTTGACGATCTCATAGTCTCTCTGTTACTCGGGGGGTAGGTCCCTTTAGGCTTTCACGGGTCCTGGAGCCAAAAACGGAGCCACGATTTCTGCCCACTGGTCCCGGGGTAGTCTCTCCCTCTCAGCCACGCCTTCAAATATCTCCAGGTACACTTCGACGTCATCTGATTTTTCCATTTTATGAATCGCTGTGCGTACCGCTTTCGGACATCCTGACGTCCCGGGGCAGCTCCTGCTGTCTGCGACGCTGTGATGTGCTGCATCAGTAGACTGTTGGTTTCCTGTTGCTGTCGATTAAATATCTGCTACTGCTCCATAGTCTGCTGCTGTATAGCTGCTGGCCGCTCCATAGCCTGCTGCTGTATAGCCTGCTTGCATGCTGCTGCGTATAGCCTAGCTGTATGCCTGTTCGCATGGCCTCCACAAGCATTTTTACTGTGCTCTCCATCTCCGGACAGTTCTCCACCGGGTTTTGCGTCACTTTCTTCACCCAGGACATTTACTGTATGGTAAAATTTGCTGTGAGAAAAACATGGCAGTGGAAATGCCTCACACAGTGACACTGCCTGACAGACTGCTCTAGTTGCCCCGACAACCAATCAGAGGTCAGCTTTCATTTTACCTCAGCAGTTTCAAGTATGAAAGCTGACCTCTGGTTGCTATGGACAACCAAAATAGTTTTACTCTGAGGCAATTTTCATTAATCAGGCCACTAACATTTGTTATAGAAATCAGGGAACCTTGTCACATACATTTCTTATAGCAGTGCAGTGGTCCCTATTTACTCAATAAAATTGTACAATTAGTGGACTAGTAAGTCCTTAAGGTCCCTGTGTGCTGCCTGGGGCCCCTGTGCACTGCCTGGTGCCCTGTGCGCTGCCTGGGCCTCGTGTGCTGCCTGGGGCCCAGTGTGCTGCCTGTGGTCCCTGTGTGTTGCCTGGGGCCCCGAGCGCTGTCTCTGCCCCCTGTGTGCTGTCTGGGGCCCTGTGCGCTGCCTGGGGCCCCTGTGTGTTGCCTGGGGCCCCGTGTGCTGCCTGGGGCCCCTGTGCTCTGCCTGGGACCCCTGTGTGCTGCCTGGAGCCCCTATGCTCTGCCTGGGGCCCCGTATGCTGCCTGGGGCTCCTATGCTCTGCCTGGGGCCCTGTGCACTGTCTCTGCCCCCTGTGCGCTGCCTGGGGCCCCTGTGCTCTGCCTGGTGCCCTGTGCACTGCCTAGGGCCCCTGTGCGCTTCCTGGGGCCCCTGTGTGCTTCCTGGGCCCCCTTGTGCTGCCTGGGGCCCCTGTGTGCTGCCTGGGGCCCGTGTGCTGCCTGGGGCCCCGTGTGCTGACTGTGGCCCCGTGTGATGCCTGGGGCCCCGTGTGATGCCTGGGGCCCCGTGTGCTGACTGTGGCCCCTGTGCTCTGTCAAGGGCCCCGTGCGCTGCCTGGGGCCCCTGTGCACTGCCTGTGACCCTTGTGTGCTGCCTGGGGCCCCATGTGCTCTGCCTGGGGCCCCGTGTGCTGCCTGGAGCACCTGTGCTCTGCCTGGGGTCCCGTGTGCCGCCTGGGGCCCCGTGTTCCGCCTGGGGCCCCTGTGCTCTGCCTGGGACCCTGTGTGGTGTCTGGGGCCCCTGTGCAGCTGCCTGGGACCCCTGTGTGCTGCCTGGGGCCCCTGTGCGCTTCCTGGGGTCCCGTGAGCTGCCTGGGGCCCCTGTGCTCTGCCTGGTGCCCTGTGCGCTGCCTGTGGCCCCTGTGTGCTGCCTGGGGCCCCATGCGCTGCCTGGGGCCCCTGTGCGCCACCTGGGGCCCTGTGCGCCACCTGGGCCTGTGCTTGCCTGGGGCCCCGTGCGCTGCCTGGGGCTTCGTGCGCTGCCTGTAGGGCCCTGTGCGCTACCAGGGTCCACGTGCGCTGCCTGTGGCCCTGTGTGCTGCCTGGGGCCCCGTGCGCTGCCTGGGCCCTTATACTCTGCCAGGGGCCTGTGGCTGTCTGGGCCGTGCACTGCCTGTGGCCCCTGTGCGCTGCCTGTGGCCCCGTGCGCTGCCTGTGGCCCCTGTGTGCTGCCTGGGGCCACATGCGCTGCCTGTGGCCCCTGTGTGCTTCCTGGGGCCCCGTGTGCTGCCTGTGACCCCTGTGCGCTGCCTGGGGCCCGTGCACTGCCTGTGGCTCCTGTGCGCTGCCTGTGTCCCCGTGCATTGCCTGGGGCCCCTGTGTGCTGCCTGGGGCCCCGTGTGCTGTCTGTGGCCCCTGTGAGCTGCCTGGGGCCCCGTGCATTGCCTGTGGCCCCTGTGCGCCACCTGGGGCCCTGTGCGCCACCTGGGGCCCTGTGCTCTGCCTGGGGCCCCGTGCGCTGCCTGGGGCTTCGTGCGCTGCCTGTAGCCCCTGTGCGCTACCAGGGTCCACGTGCGCTGCCTGTGGCCCCTGTGTGCTGTCTGTGGCCCCGTGCGCTGCCTGTGTGCTGCCTGGGGCCTCTGTGCTTTGCCTGGGGCCCCGTGTGCTGCCTGTGGCCCCTGTGCGCTGCCTGGTGCCCGTCGTTGCCTGGGGCCCCTGTGCGCAGCCTGGGGCCCCGTGTCTTCCTGTGGCCCCTGTGCGCTGCCTAGGGCCCCGTGCGTTGCCTGTGACCCTGTGCGCCGCCTGGGGCCCTGTGCTCTGCCTAAACAATGCTTAAAAAAGTTGCACCCAAACCAATCAGGGCAGCTTTCTTTTTTTTGGGGCCGTTTCAAGTATTGAAAGCTGCTCGGTTTTGCCTTTGGGTCAAACCCAAATGGTTTTACCTGAAAAATTTTCAAAAACCAGGGCCATAACCATTGTTTTAAAAAAAACCGGGAACCCCCTTTTTCACATACATTTTTTAAAAAAAAAGTGAAATTTAAATGGCCCTATTTATAATAAAATTTTAAATTGGGACATGTTTAATCCCTTTTTTTGGGGGCCCTGTTCACTATTTTTGGCCCTTTTCCTTGGGGGGTTTTTAAATCCGGGGGCCCCCATTGTGTCGGGGCCCTTTTTTTGGGGGGAAAAATTTGTTTGCCCCCTGGTGTTTTGGGGGCCCCCTTTGCTTTGGGGTTTGGGGGTTTTTTAAAAAATGGGGGCCCCCTTTTTTGCGCTGCCGGGGGGGGTGTTTTCCCCGGGGGGTGTTTTTTTGGGGGGGCCCCCCCGGGGTCTCCGGGGGCCCCCAGCCCCCGGGGCCCAAAAATTGTTGGGGCTTTTTTCCCCCGGGGGCCCGTAATTCCCTTCCCCCTGTGGGGTGGCTTTGGGGGCCCCCTTTGCTTTGCTTGGGTGCCCTTTGTTGTGCTGCCTTGGGCCCCTTCCTTTTCCTTTGGGCCCCCCTTTTGCTTTTTTAAAAAAAACACTTTTTTTTGGGGGCCTTTTTTTTTCCTTTTTCCCCGGGGGCCCTGCTCCTTGGAAAAAACTTTTCCCTTACCTTTTCCCCGTTGTATTTCCACGGTGCCTTACGGGCCCTAGTTTGGGGCCAAAAGGGGCCCTGCGTGCCTGGGCCCCAAAATGAATGTTCCCTTTTGGCGCCAGGGGGGGGGTTTTTCTGGGCCCCCGTTGTGCCTTTCCTTTTGGGGGCACCGTTTTTGGGGGGTTCCCCTTGTACGTTTGGGCCCCTTTCCCTAGGGGTTTTCTTCCGGGGAAAACCCGGTTTGGGGGGGGGCCCCCCTTTGCGCGGAAGGGGAACCCTTTTCTGGGGGCCCGTGGGCCTGCAATGGGGGTTTTGCCTTTTTTTTTTTTGGGGGTTTTTGGAGGTTTTGTTCCTGGGGATTTTGGTTTTTTTGTGTGGCCCCTGGTTTTTGGGGAAGGCCCCAAGGGCCCCTTCCCCAATTTGGGGCCTTTGGCCCCTTGCGGTTCCTTTTCCCCTTTACCTTGGGCCCCGTTGGGGGGAAAAGGGGGGTATACCTGCCAGGGGGGCCCTTTTTTTTCCTTTTTGGGGGCCCCGTGATCCGGGGGGCACCGCCCCTTGGCATTTTCCCCCCCTGCTTTTTTGGGGGTTGGGGGGGGGAAGCCCCCTTTTTTCCCGCCTTTTTAAACCCCCTTGTCTGTTTGGGCCCTTTCCTGGGGCCCCTTTTTTGTGCTTTTGGGGCTTTTCTTCCTGGGGCCCCGGGGGTTTCCGGGGGCCCGGGGCAATTTTGTTGGGCCCCCTTTTAAGATGCCGGGGGAAATTCTTTTTTGGGGGCCCCTGAAATTTTTTTTTAAAAAAAAAAGTCCCCTTTTTTTGTGTTTTTTTTTTTTGGGCCCCTTTTTCTTTTTTTGGGCCATTTTGCTTTTGAACTGGGGCCCGGTGGGGGTGGGGGCCCCTGGGTTTTGGCCGGGGGCCCCTGTGTGTTTTTTTTTGGGCATTGTGCCGCCTTCCCCCGTTTTTGTGGGGGGCCCACCGGCCCTTTAAGCCCTTTAAAATCAGCGATCTGTCAGTTTAAAATTAGGGGGTGGGGGTCATTGTGGAAGCTGCTTTCCCCCATAGCTGCCTTTTTTGTAAGTCACTGCACCTGCTTTTGGGGTTTTAAAATCCAGGGGCCCCCTTTTTGGGGGAAAATGGAAAGGCCCCCTTTTTTCCCTTATGGGAAAATTTTTGTTTTAAATGCAATTTTTTTTAAAACCCCAAAAAGGATCGCCCCCAAAAAATACATAGAAAAACCTCCCCCGGAAGGGGGGCTTCGAAACCCCCCCTGAACGGGGTCTCTGCGCCGGGGCGGTTCGGGGGGGCCGCTTAATTGGGGGCCCGGGGGAAAAAAAAAGGAAAAAAGGGAAAAAGAAGAAGAAGAAAACTAGTGGTTTTCAAAAAAGGAAACCCCTACAGATTGTGCTTTTAAAATTGGGGGGCCGGGGTAGTGTTGAGGCGAACGGGGCCGGAACCCCCTTTAACCCCCTTGAGCATCGGGGCCCCAGGAAAACATGCTAAAAACCCCTTTGAAAAAACACCTAATGAAATTTTAAAAGGTTAAAATTTTCAATGTTCCCCGGGGGAAAATTTTTTTTTTTTTTAAAATTTTAAATTTTTAAAAAAGCAAAAAACCCATCAAAAACCCAAAAAAACTTAGCACACCTGTCCCCGGCAGCTAGCTTAAAAAATTTTTTGAAGGAAAATTGTACCCCGAGCGGTTCGGGCTGTATTAATTGCGAAATTGGGGGGAAAGGGGGGAAGAAAAGGAAAAAAAAATAATGTGAATAAAATAGTGTTTTTCCAAAAAAAACACAATAACTAGATGTGTATTTTAAAAAGGAAAATTTTCGATTTTGCTTTAATTTTGGTTTTTCCCCCCCCAAATTCCCCGGGGCCCCCACCCCTTGGGGGGGCCCAAAATTGGGGGCCCCCGAATTTGGGGGCCCCCATTTGGGGGGGGGGTACACTTTGGGGGCCAAAACATTGGGGGGGCCCCGGGCGTTTTGGGGGGCCCCCCATTGCGGCCCCCGGCCTTTGGGGGGCCCCAAATTGCGGGGCCCTGTGACGTTTGTGGGGCCCAAATTGTGGGGCCCGTGATGTTTGGGGGCCAATTGGGGGGGCCCCCTGATGTTTGGGGGCCAACTTTGGGTTTTGGGGGGCCCGGGGGGATTTTGGGGGGGGCCCAAAATTTTTCGGGGGCCCCGTGCTTTGGGGGCCCCAAAAATTTTGGGGGGGCCCTTTTTGTTTGGGGCCCAAATTGCGGGCCCTGATTTTGGGGGGGGCCCAAAATTGGGGGGCCCCCCTGCCTTTGGGGGGCCAACATTGGGGGGCCCCCCTTAAAGGGGGGGGCCCAAAAATTTTGGGGGGGCCCCTTTTTTTGGGGGGCCCCAAACTTTGGGGGGGCCCCCTGTAAGGGGGGGGGCCCCAACATTGCGGGGCCCTGTAATTTTGGGGGGGCCAAAACATTGCGGGGGCCCCCCGGATTTGGGGGCCAACCCCATTGGGGGCCCAGGGGGTTTTGGGGGGGCCAAAAATTGCGGGGCCCCTTTTTTTTTGGGGGCCCCTTTTTTTTGGGGCCCCCGTTTTTTTGGGGGGGCCAAACTTGGGGGGCCCGGGGGGGGCCCGGGGATGTTTGGGGCCCCAACCCCATTGCGGGGGGCCCCTTGAGGTTTGGGGGCCAAAACATTGGGGGTTGGGGGGCCAATTTTGGGGGGCCCCCCTTTATGTTTGGGGGCCAAAAATTTTGCGGGGCCCTTAAATTTTGGGGGGGGCCAAAATTCCCTTGGGGTTTGGGGGCCCGGGGGTTTAAAATTTTTTTTTGGGGCCAAAACTTTGCGGGGCCCGTTTTTTTGGGGGGGCCAACTTTGGGGGGGCCCCCGGGGGATTTTTTGGGGGCCAACTTGGGGGGGCCCCCATGACTTTGGGGGGGCCAAAAACCCTTTTTTGGGCGGAGCCCGGGCCTTTTGGGGGGCCCAAAAAATTGGGGGCCCCTTAAAATTTGTTTGGGGGCCAAACCCCATTGGGGCCCCCGTGATGGGGGGGCCCAAAAATTTTGCGGGGCCCCCGGGGGACTTTGGGGGGCCCCCCAATTTTGCGGGGTCCTGTAACTTTTTGGGGCCCCAATTTTGGGTTTTCCCGTGTTTTTTGGGGGGGGCCAACAGGGGGGGGTCCTGTAAACGTTTAGGGGCCAATTTTTGCGGCCCCCTTTGATGTTTGGGGGCCAAACTTTGGGGGGGTCCTGTAAATTTTTGGGGCCCAAAACTTTGGGGGGGGCCCTGTGACGTTTGGGGGCCAACTTTGGGGGGGCCCTTTTTCCCCTTTTTAGGGCCAACTTTTCCCCCGGGGGGGCCTTTGGGGGTTTGGGGGGCCCCAATTTTTGGGGGAGCCCCTTGGGGGTTTGGGGGGGCCAACATTGGGGGCCCCCCGTTTTTTTTGGGGGCCCAACATTGCGGGGCCCTGTGATTTTGGGGGGGCCAAAAATTGGGGGGGGGGTTTTTTGGGGGCCCGGGGGTGATTTTTGGGGGCCAAAACATTGGGGGGCCCCTTTTAAGTTTGGGGGCCAAACCCCTTTGCGGGGCCCCTTTTTGGGGGTTTGGGGGGGCCAAACATTGCGGGGCCCGTTTTGTTTGGGGGCCAAACCCATTTGGGGGCCCCGGGGGGTTTATTTTGGGGGAAACATTGGGGGCCCCGTTATTTTGGGGGCCCCAACATTGGGGGCCCCCGTTTTTTTTTGGGGGGCCAACTTTGGGGGGGCCCCGTTTTTTTTTGGGGGGAAAACATTGGGGGGCCCCGAAAATTTGGGGGGGCCAATTTTGGGGGCCCTTTGGGGGAAACGGGGTTTTTTGGGGGCCAAAAAATTGGGGGGGGCCCTGGGTTTTCTGGAAAAAAAATATTTACGTCAGTTCAGGGGGGCAACAACATTAGCCCCTGGGGTTCCCCCAATTGGCCAGTAGTTGTCATGTCCCCTTGTGTATCCCAGTTGGCCCCGTGAAAAAAGTATCAAAAAGGATTTATTGGCCAAAGGGCCCCATGTGATTTTGCTGATTTGCAACAGGCCCCGCCTCCGCAATAATCTAGGTTTTTAAAATTTCCCAAAAGGGGTTTTTTGTGTTTCCAGTTCAGGTCATTAAAATTCAGGGGTGTTGCCCCTACTACCCCGGGGTCACTAAAATTCCCCTGGGTTGTCCCCTAGCAAAGGGTTAATTTTATAGCTGGTGTGGTAGTTGGTCCTTACAAACGCCTCCAGCTATATTTTTTTTGGGAAATTAAAAAAGGGGCCCCTTAAAAATTCCCAAAAGGAAAATTTTTTTTAAAGCCTTTTTTTTTTCGCACGTTTTGAGGTGGCAATATTTTTTTTCTAAAAAATGCCCCCGGGGGTTTAACAGTCGGAGGAAAAATATTTTTTTCGATTTTAAAAAAAAAAAAATTCCCCCCCCCGAGCCCCAAATTTAAGTTAAAAAACAATGAAACCCCAAAGGGAAGTTTTTTTTTTTAAAAGAAAAAGGGTTTAAAAAACAAAAAATCCGATCAAAACCCCAAAAAAACTTAGCACACCTTTTCAGGCCCCGCTAGCTTAAAAAACCCTTTTTTAAAAGGGGGCTGTACCCGAGCGGTTGGGGGGTGTTTAAAATTTCGAAAAATTTGGGGAAAAAAAGAAGAACACGGAAAAAAAAATTAAAGTAATTTTAAAAAATTAGGGGTTTTTCCAAAGGGGACAAAAAATAAAAAAACGGTTAAAAAATTTGTTTCTTGAACCTAGGGTTTTTAAGCACAAAAAAAAGCACCCCCGGGACCGGACCCTTTTTTTTGAAAAACCCGGGGTCCATCCCCCATACAAAAAAACGGGTGTGTGAAAGGGCCCCCAGTCCACCCTCTGGTGGGGTACAACGTGACCGATCCGGGGACTAGGCCCCATCACGGGCCCCTTTTGTTTTAGGGAAAACCCCGCCAAAATTTTTAGTTTGCTAGGAAAAAATATATTCCCCATCCAAAGGGCCCCCCCTTTGGGGGGTCAAAAAACCTTGGCATCTGTATGAATAGGGGATGGCTTACCTTTCTCACGTTTTCCCCCCCTTTAAAAAAAATTTTTTAAAAAGGGCTAAAAAGGGAAAAATGTGTGCGTTTTGTCGAATTTTTGCAAATGGCCCCTTTTTGACGTCCGGTTTTTTTCACCCCCTTTGGCTTGCTTTTTTTGGGGGGTCTCGGTTAAATTTTCGTTTTACAACCCGGGGATGTGCTATTTTACAGCACGTCAATTTTCGCCTGGAAAAAATACGGTGATGTGGTGCCCATAGATTAATACTGGCCGGTTTTCTATGCGTGTTTTCTGCACAGCACTCCCCCGTATTCTAGGGGAGTGTGACCCGGCCCCTTTCAGTCACATCCCCACAAGCTGTTTTCCAAAAATTTTCCCCAAAGGGGGCAGTAAAAAAATGCCACTTTCTTCATTGAGCGAACTAATAAGCACGTAAAAGTCAGCAAAAAAAACCCCGACATGATGGACATGTGAACACTGCTAGAACGGGGGAAGAAAAACCCCAAAACTGACATTGAGTTATTACACGCTGTTAAGTTTGGATATATGCCACAGGGTTTAAAATTTTATAAAAAGGAGGTTGTACTTTTTTTGTGGGGAAATTTCCCCAGTCACGTTTTGTAACTGCAGACTTCAAAGGCTCACAGGTTACTCACTGCACGCTGAAAATTTTTCCCCCACCCCGGTGGCAAGATTTTTTTCTTTTTATGTGACCTCAAGTATGTTTTTTCCAAAATACTTTCTCCAAAATTTTCAAAAGGGGCCCTTAAAACCCTTTTGGCTCAATAAGGAATCGGAAAAGAGAAGCTATTGGGGCATGTGACCGCATTTTTTTTTTCCCCAAATTGCATTTTTTTCGGTTACAGGGGGCTCCCGCTCCCCCCATCGCCAGGGGAAAAACCCTCCCCAGTGTGCAGTGTACATGCTGTGGGTTTAGAAGTTTAAGTCAAAAGGATTGGCAAAGATTTTCATCACCCCCCTGGGCAAACCCCTTTTATGCCACTAAAAAAAAAAAAAAAAATTGAACTAAAAGAGCGGGAAAATTTTTTGGCCTTCCCCCTTCTCCCCCGGGAAAAAACCCCCCTTAAAACTTCTTCCGCTGCCCTTGCCAAAATTTCTGCTTCAGTGTGATGTCGGGAGGTGCACACTGTGGCGATCTTGGACACTGTGCTTAGGGCACGTGGGTTTTCCCCCCTTTAAAAGGGGGGACAGGGGGGAAACCCCAAAATTTTTAAACCAGCCAATGCCGGGGAGATACTTTATTATTAAGGCACCTCCTCCTGGGGAAAAGGCCCTTTTTGCAATTTTTTTTTTTGGGGTTATAACCTTTTTTTATTTTTAAGGTTTTCCCAGTTTTTTTATTCCTTTTCGCCCCCCCTGTCGAAAAACCCATGCCCGCCTGCTTTTGGTTTCTCGTGTGTCTGGGGGGGGCCCCCTATCAGCCATCCCACCTGACTGTCTATCACCCGGGTTGTTTGTGTTATCAGTGTGTTTGCCTGTGCTTTCAACCCCTTTCCCTTTTTGGTTTTCCCCCCCTCTTTCCTTTGGGGGGGCAGTGCCATCTCCCCGAGGTCAGTTCAGGGGGTACCCCCATGGTTCTCCTCCTTTTTTTCCTTGGAAAAGGGTTTAAACAGTCGCCATGCATCCGAGGTTGGACTTGGTGAGGCCCAATTTCGCCCCTTCGACTTTCTCTTGCTACAGAACAGGGTTTTCCCCCACCCAGTCTGTTACAGTAACTTGTCGATGGCCCCCAAAACTTTAATTTAAAAAGTTTTTCGATTGTTAAATGTGTTTTTGGGGTAAAAGATTAAAAAAAAAGTGGGGTGCAAAAATTTTGACGTGGGTTCCCCCGAAGAAAAGGAAAAATCAAAATTATAATAAAAACTTCGGCACTAAAAAGATGTTTTCAAATACTTTTATTGTAGATAGAAATTGTTCCCCCTAAGAGGTGTGCAAAACCCCGGAAATGCGGAAGGGGGTTGGGGGTGAAAAAAACCCATCCCCCTGTTCTGCTGGGGGTCGGTTTTTTTGGTTTGGGCATATTTCTGGCACCCTGAACGGGCACCAGACCTTTTAAAACTTCTCTCCAGATACTTTTGAAAAAGGCCATATTACAGGCTGAAACTTTTTACTTGTTTGGGGTTTGGGGCTCTATTTGGGGTTTTTGTACAAAAAAATTTTTTTAGCATTTTTGGTGCCCGGGTTTAAATTTTTAAATTTGTGTACAAGTCACAGCCTAAAAAGCCCCGGGAAATTAAACTTTAAACCCCCAAAAATTACAAAAAATATTCACCAGAAGCCCCAACAGTGAAAAAATACATGACTAAAAAACCCTTAAAAGTGGGGGGTTTAGCGTATTTCCCCTATCAAGAAGTATCGGGTCGGAATGGGTATCGCGATACCCCAAAAGTTCGGCGATACCGTTCCCCATACCCAAAACCCCAAACCCCGTCTATGGGACAGTTAAAATCAAAAAAAAAAAAAACCCTTTTTTTTCCTTTTAAACACAAAAATACACACTTTTGAATAATATATTTATATATAATGTCATTGTGACATTTATATTACTTTTAAAAATTTTTTTTTATACTTTTTCTACTTTTTTTAAATACCCCCTGATTCAATTCCGGGTTTTAAACCCCGGTTTGTAAAAGGGGCAGAAGCATTTTGACAGGGGAAAAGACATTGGGGGTTTCATAGATTAAAAACCCCCTCTTTTCATGTAGTTTGATATCGATTTGCACAGAAATTTTCTGTTGTATGGGGGAAAAAAATTTAACCTGTAGGGGTTAAAAAAAGGTGTAATTTGTTGTAAAAAAAACGGACTTTTTTGTACGAATTTACCCTTTTAATTAACCCCCCACGGTGTGAAATTTTTCACACAACACTCTGTAATTTTAGTGAAAAAAAATAGTCAAAAAAACTTGAAAAGACAGGTTAACCCCTTATGAAACCCCATGTGTCTTTTTTTTTGGGGGGGTTCCCCCTTTTCAAAAAACCCCGGCCCCAATTGAATTAGCGGCTTTTAAAAATTTTTAAAAAGTGTAAAAATATATTATAAATTAAATTATATAAAAATATTTTTAAAAATTTTCACAAATTCAATGCATGTATATTTTTTTTTTATATATATAAAAAGGGGTTTTTAAAAATTTTTTTAAAAAAAAAATGCGTGGGCCCCCCCCCTTTTTTCTAACCAGACAGAAAAGCCGGGGTTTTGGGGGCAAAAAATAATCCCCCAGGAGGGGACCATTATTTTTGCCCCCCTGGTACTAACAACTGCCCCCAAACCCCCCGGAAAAAAAAAAATCTTAATTAGATTCCCCTTTGGGGTTTTTTGCCCACTTTCCCCAAAATTCCTTTTTTAGCGGTGGCGGGGGTTAATTGGGGGTTTTTAAACCCCCCTTGCTATTAAAAGGGGGGCCCTTAAGCTGGTTTTAAAAAATTGAGGGGGGAAATTTGGGGAAAAACAAAAATTAAAATTAACCCCTTTTGCATGAAATAAAAATAAAACACACACATTTAATTAAAATTTTCCTTTTTAATAAAATTTTAAAACCATTTTTTTGGACCATTTTTAAAATTTTTTTTTAAAAAAAAACCATTTCCTAAAATAAAAATAAAAAAAAAAGCAAAATTATTTTCCCTATCCCATAAAAGGGGTCGGGCCCCCTCGGGGGAAATCCTGCAAAAAAAGGGTTTAAAATTGTTTACTGCGGGAAAAAGGGGGGGCTAATGCTGCAGCCCCCCCAAAAAAACCCCAAAAATTGAAATCCCCCCCTTTTCCCCCTGGCTGACGGAAAGGAAAAGGGGAAAGGGGTTTAATTGATTTTTTTTCCATTTTAAAATTGGGGGTCAGCCGGGACACAATCGTGAGGTCGGGGGGAACTGTTAAAAACAAAATGGGGGTTTCCCCTTTTAAAAAAAAAAATGGGGGGGGGGTCCCCCCTTTTTTTTTTAAAAACCGCCAAAATGAAGCAACTGGGGGGAAGGGAATTTAAGGTTTAAAAGGACCAAAATATCCAGGAAAACCTTGCCAGCAGGTCGGACTGGGTCCCTTTGGGGCCCCCCCAGAGAAAAATGATTTTGGGGGGCCCACCATCATACTTCCCAACCTTTAAAAAGGGAAAAGGGGGGACAAAGGTGTGGCACGCTGCCCCTGCTGCAGAAATTTTTTGGGCCCTTTTCCCACGTTGCACCATAGACTGTCCGGGGGGTTTGGGGGGTTCTTTAGTCCAGGTGTGGGAGGGGGATCCCTCAAGGGACCACCCTTTTGGGGTCATCAGGAGCTTTCCGGGGGTGAGGGGGGCATACAGTTTCCCCCAAAAATTTTTAAGACGGGGAAAAAGGGGGGGAAAGGGGGGTTTTTTGGGGGGCCGTGAAATTTTTTTGGGCCCCCCCCCGACCACACCCATTTCACAACAAAAAAAACCCAAAATTCCCCCCCAAGCAAAACCCAAAATTTGCAGTGTGATCACACAAATGGTAATGAGGGCACAGTGGCTGGTACGGGGGAAAAAAAAAAAAGGGGGCAGCGAAAAGAGAAAAAATCAAACAGAAAAAAAAAGGGGAAAAAAGAAAAAGAGAAAGGGGAAAAAACAGAGGGGAAAAAAAAACGAGAGGGGAAAAAGAAAAAAACAGGGGACCCCAAAAGGGCTGGGGGAAGAAAAGAAAGACAAAAAGAGGGGAGAGCCAGAGGCTTTTGCTGGGGGTTTTTGGGTTTGTGGGGCCCAAAAAAATTTTGAGTGGGCCCCCAATCGAAAAACCCCAGCAAATGACCGCGTGTTCCCCCAAAAAAAATCTATTTTAAAAAAAGGGCCAAAAATTTTTTATTACCGACCCATGGTCTGTGTAAAAAAACCCCCCGTCCTACAGAACATATTTTAAAATTCAGCACGGGGACATTTTAAAGACTTACCGTGATGTTCTTTCAAAAGGAATTTTCCCCCTTTTTTTGTTTTTTTCCATCTGGCTCGGGGCCGACTGCGATTTCCACCCCGGACTTGACTGCGGGGTTTTTCAACAAAGGACAATTTCACTTCTCATATTTTTGCACTGTCACGGTCCCAATTGGAAAAATTTAACCCCGCAAAAAACCCCTCATCCTTTTGATCCCCAAATACTGACCCCCTTTCTCCCCTTTTGTGCCCCCTTTTTTGCCCCTGTCCCCAAAAAACTGAGCCGCCCGCGGGCCCTATGGCCCCATTACTGCACCAAAACCCCCCTACTGGGTTGGGGGTGTGCTTTTTGTGTCCCTATTTCCCTTTCCCGGGGGTTCCCCCAAATTTCCCAAAAACCCCCTTTTCTCCCTTTTTGTGCCCCCTTTTTTGGGGACCTGCTGGGGGGTTTTGTGTGCCTTAAATTTTTAAAAACACCCCTCTAAATTTTTATTTTAATGCGGGGAAAAAGCCCCAGAAAACATTTTCCCCTTTTGGGGCCCCCCAGATTTTTAATAATCCCCCGTTTTCCCCTTTTCCGGGGGCAGAAAAACCCAGTTCCCCAAACCCTTTAAATGCCCCCCTTTACATTTAAAAGTTTCCCCAAAAACCCCCCCTGTAATCCCCCCTATACACAGAATAAGGGGCCCCCCCCCCCGGAATATACTGCCCTTAATTTTTCCCAAACTATTTAAAGGGTTTTCCAACACTGTTTGAGGGGGGCCCCTTTGATAGTTTATCCCCCTAATACACCAGTTGTCTAAAATTTTGTTTTAATGCCCCCCCTTTGGGACCCCCTATATTAAATTTTAAACCCCCCCTGGGGGGAGTCATAATATAATGTACCACCTTTTTCAGCCGCTCTATATTAAAATGCCCCCAAAAGGCAGCCTCTTTTGTATAATGCACCCCTGGGAGTCTTGTGGGGAAAAATGCACCCCAATATGGAGCCCTTTTTTGAAAAATGCAGCCCCTTTTCCCCCTTGTTTTTATAATGCCCCCCCTATACAGTTTTGTAGAAAAAATGCACCCCCCATTAAAAAAAAAAAAAAAAAAATTAATAACCCCCGGCCCCGGGGGCTGCTCAGGGGTTCCCCCCTCTCAGGTCTGACAGGGGCCCCCGGAAAAGGTGACCCCCATGGGGGCCCGTTTGTCGACGTTGAGAGGGGGATTTTGGGAGTGAAGGAGCGCTCGTTTCCTTGTCTCTCTATGGGTCAGCTGTAGGGGGCTGGACCCCGTTACAGGGCCCCCCCGATGACGGGTGGGGGCCCATATGGCCCCGGGGCCCCCCCCACCCCTGTTGGGGGCCCCAAGCTTTGGGCGGCAGAGAAGGGGAGCGTTTTTCCCTGCTCTGGCCAGAATGTAACTGTATCGGGTCTGGGGCACCCGGGGATTTTTTACTGTAGGTAGTCCGGGGGGCCCCCCCTCGGGAGGGGGCCCCCGGGGCCCCCCGCCCCCTTTTTTCCCCCGCGCCTCCCCTTTAAAAATCGGGCCCCCCACCAGCGGAGCGGGGGCCCCCCCGGAGGTTTTTCCGGTGCCCGGGTTTTGGTTTCCCCCCCCCCCCTGCTTGCCAGCTGATAATACCAGGCCGCAGTCTGCTTATCTTGGGGGGTTAACAAAAATAGGGGCCCCCCGGGGAAAAAAAATTGGCGTGGGGCCCCCCTTTTTTTGTTAACCCCCATTTTAAAAGGAAAAATGCTGGGCCCCGGGGTTTTTCAGGTTTTAAAGGGGGGCCAAAAGATCCGGGCCCCTTGCCAGTTTTTAATTTTCCCAGGCCACAGCAGTCTGTTTTATCTTGGCGGGTTTAAAAAAAAAGTAGGGGATCCCCTCGAAAAAAAATTGGGGGGGGGTCCCCCTTTTTTTTTTAAACCCCAGCAGAAAAAACAGACTGCTGGGCCCGGGGGTTTTTCAGGCTTTAAAAGGGAGCCAATTTTCCAGGGCCCCTTGCCGCCTGTTTTCCCCAAGGCCACAGCAGTCTGCATATCTTGGGGGGTTAAAAAAAGTGGGGTTTCCCCTCAAAAAAAATTGGCGGGGGTTTTCCCCCCTTTTTTTTTTAAAAACCAGCCAGTGAAGAAGTTGCTGGGGGCGGTTTTTTTTGGGGACTGGTAAGGATCCAATATCCGGCCCCCTTCCCCCCCTGATAAACCGGCCCCAAGGGGCAGTTGCTTGTTGGGGTTAACCCCAAAAAAGGGGGGCCCCCCTCAAAAAAAAAAATGGTTTTGGGGGCCCCCTTTTTTTTTTTAAATTTTGCCGGGAAAAACCCCCGACGCGCGGGCCTGGTTTTAAAAAAAACTGTCAAGGCCCATGGTTTTGGGCCCCCTTCAACCCCCTGAAAAACCCGGGGTACAGCACCCCCCCCCCCCCCCATTTGGCGCATCAAAAGGGGGGCCCAAAATTGTGGAATTTTCCCCCGGCTCTTCCTTGTTTTTGGGGGCGGTGGCAAGGGGGGGAATTTTGGGGTTAATGTCCCCCGTTGATTGCCGGGGACAAAAGGGGGTTTTTTTAATGGAGAGGGGCCCCAAAAAGACACCGATCCATTTTTAACCCCCAAAATTTTTAAATTTTTTAAAAAAAAACAGCAAAAAAAAAAGTATTTTAATGAAAAAAAGAGACAACACAGTTTTCATTTTTTTATTACTCTCTCATTCCTGGCGCCATCGATTTTTCCCGTAAAAAAAGGAAAAAAAAAAAAAAAAAACCCGTAATTCCACCTTTTTCCCACGCAAAAACCATGTAACGAAAAGGGGCCCACGAGATCGCTCTGCTACATGGAATGCCAGGGGGGGGCCCCACCCCCCCAGCCAGTGATTACCCCCTTCCCCGGCGGGGGGGGGTATGGGGGTGCCTTTTTGGCCGCGAAAATTCCAGCAGTCCTTTAGTTATCGCGGGGAAAAAGCTGTGACCGCCCCGGGGGGGAAATGGTGGGGCCATTAAAAAGTCCAGGAGTTGGAAAAGGGGGAGATCTTCTTTTGGGAAGTGCCCTTGGGGTCCCGGGGAGACCCCCCCGAGGCCCTGACAGTTTTCAGGACAATTACGTTTCCCCGGTTCCGGGGATGGGGGAAAATATCGGTATCGGGAAAAAGGAAAATTCCCCTACAGCGAATATCGGCCCCTACTCGATATTTGGAGTATCGGAATGTCAAAAAATAATCTAATTTTTGAAAAAGTGACTAGAAAGCCCCCCAGCACGGGGAAAACATCACCGTACAGGGGAAAGGGGCCCCCCGAAAAAGCCATCAGTCAGGGAAACATCATGGAAAACCGGGGCCTAGGTAATAATTTTTTAAAGGTGATCAGGGCAAGACATACAGAAACAGTTTATAGGTTTTTTAAAATTATATCATTTTCACACGGTGTTTCAAAAAAAGGGGCAGGGAAAACATCAAAGTCTTTAAAACAGTGTAGAATTTTAAAATGCAACTTAACAAAAGGGGTGTAGGTAACCTCAGAGGGGGAAAATTTTAACAATGGGGGGAGTCTGTGAATCCAGTTTTTTTGGGATGCTTGAAAACAAGTTAAAACCTTGGCTAGGGGCCCTACATGGATAAATTTTTTATAAGGCCCCAAATTAAATAATTGGGAGTAACTCATCCAGGGGGGGCCCCGGGTTGGAAGGGGTCAGGTATTTGCAGAGCAGAGCAAACCCTCTTAGTGTACAACAAATTTCCCCGGGGAGGAAAACACAAAAAAGGGGCCGGGGAAAAAGGGGGGAATACTGGAAAAAACCCGGGTATTTTAGCAAAAAATCTGAGAGAGAGAAAAAAAGGAAAAACCCCCCAAAGGTTACAGAAGCAGGTTTTTAAAAACCCGGAAGCCACCAGGGTCAGGAGCTGGACCCCCGGCAGAATACTCTAGCACGATTAAAGGTGGGGGGGGGTTTTTTAAAGCAGGACCCGGGGGCAAATGAGACAAAAAAAAACCTTTTAAAGGGGGCCCCGGAATGCCCAAAAGGGGAAACAAAATTTTTCCTGACATTTTTTCCTCCTTTAAACGGCCTCAGGGTGATTGGACCTGTTTTTAAAGGGAAAACTCTGAAAAAAAAACGAGATTTTTAAGGTTTGTGGAAATGTTTTTTAAACTCAGTTTTTTCTTTTGGCCCTTTTCTTTTTGTCTTGCTAAAGCTATCTTCCCCCTTAGTCAAAATGGGTTTCAGTTTGGGGATTTTTCCCCCCCTTTCTTTTTCCCCTTTCTTTTAAAACAGCCACAGCTGAGAAAAACAGTGCTTCAGAAAACAAGTGCAGTAAAATTTTGACGACCCCTTTTGGAATTTGGACTTGTACTAAAATTTTTTCCCTATTGTGGAACTTTGGAACACTGTGGATTTTTTGGCCTTGCTTTTTTTATAAACCCCGTTTGATGGAAAATTTGGGAAAAAAGAAAAAATCCTGAAAAACCGGGGTTTGGAGAGTGAAAATTCTGAGCTTTTTAATTTTTTGGCCCCCTGGGGTTCCGCTTTTGAAAATGCAAACTGTGGGATAATTTTTCCCCTTGTATGAAGTGACAAGACCCCTTTATATCAAACCCCTGACTCCCCTGTTTTTGCACCCCGCACAAGACACTATATGAAAAAGTACTACCCCTTTTAAAGATTTTTAAGCCTTTGTTGGGGTTTTTTTTTGGGTTTTTGGGAAAGGGGGGTGTCTGCTGTAACTGTGGATTGGATGTTTGGTTTTTTTCTTTTTTTGATGGGGGTGGTTGTTTTCTTTTCAACCTTTTTCCGATGTCGGTTGAAAAATTTTTGTGATGATTGTGGTTGTGACTTCTCACAAAAACCTTCCCGGTGGGGGAGTTCCCTTAATTTTTTTTTTTTTCCCTTTCCTATTTTTTTTTTTTTTTTCCTTCCTCTCCTTTTTCCGTTTACCCCTCTTTTTAAAAAACTGGAAAAAAAGGGGGCCCATTTTAAAAGGAATTTGGGAGGGGTGATAATATCCTTGCGAATTTTTTGGGGAAATTAAAAAACCCTTTTTTCAAAATACAGGACCTCACTAATCAAATTTTTAAGGGTTTGGGGGGCTGCCCAGGATTTGGAAAACCGGGGTTGGAAGGTTTTTTTGGGGGGCGAAGGTTTTCCGGGGGCCCCCCGTAGCCCCGAAAATTTTGGGATTTTCCAATTTTCCCCCCCTTTGGTTTTTTGGGGTGAAGTGAAAAAAATTTAGGGGATTTAATTTTAATTAATGCCAAAATTTTTTTTTTGACAGCTTCACAATTTTTTACGAACGATTTTTAAAGGGGCTTACTATTAAAATTTGTTTTTTACCCCAAAAGGGGTTTTATGTGGGATACCCTCTGAAATTGGGGGAGGATGAATGTTTGGAAAATTTTTTATGCTTTCATTTTTGCCATGGGGGGGGGGTTTGATGCCCCAAAAGAGGTGAAAAAAATGAAGAGCCTTTAGCTTTGGCCAAGGTAAGCAAAACGGTAAAAGAAAAAGCCTTGGATTTCAGGGATGGGCCCTTTTTACCCCCGGGACAATTTTCCAAAAAAAAATTTTTTTCGAAAAAAAGGGGTTTCTCCACTGATTAAGGATGAATTTTTTTGTGCCCCCCCCCCCATGCTTAGGTGACTTTTTTTAAATAATGCATCCGTATTGGTATCGTTTTTATGAAGCAGGCAAGGAGTGGTTCGAAAGCCCTTTTCACTAACCTTTCCTACCCCTTTCCCTCCAGCTTTTAAAGGAAAACCCTTTAGTAGGGGTTTCACGGGGGAACCCCAACCCCAACCCATTGGGGGGACTCTTTTTAACGAGGGTTTGTGTTGCGCAAAGGAACCTCGTTTTTTAAGGGAAAAATTTGTTTTTTTTTGTGGTTAAAACAGGGCACTTCATTTTAAAAAAGCCCAAAACCCTTCTCGTAAAAAATAAAACCCCCCTCAAAATTAAAAGTGAGGTTGCGGGGGGGGGATCTGTCAGGGCCGAGTCAGGCTCCGAGAGATCTCCCCGCAAAGATCTTGTTTTTCGGCCCCTTAAATCCGTTACCTCTGAGGACTTTGGGCTGTAAAAAGCTGAAATTTTAAAAAGTTTCCTCAGCGGTTTTTTCCCAGTGGGGGTTTTAAGAAAAAAAAATTCCATTTTTTTTTTCCCCAAAAAATCTGGGTTGACTCAGTTTGGGGGTTCTAGTCTGCTATGATGACCCCGGGGGGGAAGGGGGGAAATTTTTTTGGTGTTCCTTTGCTTGAAACGGGGGGGAAATTCATTTTTAAAAAGGGGGAATCCAGTCAGAGGGGAAAAAATTTTTGGGGCTCCTTTTGACCTTGGCCCCGGGGGATCGGGAAAAAAGGGGGCCCTTTTGGGGGGTTTTAGGGGGTTTAAAAATTTATCAAAAAAAAACCCTTTTCCTTTATGCTTTTCTCTTCCCCCCAATTTCCCATTATTCTAGGGTTTTCCCTGGTTTTCAGGCTCAAAAAACCCACCATTAACTGGGGGGGCCAAAGGGAAAATTACACTTTCCAGGGGAAACCCCGATGGGGGCCAAAAAATTTTTAGCTTGCTTTTTTTAAAAGGGAAAACCTGTCAGTCCCTGAACTACCGCTGTATCCCCGGATATGTGGATTTTTTGTGACAAGAAGAACGCTGCCCCGCTTCCCCCCTCCCCGCCCTTTTTATTGCCCAAATTTTAATTTTCCCCGGGGCAGGGGGCCCCTTTTTTGGAAGATTTTCCCCCCGGGGGGCCCCCAGAAAAGGGTTTAAAGGATTACATAGACGAAAATTACCCAAAAAGGGTTTTGCCCCCCTTCATCCCCTCCCCGGGCCCCCCTCTTCTTTGTAAAAAAAGAAAAAGGGGTCTTTTTAGCCCCCGGTAGACTATGGGAAAAATCAAAAAGGTTACTATTAAAAAAATTTTTTTCCCCTTCCCCTTTAACCCTGAGTTATTGGAGAGGTGCGCATCCCAAAAAAATTTTTCTAAACTAGATCTTCGGGGGGGGGGGGGGCCTTTTTAATTAGTCCGTATTTAGACCTGGGGATGATGGAAGACTGCATTCAGGTCACGTATGGACACTTTGAATATCTAGTTATGCCTTTTGGTCTGAGTAATCCGCCCCAGCCAAATTTCCAACACTTGGTGAATGACATCTTCAGGGATCTCTAGATACATTCGTGGTGATTTATTTGGATGATATTCTAATTTTTTCTAACTCCACAGAGGAACATCATGGACATGTGAGAAGGGTCTTGGAACGTCTAAGACAAAATCATCTTTACATCAAACTTGAAAAGTGTGAATTACATAGGACCGAAATTCAATTCGGGGGTATGTACTGTTACACAAGGAATTTGTATGGATGGAAGCAAAACCCAAGCCTCAAGGATTGGCAAGTCCTAGAAATGTGAAGGAGGTACAGCGCTTCATCGGGTTTCCCAAAATTTTATAGACGTTTCATTGGAATTTCTCTGAGGTAGTGTCCCCTTTATCACCCAACTTACCCGGAAAGAGTCTAGGTTCTCCTGGACTCCCAAGCCCAGGAGCATTTTCCCGTCTAAAAGATAAATTTACCACTGCACCTATCTTAGTACATCCCAACCCCGAGCTTGCCTTCATAATGAGGTGGATGCTTCAGGGCTGTGCCGTTGGAGCTATACTCTCTCAGAGAAACAGGTGAAAGAATGTCTTGCATCCCTGTGCCTTCTTTTCCAGCATTGTCTTCGGCTGAGAGGAACTACGATGTGGGCAATAGAGAGTTGTTGGCCATTATTGCCGCCTTCAAAGAATGGAGACACCTTCTTCAGGGAGCTGCACAGCAAATAGTCGTCCTGACAGGACCATCGTAACCTTGAATTTATCAGGTCGGCTAAGTGCCTGACTCCTCGCCAGGCTCGCTGGAATCTTTTCTTAAACCAATTTAATTTTACATTTCTTATTTGACCAGGATCGCGCAATGGAAAGGCTGATGCACTCTCTAGGATTTACTCAGCAGAGACACGTCCAATTACTCCTCCTAAGACTATTCTTCCTGACTCTAGATTCCTGGGAGTGATTCATAATCAAGACCTCTTAAGGACATCAAGGAAGCATACCATGTGGATTCCTTTTTTGGCAAAAACCCCCAAGGGAGTAAGTCTTGTCTTTAAGAATGGTGTGTGGATTCAGGGACAACGCCTGTATATTCCTGAAACAGTCAGATTGAGAGTATTGCAACTCATTCACGATTCCAAGATAGCTGGGCATAGAGGAATTCTAAAGACACAGGAATTTCTTTCTCGTTTCTTTTGGTGGCCCACTTGCAGGAAGGATGTTTTAAACTATGTCACTTCATGTGAAGTCTGTGCAAGGGTGCAAAACACCTCGCTCCTCACCAAATGGTCTGTTACAGCCTTTCCCACCCCGTCCCGCCCGTGGGATCCAATTTCTATGGACTTCATTGTGAGTTACCAACCTCTCAGGGAAGAACACCATTCTAGTGGTGGTTGACCGTCTAACAAAGGCAGCTCATTTTATCCCTTGTGGGCGGCTTACCCACTGCAAAACAGACATCAGATTTGATGATTAAAGATGTGTTTCGCTTACATGGAGTACCGGATGAGATTATTTCGGGATCGAGGGGTGCAATTCACTTCTAGGTTTTGGCAAAATTTCTGTGCAGCATTGGAATTAAAGTAAACCTTTTCTTTGCTTTTCATCCCCCGACTAATGGACAGGGCCGAACGAACCAATCAAACCTGGAGCAGATAATCTCCGCTGCTTTATCTGCCACCTACAGGATGATTGGGTGGATCTACTTCCATTAGCTGAGTTCTCTTATAACAACTCTCAGAGTGCCTCCACAAAACAGTCTCCTTTTTACTCTAATCTAGGTTATCATCCTAACATTCTACCACGATTTCCCATAGAAACGCCTTTACCAGCAGTGGCTGAAAGAATCACGTCTTTACAGAAGAATATGGATCTTCTAAAGGAGAATCTGGAATCGGCTCAGGAAAGGTACAAGAAAGCAGCAGATAAATTTCGTAAACCTGCACCAGCTTTCAAGTAGGAGACCTGGTCTGGCTGTCAACCAGAAATCTTAAGTTAAGGATTCCATCGTCTAAGTTGGGACATAAGTACATTGGACCTATAAAATCAGTAAATTATAAGTGCCGTTGCTTGTCGTCTTCAACTGCCCAGAACTATGAGAATCCACCCTGTCTTTCATGTATCCCTACTAAAGGCTGCGACACCCAATACGTTTCCTGGACGTTCTTCTCCTTGCCCTGACCCAGTGCTAGTCGATGGTCAGGAAGAATTTGTGGTGGAAAGGATTTTAGATTCCAGGTTGTATAGAAATCAGTTACAATATCTGATTAAATGGCAGGGCTACCCAGTGGAGGACAACTCATGGGAACCAGTCAATAACGTTAATGCTCCTCGCTTGCTCCGTCAGTTTCATCAGAGGTACCCACACAAGCCTGGTCTGAGGTCATCCGGAGGTTGTCCCTAAGGGGGGAGTAATGTAAGGTTCTGTGTACATGTTCCTGAAACTCAGTTTTTTCGTCAACCATTTTACTTTCTGTCTTGCTGCAGCTATCTTGCCCTCAGTCAATATGGAGTTTCCAGCTTGCATGTTCCCGCCCTGATTCTCTCCTCTTGCTTCTTAAGCAGCCACAGCTGAGCAATCAGTGCTTCAGAATCAAGCCTGCAGTGAACCTGTGACCTGACTCCTGGAAGCCTTGGACTTGTACTCCAGTTATTTCCTATTGTGGAACTTTGGAACACTCGTGGACTTTGGAACCTTGCTATTTGATAAATCCACGTTTGCATGGACTTACGGTAACAGAGAAGAGATCCTGAACCTGTTGTGGAGAGTGATTGCTGAGCTTAAGTTACTCTGGCCTGCTGTGTCTCCTGCTTTTGTATCTGCAAACTGTGTGACTATTATTGCCACTTGTATGAAGTAATACAAGACCTTCTATATCAAACCTGTGACTCCTGTGTTTTCATCGCACCCAAGCACAAGACACTATATGAACTGTACTCTTACATTACACGAGAATTTTTCCTTTGGGCATTGATGTTTTCCACAGGTCCCCAAGAGTCTTCTCCAGGGAGATACCCCTGCTATCTTATCAGATATTGGAGCCGATTCCTGCGAATCCTAGAATCAATAATTTCTTCCACCACAAATTGTTCTTGCCCATCAATCACCACAGGCTGCGGAGGTGGCACAACACGTCTCTGGAAGGTGTTACGAGATACTGACTTTAGTAAGGAAACATGGAAAACTGGGTGTACCTTCATAGTCCTAGGTAGTTTCAGGCGGCAGGCCACAAGGCTCACAATACGGTTGATCTTGAAAGGGCCGATGAATTTGTGTCCAAGTTTCTGTGAAGGAACGTTCAACTTCAGATTTTTAGTGGATAACCACACGGAATCTCCTACCTTGAACATGGGTGCTGGTTTACGGAATCTATCAGCCGATCTCTTGTAATGTTCTTGAGCTGTGGTCAGGGATTCCTTCAGAACCTCCAGATTTTGCCTCATGTAGTCAGCCTTTCCACTACAGCCGGAACGGAGCATTAATTGGAGACCTAGGTAAGAAACTTGGATGGTAACCCAGATTGGCAAAGAAAGGTGTGAACTTAGTGGAGACACTCTGAGAACTGTTATATGAGAATTCTGCTAAGGGGAGTAACTTCAACCAATCATCCTGAAGATGGCTGACGTAGCATCGTAGATAATGTTCCAAAATCCAGTTGGTACGCTTGGTCTCACCATTCGTCTGGGGGTGAAAAGCGGAAGAAAGACACATTAATATTGAGTGCAGAGCAAAACCCTTCCAGAATCTTGAGGTGAGCTGCACCCCACGGTCAGAGATGATCTCATCCAGGACCCCATGCAGCCGAAAAACATTCTGCATAACCAAGTTCACTTTATCCTTAGCTGAGGGGAGGCTGATGCATGGAACAAAATGAGTGTCCTTAGTCAGGCAATTGACCACCACTAGGATCGTATTCATGCCCCCCAATGTAGGCAACTCCACAATGAAGTCCATGGATATAGAGCCCCATGGGTGGAACGGAACAGGTAATTGTTGAAGAAGACCCGTAGGAGACACACGAGGAGTCTTGTAACGAGCACATACCTTGCAAGAAAGAACTCCAATGAGCCTCACGAAGAATGATCTAAAACATCTAGAGGATCTAAGGAACTCTAAATTGCGATGGTCAGTGAGCACTATGATCTGTTGTGTGGCTCCTTGCAGATGATGCCTCCATTCCTTGAAAGCTGCAATAATAACCAGCAGTTCCTTGTCTCCCACATCATAGTTTCTCTGCTGAGGTAAGTCTACGGGAAAAGAAAGCACAAGGATGTAGCAGACCCTTCTCTCCAGTTCTTTGGGAGAGAATAGCACCTAAAGCATTATCAGAAGCGTCCACTTCCACAATGAAGGATGTGCTGGGTCTGGGTGGATCAACAGCGGTGCTGAGGTGAAACAGATCTTAAGCCAATCAAAAGCTTCTTGATCCTGTGTGACCACTTAAAAGCCTTTCCTTATTTGTCAAGGAAGTAATGGGATGAACAATGTCAGAAAAATTTTGAATAAAACGTCTATAGAAATTTGAAAAACCGATAAAACGTTGAACCTTTTTAACATTCTTGGGTACCAGCCAGTCAAGGAAAGCCTGAATCTTAGCAGATTCCATGTTCAGCCCCTGAGGAGAGATGACATAACCTAAAAACTGTATCTCTGAAAATGGAACTCGCACTTCTCCGGCTTGAATGTTTTCTCTTTCAAACATCTCAAAACAGATTTGACATGTTCTTCATATTACTGCAGGGAGTCAGAAAAAATTAGAATATCGTTCAGATAGATCACCACAAACTGGTCTAATAAATCTCTGAAAATATCATTAGCAAGATGTTGAAACATTGCAGGGGCATTACAAGATATTCAAAGTGTCCATTCCAACACCTGAATGCTGTCTTCCATTCATCACTGGAACAAATTCGCACCAATTTATAAGCCCCACGAAGATCCAGTTTAGAGAAGACCTTAGCATGGGGGACTCTTTCCAATAATTCGGGAATCAAGGGCAAAGGATAACGATTCTGTATGGTTAACTTATGGAGTTCCCAATAGTCAACACAGGGTCTCAGGGTCCCATCCTTCTTCTTTACAAAAATATAGAAATATAGCTGCCCCTGCTGGTGAGGAAGAAGGATGTATGAAGCCTTTGGCCAGATTTTCATCAATATACTCCTTTAAGGCTTGAAGCTCAGGTGCCGCCAAAGGGTATATGTTACAAAAAGGAATAGCTGCCCCAGGAAGCAGCTCAATGGGACAGTCATAATGCATATGTGGAGGAAGCTGATCTGCTTTCTTCTTGTCACAGATGTCAGAGAATTCTTTGTATGCTGAAGGTAAATTAAATACCTTACCGCAGTTATCGCTGAATTTCTCCTTGTCAGAAAGATGATCTCCTTGGCCTCCCAGTTGATAGTCGCGTTCTGAGAACACAACCAAGGGATGCCTAAAATCATAGGATAATGAGGAGAAGAGATTAACAAGAAAGATAGTTGCTCCTGAGTCCTGATGATTAGGCTCCAACAAAATCTCAAGGGGTACAGTTACCTGATCCACGGGTCCGGAGATTAAAGATGACCCATCCACTGTTTCCATGGAGGCTCTTCGCTGAATCTCAATACCATGGTCGCTGGCAAATGTGATATCTATAAAATTGCCCCCTGCTCCAGAGTCAATCATAGCTGCACTGGAAATCCACTGTCCTGAACACAGGATCTTAGTAGGGAGAGAACAGTGAGAGTTCTTTCCCTTCAGCTCCCTGGTAGGTAAAGTCATAGAAATTGAATGGAATACAACGTTTAATGGCAGGCTACATTCAGAGATGTCAGATTCATCATCACAGTTGTCATACTCCCCTACCGCTGCCAGCACTTTGTTAGGTTGCTTGGAACACTTAGGACAGTTGATTAAAAAGTGGTCGGATTGGCCGCCGTAGAGACATAGGCTTTCCCGAAGGCAATGCTCCTGGCGCTCATTACTCTCACGCCTCTGCACAGAATCAATTTGCATGGGAACCTCCTCTACCTCCCGAGATGTTTTACCTGCAGACTCTTTGGGGAAGGGAAAAGTTAGACATACGGTTAAATGCAGCCAATTTCTCCTGCCTACGTTCAGTAAGGCGAATGTCTATGCGCACACAATGCTGTATTAACGTTTTGAGCTCCTGTGGTGACTCAGAGCAGGCTAATTCATCCTTTACAATGCTAGACAGACCTATCTTAAAAAAGTCAATTGTGCATAACTGTCCCAATTAGTATCTACCGCAAATCTCCTAAATTCAGTAGCATACTCAATCACAGAACGTTTACCCTGGCGTAAAGACAGTAAAGCAGATTCAGCTGTTGCGCTGCGATTAGGGTCAGATTATTTAACCATGGGTCACGAGACTCGGTCATAGGATCCGCCCAGCTCTCGTGAGGTCAGCAGCATTATTACACACAATACTTTGGATCTATCATTAGGGAAGGGTCAGCATGCACATCAAAATATAGCATACATTGATTCACAAAACCACGAAATTTGTTGCGATCACAATTTTATCTGAATGGGGCAACTTAGATGGGCTAGCTGGTGGCGGTTGCCCAGAGGGTAAAGTCACTTGTGCTGCCATTTGCGTACTTATGTCCTGGAAAGCCCGTCCATACTGGGACTCCACGTCAGCAAGTTTGGTTTCCTGGACTGCCATTCGGGTACTTAGGTCCAGTAAAGTTTGTCCAAATATTTGTTCATTGCGTTCATTGCTTCCAAATTTCTTTTACAGACCTTCTACATCTTTTTGCAAAGATCTAATTATGGCGTACACTTGCTCTAATTTGCTTTCTGCAGTCATTGTTCCAGCAGACTCCTTTAAGGCTAGAGTATCCTGTAATAATTATAATGGATGACTCAGGAGTCTTTTTGCATGGAGCAAGACACTACAGAACACAGTTTATAGGTGGTAAAGTCTATATTATCACACATGGTGTTTCAAAAAGGTGCAAGGAAAACATCAAAGTCTATAAGTACACAGTGTAGATATACAATGCAGCTTAACAAATTCTGTAGGCAACCTCAGAGGAAAATGTAATCAATGGAGCAGTCTGTGAAGCACAGTTATGGAGCACCCACCTGGGCCACGGTGAACTCGGAACCGGGCTGGGCAGTTCTTAAAGGGGAAGTCACTGCAGCAGTGACCTTGTCTGTGGCCCTGGGTGTCCAATAAAATTGTCAGAGATGATGATGGGGGTACTTTGTAGGGGATTAGTTCGGCACTCGGTCTGGGTTAGACAGTTCTTTAAGGGGAAGTCATGGTAGCAATGATCTGGTCCGTGGTCAGGGCATCCAATAAAAATGTTAAGAAAAAGTAAAAGGGAATAGTTTTTAGGGGAATTAAGTTCGTGACGCCACCTGTAGTGTTCGGCAATAAGATGGCCGACGCTGCGATTCAGATCCACTGGGGCAGTTGGTGACACAGCAGAGATGTTACAGCTCTCCACGGGTAGTGCTAGGCCCCAGGGAAGTTATAGGGTTAAAGATGTTGGTAACAGTTGTAGTGCAGAGTAGGTGACCCAGTAAATTAATCTGAGGACACAGCAAGGTGCAGTCTTCACACTTTACTCACAGTTCTTTCAGGTTACAATCACCAGCCGGGGTGCTGTGTCCTCCGGGTCAGTGGTCCTGCCAGATCTCAGGCAGTTTGGGGTACACTTCACCAGAACCCCCTTCTTGTGTACCTTCTCTGGTCGTGTATCCCAGCACTGGCTACGGCCTTTCTTGCCCTGCTCCTCACACACAGTGACCCAAGCCAGTAGCCTCAGATCCTGTCGGGCGACATCCTCTTGGTCCCCTTGATCCTATATGGCTACCTTTTCAGCAAATGTATGTGGATTTGGCTGTCGCACATACAGTCACAACAGCCTCCAGTTTTCTAGCTGAGTCTTACAGATTCTCCACTAGTCTGGGGCTGGTCCCCTACTGTGACCTGGTCCCTCCACCGAATTCGGGTGGATTCGGGTGCCAAGGGTGGATTCCTCACTTCCCTGGCCCCTAGGACCCCTTCTTCCTTCTAGAAGCTTCTCTCCTCTACATTGCTCCTGTCAGTAGCTCCTCTCTCCTCCTCTCCTCCTCACCGACTGCTCTCCTTCCAACTGTCACACTGCCTTCCAGCACTAACTGGGGCTCTTCCCCCTAAGCCTGAGGTCATGTGATCTGTGTTGGATGCACATATGCGAGCACTGGGTAGTACCTCCTTACCTGAGAGCGGAGTACCACAACTCTGGCTGAGGTGCAGTACCTCTGTGGCGACTGGACCCTCAGGGGCGCCACAGTTACACTTTATTGAAAACAATAAAGTCCTTGTCTAGTCCATACATGGATACATATTTATAAGCCAGTTCAAATAATATAGTAACTCATCCAGTGAGGCCTGGGTAGGAAGTCTCAGGTATTTGCAGAGCAGAGCAGCAACAGCTTACATGTACAACAAATGCAGGTGAGAGCAACACGAACAGCCAGAGGCAGGAAGAATACTGGAAACCGATGTATGCAGCAGAAACTCTGAGAGCTGAGAAACAGGATATACTCACAGGTTCACAGAAGCTGGTAGAAAGTGGGAATCCACCAGGGACAGGACCTGGACACAGGCAGAATATTCTAGCACAGATTAAAGGCTGGGATGGAGTTATAAAGCAAGAAGACACGGGGCACATGAGACAAAAAACGCCATCTTAAAAGAGTGCAGGAATGTCCAAAAAGTAATCAAAAATGTTCAGAGTCCTGATAATCATTACATGAATACATCTCCAGAACCACCATCAGTACATGAATACATCACCAAGCTTACTACAGAAATCAACGATGATAATAGGTCAGCACCATATAGAAATGCATCGCAGGAATCAAAAATTGCCAGTATGTCCTTAACAATGATAAGATGATGCTCAGAGTTGTCATCATCAAACAGCAAACTAACAGGAATCACAGGACTGATTAGACACAGGCTGTATCACTAGTGAAGAGCAAACCCGTGGATGTTCGGATTCACCGGGTGGTCAGCCACACTTTTTAAAAAGTCTGGTTTGGGACCTGAAATTCACCCTAACTTGATCCCGAACACTGAAACCCATATAAGTTAATGTTGACGCAAACTTCAGTGCTGTAAAATGGCTGTAAAATATTCCGATTAAGGGCTAGGGGGCTGCAAAAGGAAGAAAACTGAGGGTAAGAGCAGGACTATTGCACTCCAAACAAATGTGAATAGGGAATTGACTTAAAGTGATTCTGTCACCATAGCAGTCATGGTAAAATAAGATGTAAATGAATAACATTAAAATTTTAACAGTGCCCTCGGATGTACAATTAAAAATTATGTTGTACTGTATAGACAGGAAAACCGACGTAAATACTTTTATGCCCAAAAAATGACAAAAGTAATCTCTGAGTGATACCTTTTTTGGCTAACCAAAAAACATATACATTTGCAAGCTTTCAGAGCACAGGGGGCTCCTTCTTCAGGCGGGTTTACAAATCAATTAATAAGACAAGAGCACAGCATTTAAGAGATATTACAACATGACATTTATTCATGAGTTAGAAGGGATGATGGCTCCCTAAAGATAAGTCAACTAAATCAAATTAGGGTTTTTGAGAAGGAGAGGCAGTGGGAATGTTCCATTAGTCATTAGGAGTTAGTGAGGTGTGAATTGTGTCCATGTAGTGGTTCATAAATCCAGGTGTTAAATTGAGTCCTATTATCAAAGAATTGAACATCCTTATCAGTTTGAATTCCCATTTTTTCTCTCTATGTCATCCTTAAAATGACCTTTTAGTTTTAAGACTTTTAAATCTGTCATATAGTGTTGAGGTCCAGAGAAATGTTTTCCCACAGGTGTGTCCAGATCATTCCTGATTGTGTGTCGGTGTAGATTCATCCTTGTTTTTGCATGGTTTCCCCAATATAGATACCTCCAGGGCACCTTGTACATTGTTCCATGTACAATACATTGGAGGATGTACATGAAAAGAAATCCTTGATCCTATAGTCCTGATTTGTGTTTGGTATGCGGACTGTATTAGTTGGTGATACAAGTTTTGCTTTATTTATAGTGTACAATAATAATAAATTATATTGTGGTACCGTGTTAGCCAGAAAAATCGATGTGAATACTTTTCCGTCCAATTATGACAAGAGCATTCTTAAGGTGATACCTTTATTGGCTAACCAGAAAATTATATGTTCGCTAGCTTTCAGAGCACAGTTGCTCCTTTCAAATGTAATCTTGCCTGAAGAAGGAGCCACTGTGCTCTGAAAGTTAGCGAACATATAATTTTCTGGTTAGCCAATAAAGGTATCACCTTAAGAATGCTCTTGTCATAATTGGACGGAAAAGTATTCACATCAGCTTTATTTATAGTTACTTGGGAATGTGCCCGTCATTAGCACAATTCACACCTCCACCAGATGGACTGCAGAAAACTCAGGGAACATTCCCACTACCTTTCCATTTCAAAAACCTTAATTTGATTTCCTTTGCTTATCTTTTCTATTTTCTTGTTTTTCAAACTTGTTGGAATAATGCATATTGATTTGTATGTGTTGCAACAACTACTACTGTACTGTTTGATATGTTGTGCATAGTATGAGGTTGTTAACAAAGTTTTGTAAAAAAAACAAAAACCCTCACTCACAGACAGGATGCCTCCTCCTTCTCTTCCTGTGTTGTTGTAATGTTTTTCATGCTGCAGCCATAGCAGATATCAGGCTGATCACATTTCATGCTGTATTGTAAGCTGTCTATACTGGATGTGAATAAATCTACATTCTCTGTTTCTGACTCCGGATGTTACGCTCGTTAATCCGCTGCTAACAGGTTATGGGCCCAGAGTTCCCAGAGTGCCCAGAGTCCTAGAGTCCCAGAGATCCCCAGAACACAGAGAAAAGAAAAGAAAGAAAGACAGCAAAGATGGCCACCAGCAGCAGCAACTCCATGAAGTTTACAGTACCTAGTCTCACTAACCAGAACTATCAATCCTGGAAATTCAAAGTGAAGATGCTGCTGATAAGGGAAGGTACGTGGAAATACACACAGGAGCCTAAACCTGACCCAGTGCCACAGGAGTGGATAGAGATGGATCAGAAAGCACAGAGTACCATATCACTCAGCATAGATGATGATCACATTGTTCATGTGTGTAAATGTGATACTGCAAGAGAAATGTGGGAGCAGCTGCAAAAGGTACATGAGAGGATTAATTAAAGCAATAAACTGTATCTTATGAGAAAACTGTACCAGTCAAAGCTACAGAAAGGCCAGGATATGCAGGAGTATATCAGGAGTATTCTAGAGCTTGTAGAACGCTTGAGAGGCATTGGGGAAGATCTGAAGGACTTTCATGTAGCCGCATTACTGCTTAGTGGTCTTCCAGAGAGCTATGACACGCTTGTGACGGCACTAGATGCGAGCCCAGATGATGAGCTTACTCTGGAGTATATGTAAGAGGGAAGCTTATAGATGAATATAAACGGAAGGCAGAATGTATAAGCACCAAGACAGAGTCTGCTTTACAAACACAGAGTCTATATGATAACAGAAAGCACCTAAAAGAAACACGTGAATGTTTTGTTTGCAAGAAATCAGGACATTTGAAAGCCGACTGCAGAGTCTGGAAAGCTAGAATGAATCAGCTGAAAAAGCAAAACAGTCAGCAAAGAGTTAAGAGTGCTGTGTCTGGAGAAAATGATTCTGTGAATACTGAAATTGCATTTACTGTCAGTGCAAATACATCAAAGCATGCATGGTGTATAGACTCTGGAGCAACTAGTCACATGACTAATAACAGAGACTTCTTTTCTAAGCTTAATCAAAATAAGTCAGAGAAAGTGATTATGGCTAATGGTCAGTACATGAGTTCAGAAGGCATAGGAGATGGTTATATTTATTGTCAAATCTCACCAACACAAAGCAGGAAGATCCCAGTAAAAGATGTGCTCTATGTGCCTAGTCTTGAGAGTAATTTACTATCTGTGAAGAAACTCACAAAACAAGGAAATGAAGTTACATTTAAGCATGATAGCTGCATCATCTCAAAAGAGGGTCACACACTAGCAGAGGGAAAAATCACAGATGAACTTTATCAGCTGAAATGTAAAGAGTGTGTGTATACTGCTCAACAAGTAGAGCACAATAACTGTATTCATGTGTGGCATAGGCGTCTGGCACACAGAGACCCAGAAGCAATAAGAAAGTTAGTTCAGAAGCAACTAGCTGATGATATCACAATTGATCTATGTAACCAGACAATGAAGTGTACTAGCTGCATCAAAGGGAAAATGTCTAGAAAAGGTTTTCCTAAGAGAAGTACTACAAGAACAGAACAGCCACTAGATTTAATACACACAGATGTCTTTGGTCCAATGAGCGCTCAGACTCCTGGGAAGAAGAGATATTTTCTCACATTTATTGATGATCATTCCAGATATATAGTTGTCCATCTGCTTCACAGCAAGATAGAAGTTCCAGAGAAACTTGAAATATATCTAGCTGAGGTATATAATAAATTTGGAAGAATGCCAAAGATTCTACGTGCAGATAATCAGACTGAATATACAAGCAATGAGACACAGAGCATTCTAAAGAAAAATGGAATCCTATTTCAGACCATTGTACCGTACAACCCTGAGCAAAATGGTGTTGCGGAAAGAAGGAACCGAACACTCTGTGAAAGTGCAAGAAGTATGTTATTTAACATATTGGGGTGAGGCAATCATGACAGCTTGTTATCTTCAGAACAGACTACCAGGTAAAGCTACAGAGACAACTCCATTTGAGCATTGGAACAGCAGAAAGCCAAAACTGCACCACATAAGAATATTCGGAAGTAAAGCATTTGTACATATTCCCAAAGAAAAGCGAACTAAGTGGGAATCTCATGCTAAAGAAGGTATCCTGGTAGGCTACAGTGAAACCCAGAAAGGTTATAGGATTCTACATCCAGAAACAAACAAGGTCACAATAAGCAGAGATGTAGTGATTGATGAGAACTTTGTATCACCCAAGTTTTGTGACATCACGCCAGTAGTCCAGCTGAAGTCACAATTACAAGACAACAACAAGGAGGATGTAGAAGTCTGGCTGGATTCTTCAACCACTGAAGGAACAACAGAAAAATCAGAAGAATCTGAAATCAGAAGATCGTCAAGATCAAACAAAGGTATACCAGCTAAACATCTATCCTACATTGTCAAAACACTACCTGAGTCAGAGCCGCAGTCACGGGATGAAATGCAAGGACTACCTATCCATGAAAGAACAAAGTGGATTGATGCTGCTAATGAGGAAATCAAGTCGCTTCATCAACTCCAAACTTGGAAACTCACCAAGCTACCACAGGGCAAAAAGGCAATCAAGTGCAAGTGGGTCTTTAAAACCAAATATGACTCTGAAGGTAAAGTCCACAGATTTAAAGCAAGGTTGATCGCAAAAGGATATTCTCAAAAGTATGGCGAAGATTACGATGCTACATTTGCTCCAGTCGCTAAACAGACTAAGTTCAGAGCTTTGTTAGCTGTAGCTGCTGTACAAAAGATGTATGTCAGACATTTGGATATAAAAACTGCTTTCTTAACCCCTTCACCCCCAAGGGTGGTTTGCACGTTAATGACCGGGCCAATTTTTACAATTCTGACCACTGTCTCTTTATGAGGTTATAACTCTGGAACGCTTCAACGGATATTTGCGATTCTGAGATTGTTTTCTCGTGACATATTGTACTTCACGTTAGTGGTAAAATTTCTTCCATATACCTTGCGTTTATTTTTGAAAAAAAACGCAAATATGGCGAAAATTTTGAAAATTTTGCAATTTTCAAACTTTGAATTTTTATTCCCTTAAAACAGAGAAATATATCACACAAAATAGTTAAGAAATAACATTTCTAACATGTCTGCTTTACATCAGCACAATTTTGGAAACAAAATTTTTATTTGTTAGGAAGTTATAAGAGTTAAAAGTTGACCAGCGATTTCTCATTTTTACAACAAAATTTACAAAGCCATTTTTTTTAGGGACCACCTCACATTTGAAGTCACTTTGAGGGATCTATATGGTAGAAAATGCCCAAAAGTGACACCATTCTAAAAACTGCACCCCTCAAGGTACTCAAAACCACAATCAAGAAGATTATTAACCCTTCAGGTGCTTCACAGGAGCTGAAGCAATGTGAAAGGAAAAAATGAACATTTTACTTTTTAGTCACAAAAATGATCTATTACAAACATTTTTTTTATTTTCACAAGGGAAAAAGGAGAAAATGGACTGATAAAGTTGTTGTGCCATTTCTCCTGAGTACGCCAATACCCTATATGTGGGGGAAAACCACTGTTTGGGTGCACGGAAGGGCTTAGAATGGAAGGAGCGCCGTTTGACTTTCCCAAACTAAAATTGGTGGGAATTGAGATTGGACGCCATGTCGCGTTTGGAGATTCCCTGATGTGCCTAAACAGTGGAAACCCCCTACATGTGACCCCATTTTGGAAACTAGACCCCCTAAGGAACTTATCTAGATGTGTGGTGAGCACTTTGAACCCCAAAGTGCTTCACGCAAGTTTATAATGTAGAGCCGTGAAGAAAAAAAATCATATTTTTTCCACAAGCATGATGTTTTAGTCCCCAATTTGTTATTTTCCCAAGGGTAAGAGGAGAAATTGGACCACAAAAGTTGTTGCCCAACTTGTCCTGAGTACGCCGATACCCAATATGTGAGGGGGAACCACTGTTTGGGCGCACGGCAGGGCTCGAAATGGAAGGAGCGCCATTTGACTTTTCCAAACCAAAATTGGCTGGAATTGAGAAAGGACGCCATGTTGCGTTTGGAGAGCCACTGATGTGCCTAAACAGTGGAAACCCCCTACATGTGACCCCATTTTGGAAACTAGACCCCCTAAGGAACTTATCTAGATGTGTGATGAGCACTTTGAACCCCAAAATGCTTCACGCAAGTTTATAATGTAGAGCCGTGAAGAAAAAAAATCATATTTTTTCCACAACCATGATGTTTTAGTTCCCAATTTGTTATTTTCCCATGGGTAAGAGGAGAATTGGACCACAAAAGTTGTTGTCCAACTTGTCCTGAGTACGCTGATACCCCATATGTGGGGGGGAAACACTGTTTGGGCATACGGCAGGGCTCGAAATGGAAGGAGCGCCATTTGACTTTTCCAAACCAAAATTGGCTGGAATTGAGAAAGGACGCCATGTTGCGTTTGGAGAGCCACTGATGTGCCTAAACAGTGGAAACCCCCCATATGTGACCCCATTTTGGAAACTAGACCCCCTAAGGAACTTATCTAGATGTGTGGTGAGCACTTTAAACCCCCAAATGCTTCACGCAAGTTTATAATGTAGAGCCGTGAAGAAAAAAAATCATATTTTTTTCCACAACCATGATGTTTTAGTCCCCAATTTGTTATTTTCCCAAGGGTAAGAGGAGACATTGGACCACAAAAGTTGTTGTCCAACTTGTCCTGAGTACACTGACACCCCATATGTGGGGGGGAACCATTGTTTGGGCGCACGGCAGGGCTCAACAGGAAGGAGTGCCGTTTGACTATTCCAAACCAAAATTGGCTGGAATTGAGAACGGACGCCATGTCGCGTTTGTGGAGCCCCTGATGTGCCTAAACAGTGGAAACCCCCACAAGTGACCCCATTTTGGAAACTAGACCCCTAAGGAACTTATCTAGGTGTGGGGTGAGCATTTTGAACCCCCAAGTGTTTCACTAAAGTTTATAATGCCCTGGCGTGAATAAAAAAAAAAAAAAAAATTTCCACAAATATGATGTTTTAGTCCCCAATTTTTTATTTTCCCAAGGGTAACAGGAGAAATTGGACAACAAAAGTTGTTGTCCAATTTGTGCTGAGTACGCTGATACCCCATATGTTGGGGGGAACCACTGTTTGGGTGCATGGCAGGGCGCAGAAGGAAGTAGTGACGTTTTGGAATGCAGACTTTGATGGAATGGTCTGCGGGCGTCATGTTCCGTTAGCAGAGCCCCTCATGTGCCTAAACAGTGGAAACCCCCACAAGTGACCCCATTTTGGAAACTAGACCCCCTAAGGAACTTATCTAGGTGTGTGGTGAGCATTTTGAACCCCCAAGTGTTTCACTAAAGTTTATAATGCCCTGGCGTGAATAAAAAAAAAAAAAAAATTTCCACAAATATGATGTTTTAGTCCCCAATTTTTTATTTTCCCAAGGGTAACAGGAGAACTTGGACCACAAAAGTTGTTGTCCAATTTGTCCTGAGTATGCTGATACCCCATATGTTGGGGGGAACCACTGTTTGGGCGCATGGCAGGGCGCAGAAGGGAAGCAGTGACGTTTTGGAATGCAGACTTTGATGGAATGGTCTGCGGGCGTCATGTTCCGTTAGCAGAGCCCCTCATGTGCCTAAACAGTGGAAACCCCCACAAGTGACCCCATTTTGGAAACTAGACCCCCAAATGAACTTATCTAGGTGTGTGGTGAGCATTTTGAACCCCCAAGTGTTTCACTAAAGTTTATAATGCCCTGGCGTGAATAAAAAAAAAAAAAAAAAATTTCCACAAATATGATGTTTTAGTCCCCAATTTTTTATTTTCCCAAGGGTAACAGGAGAAATTGGACCACAAAAGTTGTTGTCCAATTTGTCCTGAGTACGCTGATACCCCATATGTTGGGGGGAACTACTGTTTGGGCGCATGGCAGGGCGCAGAAGGGAAGCAGTGACGTTTTGGAATGCAGACTTTGATGGAATGGTCTGCGGGCGTCATGTTCCGTTAGCAGAGCCCCTCATGTGCCTAAACAGTGGAAACCCCCACAAGTGACCCCATTTTGGAAACTAGACCCCCTAAGGAACTTACCTAGGTGTGTGGTGAGCATTTTGAACCCCAAGTGTTTCACTAAAGTTTATAATGCCCAGGTGTAAAAATAAAAAATCCTACTTTTATCCTCACAAAAATGATGTTTTAGTCCCCAATTTTTTATTTTCCCAAGGGTAAGAGGAGAAATTGGACACCAAAAATTGTTGTCCAATTTGTCCTGAGTACACTGGTGCCCCATATGTGGGAAAAAACTGTTTGGGCACAAGTCGGGGCTCAGAAGGGAAGTCGTGACGTTTTGGAATGCAGACTGATGGAATGGTCTGCGGGTGTCATGTTCCGTTTGCAGAGCTCCTGATGTGCCTAAACAGTAAAAAAAAACCACAAGTGACATCATTTTGGAAAGTAGACTCCCAAGGAACTTTTCTAAATGTGCCCCCCTTCTGGAACTAATCTTTCCTGTAAAGTAAATTAGTAGTGCATTGAGGTGTGGTACAATTTGAAACAATCCTTCATACACAGGCCAGGTTTTTCGGGGCAGGTGTCGCATTGGTAAGTGGTGTCCTTGCGTATTCCCCTTTTGTAGCACACTCGGCACCTTTTTTGCGGCTTACCTTTGCTTCCAGTTGGCGGGACCACCCCCGGGAAATGCTGACCTGGTATGATACGAGCACCTTCAGTTCCAGAAGTACTGGGGCCCGCTCTTTCCTGATCGCCAAACATCAGGGCCTTAACCACTACCTCCTGAAACTGAAGGTACGTCGTATCGCTGTTGCATGCACATCGTGACAGCAGGAAAGCGTTGAGCATTGCCATTTGGACGATGTGCATGGACAGCTTCTTGTACCACACCTTGGCCTTTCTCAAAGCACTGTACGGTTGGAGGAGTTGATCAGAGAGATCAACACCCCCCATGTATTTATTGTACCCCAGTACACAGTCCGGTTTGCGGACCTGTGTAGAGGTACCCCGTACAGTGCTGAGGGCGCTGCCATCACCATGTATGGTGGTCAAGAGAAGGACATCCCTATTGTCCTTGTACTTGACCACCAACAGGTGGTCGCTACATTGGGCTCTGCTCTCACCCTTTCTGAGCATCTGCCCAAGTAGCGTCTTCGGGAGGCCTCTCTGATTTTTGCGGACGGTACCGCAAGCTGCGGTACCTCGCGCAGAGAGGGATTTGTAGAGTGGGACGCTGGAATAAAAGTTATCGGTGTAAAGGTGATAACCTTTATCCAGCAGTGGGTGCACCAAATCCCACACAATTTTCCCACTCACTCCCAGGACGGGGGGACACTCAGGGGGTTCAATCCTGGTGTCCTTTCCTTCGTAAACTCTAAAGCTGTGCGTGTACCCTGAGGTACTCTCACACAGCTTGTAGAGTTTAATTCCGTACCTTGCCCTCTTGCTGGGCAGGTACTGGCGGAATCTGAGCCGTCCCTTAAAATGAACCAAGGACTCATCCACGCAGATGTCCCTTTGGGGCACGTACACTTCAGCAAACTTTTTGCTGAAGTGTTCGATGACCGGCCGAACTTTGAACAGACGGTCAAAGTTGGGGTCATTTTGTGGGGGACACTGTGCATTATCATTATAATGCAGGAATTTGTGGATGGCCTCAAAACGCGTCCGGGCCATGACCATTCGGAACAGTGGAGTGTTGTATAAAATATCAACACTCCAATATTGCCGAAGTTCTGGCTTCTTCAGGATCCCCATATGGAGGACCATGCCCCAAAACTGCATCATTTCACCTGCGTCTACAGGAGACCAGTTGGAAAATGATGACACGGGGTTTTGCGCCAAAAATTGCCGAGCGTACAAATTAGTTTGCTCCACCACGAGGTTAATAAAATCCTCAGAGAAAAAGACTTTGAAAAAGTCTATTTCTCTGAGGCCCGTGGTGTCAAACTTGATTCCTGATTCTGCCACAAAATCAGGAATCAGTGGCTCGTAATTTTCGGGGGGCGGGGTCCATATGGGGTCCGAAGAGGGGTGCGCTGGTTCATTTTCAGGGGTGGGCGCTGACTCA
The DNA here is from genome assembly GCA_033576555.1 of Oophaga sylvatica. Lineage (NCBI taxonomy): Eukaryota > Metazoa > Chordata > Amphibia > Anura > Dendrobatidae > Oophaga > Oophaga sylvatica. Next base: position 493,691,585 of record JARQOD010000004.1, on the reverse strand, counting down.
TCTTCTGTCCTGGGGCGTCTGCGTGGCGGTTCCGCAGGACCCGAGGAGGAAGATGAGGAAGAGGAGGAAGAAGAAGAAGAGGATGAAGAATCTGAAAAGTAAAGAAATGTGGAATCCTCTCCCTCGCTATCAGTGTCGGAGGCAAGGAAAGCGTATGCCTCCTCCACTGAATAGCGCTGTTGGGAAGAACGTGACGAGCGGGACATTTTTTTTGTGAATGTGGTGCTTTGTGTGAACTTATTTATAACTGTGTGTGTGTGTGGGGGGGATAGTGGTTGGTGCAAACTATGCTGAAAGGAAAAAGCTAAAAGAAAAGAAAGAGAATAGGGAAAAAAATGCCTGTGAAAAAAAGTCTAAACCAGCAGGCACGAGCTCTGATAAGTGACCGGTGTCACTTATCAAAGTTCCGCGCTGCCGGATGTGCGCACAGGAGTGGCGGAAAGGGAAGTGAAAAAAAAAAAAAAAACGGCAGGAACGAGCTCTGATAAGTGACCGGTGTCACTTATCAAAGTTCCGCGGCTGCCGGATGTGCGCACAGGAGTGGCGGAAAGGGAAGTGAAAAAAAAAAAAAAACGGCAGGAACGAGCTCTGATAAGTGACCGGTGTCACTTATCAAAGTTCCGCGGCTGCTAGATGTGCGCACGGGAGTGGCGGAAAGTGGAGTGAAAAAAAAAAACTGCAGGAACGAACTCTGATAAGTGACTGGTGTCACTTATCAAAGTTCCGCGGCTGCTGGATGTGCGCACAGGAGTGGCGGAAAGGGGAGTGAAAAAAAAAAAATGCAGGAACGAGCTCTGATAAGTGACTGGTGTCACTTATCAAAGTTCCGCGGCTGCTGGATGTGCGCACAGGAGTGGCGGAAAGGGGAGTGAAAAAAAAAAAGACGGCAGGAGCGAGCTCTGATAAGTGACCGGTGTCACTTATCAAAGTTCCGCGGCTGCTAGATGTGCGCACAGGAGTGGCGGAAAGGGGAGTGAAAAAAAAAAAAAAAAACGGCAGGAACGAGCTCTGATAAGTGACCGGTGTCACTTATCAAAGTTCCGCGGCTGCTAGATGTGCGCACGGGAGTGGCGGAAAGTGGGGTGAAAAAATAAAACTGCAGGAACGAGCTCTGATAAGTGACTGGTGTCACTTATCAAAGTTCCGCGGCTGCTGGATGTGCGCACAGGAGTGGCGGAAAGGGGAGTGAAAAAAAAAAAAACTGCAGGAACGAGCTCTGATAAGTGACTGGTGTCACTTATCAAAGTTCCGCGGCTGCTAGATGTGCGCACGGGAGTGGCGGAAAGGGGAGTGAAAAAAAAAAAAGACGGCAGGAGCGAGCTCTGATAAGTGACCGGTGTCACTTATCAAAGTTCCGCGGCTGCTAGATGTGCGCACAGGAGTGGCGGAAAGGGGAGTGAAAAAAAAAAAAAAAAACGGCAGGAACGAGCTCTGATAAGTGACCGGTGTCACTTATCAAAGTTCCGCGGCTGCTAGATGTGCGCACGGGAGTGGCGGAAAGTGGGGTGAAAAAAATAAAACTGCAGGAACGAGCTCTGATAAGTGACTGGTGTCACTTATCAAAGTTCCGCGGCTGCTGGATGTGCGCACAGGAGTGGCGGAAAGGGGAGTGAAAAAAAAAAAACTGCAGGAACGAGCTCTGATAAGTGACTGGTGTCACTTATCAAAGTTCCGCGGCTGCTAGATGTGCGCACGGGAGTGGCGGAAAGTGGGGTGAAAAAAAAAAAACTGCAGGAACGAGCTCTGATAAGTGACTGGTGTCACTTATCAAAGTTCCGCGGCTGCTGGATGTGCGCACAGGAGTGGCAGAAAGGGGAGTGAAAAAAAAAAATGCAGGAACGAGCTCTGATAAGTGACCGGTGTCACTTATCAAAGTTCCGCGGCTGCTAGATGTGCGCACAGGAGTGGCGGAAAGGGGAGTGAAAAAAAAAAAAAACGGCAGGAACGAGCTCTGATAAGTGACCGGTGTCACTTATCAAAGTTCCGCGGCTGCTAGATGTGCACACAGGAGTGGCGGAAAGGGGAGTGAAAAAAAAAAAGACGGCAGGAGCGAGCTCTGATAAGTGACCGGTGTCACTTATCAAAGTTCCGCGGCTGCTAGATGTGCGCACGGGAGTGGCGGAAAGTGGGGTGAAAAAAATAAAACTGCAGGAACGAGCTCTGATAAGTGACCGGTGTCACTTATCAAAGTTCCGCGGCTGCTAGATGTGCGCACGGGAGTGGCGGAAAGTGGGGTGAAAAAAATAAAACTGCAGGAACGAGCTCTGATAAGTGACTGGTGTCACTTATCAAAGTTCGCGGCTGCTGGATGTGCGCACAGGAGTGGCGGAAAGGGGAGTGAAAAAAAAAAAAAACTGCAGGAACGAGCTCTGATAAGTGACTGGTGTCACTTATCAAAGTTCCGCGGCTGCTAGATGTGCGCACGGGAGTGGCGGAAAGTGGGGTGAAAAAAAAAAACTGCAGGAACGAGCTCTGATAAGTGACTGGTGTCACTTATCAAAGTTCCGCGGCTGCTGGATGTGCGCACAGGAGTGGCGGAAAGGGGAGTGAAGAAAAAAAAAACTGCAGGAACGAGCTCTGATAAGTGACTGGTGTCACTTATCAAAGTTCCGCGGCTGCTCGAAGTGCGCACAGGAGTGGCGGAAAGGGGAGTGAAAAAAAAAAAACAAAAACGGCAGGAACGAGCTCTGATAAGTGACCGGTGTCACTTATCAAAGTTCCGCGGCTGCTAGATGTGCGCACGGGAGTGGCGGAAAGTGGGGTGCAAAAAAAAAACTGCAGGAACGAGCTCTGATAAGTGACTGGTGTCACTTATCAAAGTTCCGCGGCTGCTAGATGTGCGCATGGGAGTGGCGGAAAGTGGGGTGAAAAAAAAAAAAAAAACTGCAGGAACGAGCTCTGATAAGTGACTGGTGTCACTTATCAAAGTTCCGCGGCTGCTGGGAGTGCGCACAGGAGTGGCGGAAAGGGGAGTGAAAAAAAAAAAAAACTGCAGGAACGAGCTCTGATAAGTGACTGGTGTCACTTATCAAAGTTCCGCGGCTGCTGGAAGTGCGCACGGAGGGGGGTGCAAAAGAAAAACGAGCACGAGTGTTGATCGGTGAACTGCGTCACCAATCAACGCTCGGCGGCTGCTAAATGTGCGCAAAGGGGGGTAAAAAGAGGGGGAAAGGGAAGGGGGGAGGGGGGAATGGGGGGATTGGGGTGGATCGGGCAGGGATCGGGGCTCAAAAACTCACGTTTGTAGTCTCTCTTCTTTCTTCTCTCTTCTTTCTTCTCTCTTCTTTTTTCTCTCTTCTTTCTTCTCTCTTCTTTCTTCAGCAGGAGTTGTGGTGTCACAGGCTACTGTGGCACCACAAGGCCCAGCACAGGAGGAGATCTGGCGTGTGACCACACTGCAGGAATCCTCAGCAAGTGTGAGGACCCCTGCAGTGCGGTCACACAGATCACAGACAGTTTGCAGACAGGTCACAGAGCGGTCACATCGCTGCTGTGACCTGTCATTGGTGGGATCGATGATCACATCGATCCCACCAATCAGAGGAGACTCTTGTTTTGCCGGTTGCTAGGCACCGGCCTAGTAATCGGAGCTCACTGCTCCGATTCCTAGGCAGGTCACCGGCAGGTCAGGAAGCAGGGCACAGAGCGGTCACACCGCTGCTGTGCCCTGTGATTGGCGCGATCGTCGATGATATCGATCGCGCCAATCAGCAGCTGCAGGCCCTACTGGGCCTGTCCTAGGCTCCGGCCTAGGATCGGTGCTATTACTGCACCGATCCAGGCAGGTACAGGCAGGGCACAGTGCGGATACACCGCGGCTGTGCCCTGCGATTGGCGCGATCGATGTGATCGGCGATCGCGCCAATCCAGGGGGGGTCTGCTCCTTTCTATGCCCAGGCCTAGGATCGAGTACATCGGTACTCGATTCTAGCCTGGGATCTCACTGTTTCAGCCCATCGGATTGGCTGAAACAGTGAGAAAGGCTGCGATTGGCTGTTCAGAATTGAACAGCCAATCACAGCGATCGGGAGTGAGGGTGGGCGGTGACAGACCCCGGGATGCCGGCGCCATCTCTCCTGAGGTAAGATGGCGTCGGAATTTTAATGCGATCATTGCGACTTTAGTCGCAATGTCGCATTAAAGGGCTGGACGTACTATCCCGTCCCCGGTCATACGGGCCCAGGTACCATGGACGGGATAGTACGTCCGATGGCAGTAAGGGGTTAAATGGTGACATTGAGGAGGACTTATACATGACTCAGCCTGAAGGTTATGTAAAAAGAGGTGAAGAGAATCTTCTTTGCAAACTACAAAAATCTCTCTATGGTCTTAAGCAATCAGCAAGAGCATGGAACACCAAGATGAATAAAGTCTTGTTGGAAGAAGGATTTAAAAGAGGTCAAGCAGATCCATGCTTATACACAAAATATACAGATGGAAAGTGGATGTATATTCTCTTATATGTGGACGATGTGATTGTAGTTCATCAAGAAGACGCAGAAATTGGAAAAATAACTGAAATTCTGAATCAGCATTTTGAAACAAAAGACCTTGGAAGTGTGACATATTATCTAGGAATCCAAATCCAGAGAGAGGAAGATGGGAGTTTTCTTCTAAATCAAAGTGCAAAAATTAATTCGATTCTGAATCAATTTGGAATGTCAGAGGCCAAAGGTATATCAAGCCCAATGGAACCATCCTACCTGAAGCTGGAAGAAGAAGATGACCTGTTGCCTAGCAATGAGAAATATCGTGAGGCAGTGGGGGCACTTCTGTACATATCAACTATGACTCGACCGGATATCACAACAACAGTTGGAATCCTTTGCAGATATGTGGAAAAACCGCGCCAAAGAGACTGGAATGCTGTTAAAAGACTTCTGCGATATTTGAAAGAAACGCAAGATGTAAATTTAAAACTATCTGCAGCGGGAGATCTAGAACTTACCGGCTATGTAGATGCGGATTGGGCTGGTGATTCGTGTGATCGTAAATCCACAAGCGGATACTTGTTTAAAGTTGGAGAAAATTCAATCTCCTGGTATAATAGAAAACAAGTGTCTGTTGCCTTGTCATCCACAGAAGCGGAGTATGTGTCCACAGCCTATGCAAGCCAGGAGGTCGTTTGGCTAAGACAATTGATGGACGATCTTGGCAAACCGTCAACTCAGCCGACGGTGATTTATGAGGACAACCAAGGATGCATTAAACTTGCATGCAGTGAAAAGATCAGTGCTAGAACCAAGCACATTGATGTCAGACACCATCATCTACGTGATTTGATAGATCGTGGCATAATTCAGTTTGTCTATTGTGAAACTGATAAGATGCTAGCTGACATTATGACAAAGCCATTGCCACGAGCCAGGTTCCAAGAATTGAGAACCACAATGGGAATAAGAGGATAAGTAGTTGTTGAGTGGGGGTGTTGGAATAATGCATATTGATTTGTATGTGTTGCAACAACTACTACTGTACTGTTTGATATGTTGTGCATATTGTGAGGTTGTTAACAAAGTTTTGTAAAAAAAAAAAAAAAAAACCTCACTCACAGACAGGATGTCTCCTCCTTCTATTCCTGTGTTGTTGTAATGTTTTTCATGCTGCAGCCATAGCAGCTATCAGGCTGATCACATTTCATGCTGTGTTGTAAGCTGTCTATACTGGATGTGAATAAATCTACATTCTCTGTTGCTGACTCCGGATATTACGCTGGTTAATCCGCTGCTAACAAAACTGGAGCCATGATTAAGAGGAGACCTGGTGGAACACAAAGTGAAGAAAATGGCACTCTCAAACCACCCACAGGCAGTGTTGCAGAGTACCCACAGGTAACGGAAAATGTGCGTTCTTTTCCAGAATGGCAGTCTGGTAAGTGTGTACCACATCCAAGGAAGGCAGCAGTCAAGCAAATGAAGCACTTCTCAACAGAGTCAGCAGCTGATGTTGCAATACAAAATAGCCATCCATGAGAATTTAGAGGCTTTGTACTTGGAATGAGTAGTTAAATCCTTTAATGAGCATTAGACCTGGCCACAAAGGTAGAGTAAAATTATTTTGTAGGCACACTACTCATACAAACCCCCATAGAAGCTAATAAGAAATTTCACCCACAGAGCATGTTTCCACATTCCCCCCACAGAAGCTGATAACAAATTTCACCAGCAGATCATGTTTACATACATATCCCACAAAAGTTAATAACAAAGTTCCCCCACAGAGCATGGTTTCACCTTTCCCTGAGAAAGCTGATTAAAAATTTTACACCCAGGCATTGGGGCACAGTAACCCCATAAGAACAGTTGCAGAGTACACACAGCGACTTAAAGCACAGTACTTCCACAGAAAGGGTTAAAGAATACACATAGAAACTTTTGGCAAAGTACTCCCACAAATGTGAGTTAAGGAATATACACAGCTGCATTTAGCACAGTACCATCACAGACATGGTTGGGAGAAGAGTAGAAAAATATATTTAGACGCACATCACTCCCACCGACACAGTTGAAGATTATAAAATCTTTGGTTGCACACAGTACTATCACAGACATGCATGCAGAGTACACATAGAGAGTGTTTTTTTAAAACTGCGCACACGCAAAACCTAATACTGTCCTTCACTATAGCTGCATCCTTTCCCTATGCTAAGCAGAGCAGAAATAAGTGGCGGCTGGGCACAAAGTACTGCGGAATAGCCACCACCATCAGTATTTTAAAACTGTCCATCTCCACCAGCCGGAATGGCAGCATTTCAAAGGCCGGTAATTTGTAAATGCTGTCATTCAGGACCATGGCTCAAGGGTAGCTAGGAGGGGTATCTCATTTCTCTTTTGAGAATTTAGAGGATGGAAAGCTGAACATTTCCATGGGATGATGTGGAGATGCTCGATAACACTGGTGGTAGTGGTGATGCTGTCACATTCTCTCTTTGCAGGGAGGCAGGTGGCCCTGTTGATCGTGAGTGGGAGCAAGAGGCCGAGACGGCAGCAGAAGAGTGGAGAGGCTCAGATCTGTCTTGATTTTTAAGGTGTGTACTCCACTGCACATTGTTCTTGGAATTCAGGTGCCTCATCATACAGATGTTGCTCAGGTTCAGAACATTTATGCCTTGCTTCAGGGTTTGACAGCACAGAGTGCAAACCACCTGCGGCTTGTTAGCAGCATATTCCCTGAAGAAATGCCACACCAGGGAGGTCTTTTGAGCTGTCTTTGGTCTGCTTATTTCAGCGGTGCAGTGGGCAATAGCAGCCAACGTACTGGCTAAGGGCTGCTCGCTTTGCCTTTGCACCCTGCTTCGTCACTAGGATGGTCTCTGCTCCATGAGGAGTCTAGGACCTCATCATTCCCGTGTCATCTTCCACCAACTCTTCAACCCTCCCTTCTTGCCAGTCCGAACACAACAGAAAGACGCTGCAGTTGGCAACTGAGTTTTGTCATCATTTGACATGTGCTGCAGTGGTCCTCTGACCGTGTGCACTAGACCTTCCACGTACTCATCCTCCAACCTAACAAGTGCTTGGGCATCAGTGCACTCAGCCTCTTTCACTTCTTTGGCAGGGCCAGGTGGATAGGCCAGCAAAGTCATCAAAAAGCAGAAGAGACTGCTGCATGACTTGGGGCTCAGACTACATGGGTGATTTGCAAGGGGGTGAGGTGGGAGATGGATGACCGTGGTTCTCAAGTGTCAACTATGCACTTTCTGCAGTGGACTGGGTGGAAAACAATGCGAAGGAACTGGAGCCACTCTCACCTTTTCAACATCTTGTGGCCTCACCATTCGTGCAGTGGTACGCGGGCGCATGAAAGAACGACTAACGTCCTGTCACCTGCTTGCTCCCATCTTCCCAGAGACATAACATTTTTATTTTTCTATCTATATGGCTGTGTGAGGGCTTGTTTTTTGCAGGACGAGTTGTATTTTTGAACGGCACCATTGCTTTTACCATATCATGTACTGGAACACAGAAAAAAAATTTGAAGAGCCGTGAAATTGCAAAAAAAAGTGCAATTCCACAATTGGTTTTTTTTCTTAACATGTTCATTAATTGCTAAAACTGATCTGCCATTGTGATTCACCAAGTAATTACAAGTTTGTAGATACCAAACATGTATTGGTTCTTTTTTATTTAGTTGGTGAAAAAAAATCTGTTTGCAAAAAAAAAGGCGCCGTATTCTGAGATTCATAGCATCTCCATTTTTTGGGATCTGGGTCAGGGCCAAGACTTATGATTTGTGCGCAGAGCTGACATTTTTATTAATACTATTTTGGGATAGATATGATGTTTTGATCTCCCGCTATTGCATTTTATGGCAATGTTACATCAACCAAAAAAATTTATTTTTGGCATTTTTTTTTCTTTTCTCGTTACGCTGTTTACTGATCGGATTAATTCTTTTTATATTTTGATAGATCAGGCATTTCTATTCGTGGTGATACCAAATATGTGTTTTTCATTGTTTTATTTTGAATGGGGCAAATGGGAGGTGAGTTGAATTTTTATATTTTTTTATATTTTTATGATTTACACTTTTGCATTTACTTGCTGAGAACTGATCTATTAGATGTATATATGTCTGTATACTTTTATATATTGGTATCCCTCGGTTATATTGGGACAATATTATGCACTTTGCATCATTTAGACTATTTGTGGTACCTACTGAATTGTCTATTCATATACACATGTGGCCAAAATTGTTGGTACCCCTCGTTTAATGACAGAAAAACCTACAATGCTCACAGAAATAACTTGAATCTGACAAAAGTAATAATAAATTAAAAATCTATGAAAATGAACAAATGAAAGTCAGACATTGCTTTTCAACCATGCTTCCACATTTTTATATTTTTAAAAATTCTGTTGAAGCTTGGTTAAAAAGCAATGTCTTCATAGATTTTTGATTGAGCATTACTTTTGTCAGATGCAAGTTACTTCTGTCACCATTGTGGGGTTTTCTGTCACTAAACGAGGGGTACCAACAATTTTGACCATGTGTGTGTATTTTTTGTATCAAGTCAGCTGTATCTCGGTTTGTCAACCAGCCATGATTTTCTTGTGTCTTACCTTTTTATGTATGTTTTAATTCATTCATTCAAAATAAAAACTATTTTTACCTGTATACCTTGGGCCTTGCACATATAGGGGTTGTAGAGTACACACAACTTTTTTTGTAGCGTGTGCAGTCATAATCTGTCTCTCACTCTAGCTGCGTCCTGTCCCTACACTAATAATAGCAGAATATCAGCGGCACTCATGATCCGGCCTTTATACAGTCTGAGTTACGTGGGGCGCTGGCCAATACTTGGCATGGCTGTGATGGCTCCCGAAGTGCCCACAGTCTAAAAACATCGCTGTGGGCGATTGTGCCAGGACCAGTGCATATGTAAGTGGAGGATTATATTTTTTCTTGACCAGATGGCTAGCATTTCAACTGCAGCAGTTGATATCAGCATTTATTTAGCTAAGTAAGCATTACAGTGTGGTTCATAGCTATTTACTATAACAGGATATCAGGAATTGCACGTAGCATTTTGATGCACGTGGCATCTTTCCACATTGGTTGTTATATACATGTTGATATTAACATCTGTTCAGCTAATTAATCATCACAGTATATGTATAGCTATTTAATATAGCATGATACTATATAGTACATTGCACGTAGCACTTTGTTGCATGCAGCACTTTTCTACATTGGTTGCTATATGCTGGTTGTCATTGTGATGTTTTCATAAATGAAATAATCCCCATTGCTTGGCCCTTGGCCTATGTTCCCATGGTGTTTTTTTGTATATCCCTTGTTTTTGTTTATATGTTTTTTGTGTTCAATAAAATGTGTAAGTAATTTAATCTGAACCTATCTATGCCTCTTTTTCTGCCATTGATTTATGGTGGAGATGGTTTAGCATCGATACCAGTTTTGTGTAGGTTTTTTGTTATACTGTTTATTTTTCCACAGTATAGTATTTTTATAGAATGTGTTTTATGCCTGCCTGTTAGCATTCTACTAACTGGCAGCCTGTTAGATCCTGCCTCTGGCAAAGCCTTAAAGACTTCCTTGCATAGCGGACCCAGAGGGCATTGTTAGGCCTTTGTCTGCCACATCCTATTGTGGGGATAGGGCAGACAGGGTGACAAAGGTATTCTCCTCTTGCTGCTTAATTGCTTAGATTCAACAGTGACTAAACATATACCTCTCGGTGGGAAGATTTTATAGAGGATTTGTCAGCAAGTCTAACATGTCTATTTAGTTCATTCTTTTCAGTATTAAAACAGTGAATAAAATCATCATAAATTATGGAAAAACGTTGTTACTGTTAGATGGGCTCACACACTTTGATCAAAATGTGCACTCACAACCTCCGATTTTTACTTGTGAATAGAGTTGAGCGATACTTTCCGATATCCAAAAGTATCGGAATCGGAATGGTATCGCCGATACCCAAAATATATCGGCGATACCCGATACCGATACCGGAAATCCATGTAAGTCTATGGGAACAAAATATCGGAATTAAAAAAACCCCATTCTTGCCTTGTTGGTTAATTGTACATGAAGGAAAACAACAAAGAGTAATGTAGAATGTATTGGGGAAGGTTGAGGAGACATTAAAGGCATAGATGTTTAACCCAATCAAATGGAATAGCATTAATATTTTTTTTTTAAAGATGTTCGGATTGACGAAGAAATTGACAATGTTGTTAACGTTTTTTCTATTTTGGCAAATATGTATATTTCACAACTTCCATGCTCTTCACCTTTTTAACTTTTGACACACTTTCTCCTGCATAATCTTCAGCAGCATCATCTTTTTCATCAAATTATTCTTCATCTTCACCTTCCCTTATCTTCTTCTTAAACTTCTTGCTATTCATCTTTTTGTTAACATTACTCATATTGTTCTTATTAAACTATTCTTCTTCTTCATATTCTACTTCATCTTCATCTTCTTCATCATATTCTTATTTGTGACAGAGATTCCTGTACTTGTAATCTGTAAAAGTATGAATTTTTCATCCTTCCGTTCTTGCTGTCACAAAAGATTTAAATTACAACAGTATTTGTCCGTGTTCAGTTTAGCCTGCAGCAGCAGGCATTTTCCAGGGGCACCACGAGGAGGAACGGACTCACCCCCATACACTGCTTAGTAGAGTTGAGCGATACTTTCCGATATCCAAAAATATCGGATCGGAATGGTATCGCCGATATCACCAAATATCGGCGATATCCGATTCCGATACCGGAAGTCCCATGTAAGTCTATGGGAACAAAATATCGCAACTAAAAAAACACTTTCTTTCCTTGTAAACACAAAATATACACACATAGAATACATATATAGATATATACATGTCATTGTGACATATATATATATACATATATTTATAGTTTATTCACTTCTACATAGTAAAATAGCCTCTGATTCAATTGCCGGGTAAAGCCGGCATTTGTGAAAAGACAGAAGCACCCGAGGGTCCAGTCGCCACAGAGATGTTGCATCGCACCCAGCGGTGTGACAACTTAATCTCAGGTAAGGAGGAAACACCCCATTGACTCCAACCACTGCATTCAACAGTACACTATGCCAGCTGAGTGTAGGCGGACCCAATGGGATGGTCTAGCTCAGGCTGGTTAGAACAGGGTGTAGCTAGTTGGATGGGAAGGGTTGAGGCAGCCTTATGCTGCATGTCTTTGTAGTAAGAATTGTTTCCTTTCCTGCTTTCTTACTACGTCGCATGCTCCACTCTGCTACATCACTCTGCACCATTGCTCTATCTCACATCTATCTGCCCTGGAAGGATACCGTCTTACCTGTAGAAGACTTATCACCTAGCTGCACTACACCATCCCTGCCAGAGGACCTGCACAGCAGCGCTGGTCACCCTGACAAGGTACTACAGGTGGCGTCACGACAAACTACACAAACATTCTATCATCCCCTGGAAATATCCCACATTCCAGTGAGCGACCAGGGCACGGACATAGCTGTGCTACCGTCACATCCCCCATAGAAGTCGATGGGCTTGGTGCCGAGTACCCCAAAACCTGTGGCTCTGTGCGACTCAACTTTGGCGTCACGAACAGGATTCAGAAGCTCGCTATAAGCGAGTCCTGTGTGCCTTAATTGAACTGTTTTTTTGCTTGAGAATTGCAAAAATCATCATAGACTGTATTTGCCATTTTTCCATCATATCTGCGCCACGAGGCACAGGTGAAGAATAAGGGCGTGCTCTCGTGGGCGTACACTCACTCCGTGGCGCGAAAACGATGTCCGCCCACTCTAAATGTTACTGCAATTTAAGATCGTGCCCCACAGCTCTGGAGTTCCGCCTCCTCATCCTCCTCAGTGGGCGGAAACGAACGCGAAGGTCCCGCCTCCCTACAAAAGATGGCGCCTCTCCTGATGCTAATGACACATGTGACTTGGCAGAGATGGCGAACGGACGTGAGCAGAAGTGGGAAGGGATGGAGGAGTCAGAGCTCTCCCCCACGGAAGCGACCCGATCGCCACGGAGCCACCGTTTGGCACCCGGCCTGGAAACCCTCCTACGCTGGAAGAAGCGGAGGATACCCTGAGAGACCTGGCCCGGCACCGGGAGGAGGTCGCCAGGATGGAAGCGAGCTGGCGGGCCCTAAAACTACACTTGAAGCGGCGCCAATCCCTCTTACCCCTGAAGTGTCTGTACCGGAAGGTGAGGCACCCGTTCCAGTAGAGGAGGCCGTGCGGGCATCCCAGCCCTTGCAATCTGAACCGGTTGACAGTATCTCAGTGGAGGCACCCGTTCCAGTAGAGGAGGTCGTGCGGGCATCCCAGCCCTTGCAATCTGAACCGGTTGACAGTATCTCAGTGGAGGCACCCGTTCCAGTAGAGGAGGCCGTGCGGGCATCCCAGCCCTTGCAATCTGAACCGGTTGACAGTATCTCAGTGGAGGCACCCGTTCCAGTAGAGGAGGCCATGCGGGCATCCCAGCCCTTGCAATCTGAACCGGTTGCCAGTATCACAGTGGAGGCACCCGTTCCAGCAGAAAACGCCGCACCAGCACCCCAGATCCCGCTGTCTGCCCCCGTCGCTGAGGCAGAAGAAGCGACACCCGTCCTCATGGAGGAGGCCGCGCAGGCACCAGAGCTCTACCTGCCTGTACCGGAGCCCCGACCGTCATCTGTTCCAGGGCCGGCTGCTTCCGCCACAGGTGAGCGCCGCCAGGACTGGCTGGCGCCAGGAGAGCTGCCGCAAACCGGACATCGTAAGCTGGCATTTGATGGTGGAGACATGGAGCTGCTGGTGGAGGAGAATTACAACCGGCGTCAGGAGGAAGAGTGGAGACGTCGGGAGCGGGAAGCAGAGCGACAAAGGGAGCAGCGAGAATCCCAAAAGCTTCGGCAACGTCACCTGGACAAGGACCTGGCAGAGAAGGCACGTATGAGAAAGGATAAAAGTACGCTGAGGGAGCCGCGGCGTAAGGGTGCAGTACGGAACTTTAAGTTAAAAGGTGGTTGGGGCTTCATCCAGGAGCCTGGACTTTATTTAGAAGTCTTTGTAACCCGACGGGACGTGGAGGCTCACCTCCCAGAAGGACACCCGGGGAGGGACCTGTTGGCAGGAGACTTGGTGACTTACACCCGACACTGGGGTTACAATGGATGGTACGCCCTAAATGTTACCAGGTGCGACCCCTACTCCCCAGAGTGTCAGGAAACTGACAGACCCTACGAGCCTTCAGCCTCCCCCAACCAGGCCTCTGCACAAGTGCCCACACCACGCCGTAAATCTCCCCAGCCTCCCTCAGTGGTCTCCTCAGCAGCCCCAGCTATGGACATGATAATGATAGCTGGCCCGTACCCGGCGCCTGTTAGGCCCCCTGGGGTTCGTACAGTCCGGGTCATAGGGTTCCAGACCCGGAGGGAGACGAAAGAGGTGGCCACACAGACACAGATAGCGGGTCACGACGTAACTGTACAGGCCACACGACGTCATCAGGTCTGGGTGGACCCTCCTGTCACGGATGTTCGGCAAGCTCCAGAAGAGTACCAGGTGGTACCTGTAAGAGGCCAGCCAAAGAAGTCTAAATAACCCGGACAGGGTCTCTGTATGTAAATCGTTAAATTATTGATGTACCCGGACGGGTGAATGTTCATAAAAAGAAGTTTATTGTTGCCTTAATATACCCATGTTGGGTAATGGTTTGATGTACCCGGACGGGTGAATGTTCAGAAGAACAAGTTTATTGTTGCCTTTATATACCCAGGTTGGGTAATGGTGTTTCAATGTAATCAAAATGTTGAACTTTGAAGCCATGAACTGTACTGGCTCACAAACTTTTCTGTAAATAGTTGGCACTTCGGTGCTCCATCTTGGTTTTACAAAAAACTTAACTGTGCACTATTTTCAACTACCTCAGAAACTAAAAACCCGTTTGGTGTGGCCGAAAGTGAGGTCTGCTCAAGGAAAGTCTTGCAGCCCACCCAAGACCACAGTTGGAGGTTTGGAGCGGGTCCTCCACAAGCACAAGTAAAGGACACTGTGAAGTTACCCCGGTGGGGGTAGTCCTAAGAAGTCTCAACGAACTTCGGCAGTAATGCTATTTGCACTTTTGTAATGTTATTATTAAAAATTTTATTATGCAACGTTTAACTTGAAGTGTTTCCTGCTTTCTTACTACGTCGCATAGTCCACTCTGCTACATCACTCTGCACCATTGCTCTATCTCACATCTATCTGCCCTGGAAGGATAGCGTGTTACCTGTAGAAGACTTATCACCTACCTGCACTACACCATCCCTTCCAGAGGACCTGCACAGCAGCGCTGGACACCCTGACCAGGTACTACAGGTGGCGTCACGACAAACTACACGAACATTCTATCATCCCCTGGAAATATCCCACATTCCAGTGATCGCCCAGGTCACGGACCGAGCTGTGCTACTCGTGACATCCCCCATAGAAGTCGACGTGATCGGTGCCGAGTACCCCCAAAACCCCTGTCTCTGTGCGACTCAACTTCCCTCACTGTGCTGGCACTTTACATTTACAATGCCTCTGGGTTTTTTTTTTGGGGGGTGGGGAACATTCAGACTTTTGCTATGGGGCCCCATGATTTATATGTACGCCCCTGCTGCTGAGGCATGGTATTTAAGGCTGTTAAGGAGCCAACATACATGGACCTTGCCAGCAGCGTCGGACTGGAGTACCTTGGGCCCACCAGAGAAAATATATTCTTGGGGCTCACCATCATACTTCCCAACCTTTGAATAAGGGAAAGAGGGACAAAGGCTGTGGCACGCTGTGCATGCTGCAGAAAATTTTAGGCCATGCCACGTTGCACCACAGACTGTCCAGGAGTTGGTGGATGCTTTAGTCCAGGTGTGGGAGGAGATCCCTCACGAGACCATCCGTCGCGCTCATCAGGAGCATTGCCAGAAGTTGTAGGGAGGTCATACAGCATACCTCCCAAATTTGGAAGACAGGAAAGAGGATTAAAGGCTGCGGCGCGTGTTGCGCGCAGCTGAAAATTTTAGCCCACGCCCCGACAACACCCATTTCACAGCTAATCACACCCATATCCTCGCCCCAAGCGTAACCATTTAGCACTGCTGATCACACTGACTGGTAATGAGGGCACAGTGGCTGGTACTGAGGAAAAGAAAGAAAGAGCAGCGAGAGAGAAAGAACAAACAGAGAAAGAAAGAGAGGAAAGAAAGAAAAGAGAGAAAGAAAGAACAGAGAGAAAAAAGAACAGAGAGCGAGAAGGAAAGAACAGAGAGCGAGAAAGAAAGACTAGAGAGAGAGCCATAGGCGTAGCTAGGGTTTTGGTTTAGTGGGGGCAAAACTTCTGAGTGGGCCCATCATCAGAGAACCTCAGCAAATGACCACGCTGTTGGCCAAAATAATCTATATATAAAAAGACCAATATTGATATTACCGCCATATGGTCTGTGTTAAATAATACCAGTCCTACAGAACATATAGATTACAGCACAGGTACAGATAATGACTTACCGCTGATGTTCTTTCTAATTGAATTGTTCACTTTTCATGTCTTTTCCATCTGGCCCACACCGACATGACGACTTCTCCAGCCAGGACTCGACTGCACCCCCATTAAAAAATAAATAAAAAAAATACTCACCTCCCGGCTCCTGTGCTGCTCACTGTTCTCCCTCTCTGCGTTTGACAGCGGGCGCCGGCAGGTGATGTCATCGCGCCCGCTGTCAGACGCTGAGAGGGGGATTATGGGAGAGGAGGAGCGCTCGCTCCTTCTCTCTCTATGCGGTCAGCTGTATCGGCTGGATGCCGATACAGCTGACCCTCCGATGACGGGTGGGGGGCCCACTGCTGGCACCGGGCCCCCCCACCGCCTGTTCAGGCCCCATAGCTTCCGGGCGGCAGAGCAGGGAGAGCGATTCTCCCTGCTCTGCCGCAGAATGTAACTGTATCGGCGTGCAGTTACTGTAGCGTAGCTCCGGGAGGGCCCCCTCAGAGCGCGGGGCCCGGGGCCACCGCCCCCTCTGCCCCGCGACCTATCCTTTCAAATCAGGGCCCACCACGCAGGAGCTGGGGCCCACTGGAGGTTTCTCCGGTGTCCCGGTGGCTCAGTCCGACCCTGCTTGCCAGCCTGATAATACCAGGCCACAGCAGTCTGCTTATCTTTGCTGGTTAACAAAAATAGGGGATCCCCTCGAAAAAAATTGGCGTGGGGTCCCCCCTATTTTTGTTAACCAGCCAGATGAAGCAGACCCCTGAGGCCTGGATTTTCAGGCTGTTAAGGAGCCAAGATCCATGGACCTTGCCAGCCTGATAATACCAGGCCACAGCAGTCTGCTTAGCTTGGCTGATTAACAAAAATAGGGGATCCCCTCGAAAAAAAAACGGCGTAGGGGTCCCCCTATTTTTGTTAACCAGCCAAGTAAAATGCAGACTGCTGCGGCCTGGTATTAAAAGACTGTCAAGGCCCATGGATTTTGGCCCTCAACAGCCTGATAATACCAGGCTACAGCAGCCCCACATTTGGCGCATCAAAAGATGTGCCAATTGTGGCACTTTACCCGGCTCTTCCCACTGCCCTGTAGCGGTGGCAAGTGGGGTAATAAGGGGTTAATGTCACCGTTGATTGCACGGTGACAATAAGCCCGGTTAATAATGGAGAGGTGTCAATAAGACACCGATCCATTATTAATCCCAAAGTTTTTAAATGTATAAAAAAAAAGACACAGCAAGAAAAAAGTATTTTAATGAAATAAAAGAGACAACACAGTTTTCATTTCTTTTATTATACTCTCATTCCTGCGACGCCATCGATCTCCTGTAAAAAAAGGAAAAAAACAAACCAACAGTATACCACCTGTCCGACGCAGTCCATAGTAACGACTGTCCCACGACGATCCAGCTCTGCTACATCGCAATGACAGGCAGAGGCTGTCATCCCGGCGCAGCACAGCTGATTACCTGCTTCCCCGGCGGTGACATCATCGGACTGACTGCTTTACGGCCGGGATTACCCAGCAGTCACTGCAGTTATCGCGAGAAACTGCATGTGACCGCCGGGGAAAGATGATGGCGGCCATCAACCAGTCCAGGCCGTGACCACCGGAGATCTTCTGCCAGGTAAGTGCCGCTGACTCCTGACAGACCAGACCGACGGACACTCACAGTGACAGTGACAATTCCGATTCCGGTATACGATATATGGGAAATATCGAAAGTCAATATCGAAAGTCCGATACAGCTAATATCGGCCGATACCCGATACTTGCGGTATCGTATCGCTCAACACTACTGCTTAGTCTTCTTCTGCTTATAATTTAGAGCATATATTTTGCTCTTCATTTTGGTCTTATACTTCATGTTCTTCTGCTTTTTGATCTTCTGCTTATTGTTCTTCTGTCTCTTGTTCTGTATCTTGTAGTTTGTCTTAACCTTCTTTGTCCTGTTGGTGATCTTCTTTTGAGTAATCTTTTATTTCTTCTTTGTGATGGTGTTCAGGCTGGTTGGCTTGATGCACGTCGTCCTTGTGGTTGTCATCTTCTTCGGGGTGGTCATCAGGGTCGTCGTCTTCATTGTTGGAGATCCAGAGTGATTACCCAAAAAAACATTTAAAAAATCTTCAATTTGGAAATGTAGCTGAAGGTACAAGAAGGCTGACTAACTTCCGAGAACCAGCCGACGTTACTGGAACCCGGACGGGTAGCAGAAGGTACAAGAGCCAATGCAAGTAACGAGGACCAGCTGACTGTGCTGGAACCCGGAGGGGCAGCAGAAGGAAAAGAGCCAATGGCACAACCGAGGACCAGCTGACGTTACTGGGACACGGTTACTAAGCAGGAGGTACCTGTGCTCCAAAGCACTACCAAGGACCAGTAGACGTTGCTGGAACTCGGATACCGAGATGGAGGCACCTAGGCCAAAGGCACTGCGTAGAACCAGCTGACGGTACTGGAACCCGGACGGGTAGCATAAGGCACCCATGAAAATGTAAGTTGATAGGCCGCAAGACGTCCGCAGTTACCGAATCACACAGTCCTACAGTGAGTGCTTGTCCTATTGTCACAACAGAAACAGCCTTTATTTACTTATCCCACAGCACACATAGGAATCACCTAAACTGCAGGCACCATACAGTCGGCTAACCCAAATGCAACACGACAGGACAACTTATTGGAGGCAAATTGACGTTGACACTGCCAGGAAACAGCTGTCATGCTGTAACCAGGCTAGGCAGGAGTCAGTACCCCTGCCAATTACTTCCGAGCAACAACTGGCGGTGTTGGAGCCCAGGGATGAGAAGAGAACAGGGTGGAGGCAGCAGGACTTTTTGTTGCCGTACACACAGCAGGGGAACAGCTGACATTACTGAACCCCAGTAACACAGGAGCAAGTGTTGACTGTGCTAACAGCACTTCCGAGCAACAACTGGCGGTGTTGGAGCACAGGGTCAAAGAGGGTGTAGGCAGAGGCCTAGTATGAGATGTTTGAAGTTAAATTTGTAGTTAGCAGCATAAATTTTTGCCAGACACACAACAGGGGAACAGCAGGCGTTACTGAACCCCACAAACACATCAGCGATTGTTTTGATCTGTGCATCCAACACTTGTGAGCAGCAACTGGCGGTGTTGAAGCCCAGGGTCAAGAAGGGTTTTGAAATAAAATATTGAGTTATTGCCTTGTTACGTGGCCATTGCAAATGTATGTACTTCAAACAAGAAAAAATGAATGTTTACTAGGACAATAAAATGATGAATTTCAATTCCAAGAATAAAAATAAACACCCTTAAAATATAAACGCATATAAGCACATGGCAACAAGAAATGGAACAACACACCACCCAAAATTTATTTTACAAAATATAGTGTTGTAAATTTATGAATAAAAGTCCATTTTTGTATTTAGGAATGATGCGTAAGGAACGCTATGTTAAACCATAACATAGTGAAGACAATGGATTTTGTAATAGTCACTCATCATCATTACAATTTATATGTGACAGTCACACAGATTAAAATTATTTCACTTACGAAAATTGTTAGTTCGGACAGCATTTATTACATGTCCAGCATGGACTCATCAAAGTGATGAGATGACGC
>JARQOD010000004.1:493621589-493671903 GCA_033576555.1 Oophaga sylvatica | reverse complement strand
AGAAGTAGATTCCATTGTGCTTGCTCTTCTACATGCATAAAAATTCATTAGTTTTAATTCTTTTGTTTTTAAATGTTCAAAGGAGCTTTATTAATCTGCTGTCAGACCCTGTTTGAAACATTACCTTGTTGTTTTTTCTATCATTGATATGTGTAATTTAATTTTTTATCTCACATAGTTACATGTTTACTAAATTCGTTTATGTAAAAAAAAGTCATAATATCTATATTTACATAGGAGAAAAAGTTAAAAATGTAAAAAAAACACAAATTTTCTAAAAATGATAATTTTAGGGAGCATAAATAAAAATTATAAATGTATGCACTGATAATAATAATAATTTTATTTCTATAGCGCCAACAATTCTCGCACTTTACATTAGAGAGGGGACTTGTACAGACAATAACATTACAGCATAACAATAAACACAGATCAAAGTAAATACCAGAGAATGAGGACCCTGCAAGCAAGCTTACCAATCTATGAGAAAAAGGGGAGACACAAAGGTAACAATTGCTTTCATTGTTCGGACCAACCATAGTGTTCGAATCGGGTGTTCATGAAATTCGCAAGAACCAGTTAACAGCCAAAGTAGAACAGTACAGACACAGAGGACATTAAATGCATAAAACAAGTGAAAACAAAATACGAGGTACCTGATTTTTGGTAAAAAAATTTTTGAATGGGCCAACACTAAATCAATCACTGTTTAATATTCTTTTGGACCCTTGTCCGCCTAAAAAATCTTCCATCAATAAATGGTCTCCACAAAACCTATTAAAGTATCCTGTTAGGCTCAATAGATCAGGTGGATCCACCAAACTCAAGCTCCGGTTGGCACATGGGACACAATAGTTGGTGTAGCATCTAGGTGTGCCATGCAGAACGCAGACAGCAGAGGAACAAAGATCGCAGGCAGGTAGGAGATGAATCTTATAGATGCCTTTCCATTACTAAGCTGTGGGCTTGATGTCACCAGACAATACGAAATAATACAGTATACAAATATAAACCCCACTTGCCACCCGCCATAGATCAAGGGGGAAGAACAGGGAAAAGGGCCAAAATTGGAGCACCCTAATAGATGTGCCTTTTTCTGGGTGGCTGTGGGCTGCTATTTTTCGGCTGGGGGGATCAAAGGCATAGCCCTTACCACCTGAAATACCACCCCCAGCTGTCTGCTTTTGCTTGGCTGTTTTCAAAAATAGGGGGGACCCCACTCCTTTTTTAAATTATTTATTTAAAGCGCATCGCCAGCTGATGAATACTTTCCCTTGGCGCCGCCTGCTTTCGCTATTATTGGTAGTAGCAGCATCGGCCAATGGAGCAGTAGTCCCCTCAGCCGACACCAATGACCGGAGGTAAACTTTTTACCTCTGGTCCCCACTGTCATTTGACAGCGTGGGTACCGATTTATCTGACCGGCAGTAATGATTTTACCGCAGTTTTGCCATATGTCATGCACAGTTCACTCGCATTACCTGTCACCATAGCAGACATCCAGCCCCACACAATGATGAGCGTTCGACCTTCAAGGTTTGATCTGCGGCGTCTGTCTTGACTGGAGAAGATTGAACTTTGGATCTTGACCGATGCGTCTGGTCTTTGGACCATGCTTGGTGCAATCTGGGCTTTGGATCTTGACCCCTGATTCTTGCCTGTCCCAGTCCCCCAAAAATCTTCTGATGCTCTGCCCCTGCGTTCCACTGCTCACACACAAGATGCAGCACTAACCAGTGTTGCAGCCCCTCATTCTCAGCACTGGTGGGGGTCCCCAAAGGTTTGATCCTTTTAAAGTGATAGCATTTACTAGTGACATGTCACAATTTTAAAAGTGAGAATACCCTGTGAGACATAGGATCAGTGGTGCTCTCTCCACTGTCATAAGAAAGTCCGAATGGACCAGGCTCATCCCACTGAATGCCCGCACTCCTTTGACGTGGGCAGAATACTGCTCAGACAACACAGGGTGAGGGTGAAATAGTGTGGAAATAATTTATTTAACTACCAATGGACAATAACATATAGAACAGCCCCAGCAAATACCCAAGATGGGCAAATTACAGAGTTTCACCCTTCTGCTGGCTCTCCTCAGTTAGAGCATCTGCGAATTTGGGGCTTTCAGGGCCGACTACTCCACCAGTGGAAACCCTGCTTTTGGCGGGCACTCACAGAGAGAAGGTAACGACAAGCCTAGAAACCTGACTGAGTACAGTGAGGTATGTGGCCAGTTGACCTGATTGTCCCAACCTGGATTCTCCAAACGTCTTTGAGGGTTCAGTTATGGTCAATAAAGCAAATCTGTATTCTTTCGGCTAGGCTACAGTCAATTAAATTGGCATCCTGCATATTCACTCTGTCAACAGAAGCAGATTCCCCTTTTATAGTTTCACAATTGTCCTTTAGGCCATCATCTACAGACAGGGGAATGGTGGGATGAGATTAACTTTCATTGTTAAGATATTCAATCAATCTGCATAATTTCCTTTACTGTTTGCATGTCAACAAGCTACATGTACTTATATAATGGGTAATCAACAATTAGCAAACATCAATTGTTCAATCACCCTGCATCCCTGTTCTCCAAAGATGGCAAAACAATAATGAATTCAACAGTCAACAATTTAGCCTCATATGCACAATGGCCTATGTTTCTTAACCCAGTGAAGAAAAACACATAAATTCAACAGTAAATGTTCAGACTCAATATGAACAATAGTTTGTCTCATGGTCTACTGAAAATATACGTCTAGCATAATTAAGATTAAAAGCTGTTTTGTCACATACCCCTTTAAAAAAGGAGAAAGTACTATTTTGTTATATTTTAATTCTGCAGTTTTTTTTTGGAGACGATAATTAAAATTATAAAACACCTAATAGAACCCACTAAACATTCCTCTCCACTACGACAAGTTTACGCCATTCAGCAGCTTCAAAAAACTTTGTTATACAGTTTTAAAAGTCACCTGATTTTCATTATTTTCATGACTGCTATATCTTTTAATATTGAGACTGGGTGGCCACATTTGCATGACAGTAATATCAATATGTGTGTCTGGATGTATGCAGCAGTTATGCTTATTACAAATGCCAATATAAATTGTTTTATATAAAAATTAAAGCATTGAAAGCAAAGTTTCAATTGACTTGACTGAGAGAAAGGAATGCCTTCTTATAGTACAACCCCTGGCAAAAATTATGGAATCACCGGCCTTGGAGGATGTTCATTCAGTTGTTTAATTTTGTTTAAAAAAATCAGATCACAGACATGGCACAAAACTGAAGTTATTTCAAATGGCAACTTTCTGGCTTTAAGAAACACTAAAAAAATCAAGAACAAAAAATGTGCTAGTCAGTAATGTTTTTTTTTTAATCAAGCATAGGGGAAAAGTTATGGAATCACTCAATTTCTGAGGGAAAAAATTATGGAATCACACTGTAAATTTTCACTCCCAAAACTAACACCTGCATCAAATTAGATCTGCTCTTTTGTCTGCATCTAAAAATGAGTGGTCACACCTTGGAGAGCTGTTGCACCAACTGGACTGACATGAATCATGGCTCCAACACAAGAGATGTCAATTGAAACAAAAGAGAGGATTATCAAACTCTTAAAAGTGGGTAAATCATCACGCAATGTTGCAAAAGATGTTGGTTGTTCACAGTCAGCTGTGTCTAAAATCTGGACCAAATACAAACAACATGGGAAGGTTGTTAAAGGCAAACATACTGGTAGACCAAGGAAGACATCAAAGCGTCAAGACGGGAAACTTAAAGCAATATATCTCCAAAATAGGAAATGCACAGCAAAACAAATGAGGAACAAATGGACGGAAACTGTAATCAACTTCTGTGACCGAACTGTATGAAACCGCCTAAAGGAAAAGGGATTTACATACAGAAAAGCTAAACGAAAGCCATCACCTAAACAGAAAAAAACAAGGTTACAATGGGCTAAGGAAAAGCCATCGTGGACTGTTTATGGCTGGATAAAAGTCATGGGCAGCACGGTGGCTCAGTGGATAGCACTACAGCCTTGCAGCGCTGGAGTCCTGGGTTCGAATCCCACCTAGGATAACATCTGCAAGGAGTTTGTATGTTCTCCCCGTGTTTGCGTGGGTTTCCTCCGGGTACTCCGGTTTCCTCCCACACTCCAAAAAAAAACATACTGATAGGGAATCTAGATTGTGAGCCCCATCAGGGACAGACATGATAATGTGTGCAAAACTGTAAAGCGCTGCAGAATCTGTTAGCGCTATATAAAAAAAAATAAAGATTATTATTATTATTATTATACTCAGTGATGAATCGTGAATCTGCATTGGGCAAGGTGATGATGCAGGAACTTTTGTTTGGTACTGTTCCAATGAGATTTATAAAGATGACTGCCTGAAGAGAACATGCAAATTTCCACAGTCAATGATGATATGGGCTGCATGTCAGTTAAAGGCACTGGGGAGATGGCTGTCATTACATCTTCAATAAATGCACAAGTTTATGTTGATATTTTGGACACTTTTCTTCTCCCATTAAATGAAAGGATGTTTGGGGATGATGAAATCATTTTCAAGATGATAATGCATCCTGCCATAGAGCAAAAACTGTGAAAACATTCCTTGAAAAAAGACACATAAGGTCAATGTCATGGCCTGCAAATAGTCCGGATCTCAATCCAATTGAAAATCTTAGTGGAAGTTGAAGAAAATGGTCCATGACTAGTGTTGAGCGATACGATACTGCAAATATCGGGTATCGGCCGATATTAGCTGTATCGGCCTTTCGATTCCGAATACCGATATTTTCGTCATATCGGATACCGGAATCGGGATTGTCACTGTCACTGTCAGTGTCCGTCGGTCGGGTCTGTCACTGTCAGTGTCCGTCGGTCGGGTCTGTCAGGAGTCAGCGGCACTTACCTGGCAGAAGATCTCCGGCGGTCACGGCCTGGACTGCTTCATGGCCGCCATCATCTTCTCCCCGGCGATCACATGCAGTTTCTCGCGATAACTGCAGTGACTGCTGGGTAATCCCGGCCGTAAAGCAGTCAGTCCGATGACGTCACCGCCGGGAAGCAGGTAATCAGCTGTGCTGCGCCGGGATGACAGGCTCTGCCTGGCATTGCGATGTAGCAGAGCTGGATCGTCGTGGGACAATCGTTACTATGGACTGCGTCGGACAGGTGGTATACTGTTGGTTTGTTTTTTTTCTTTTTTTACAGGAGATCGATGGCGTCGCAGGAATGAGAGTACAATAAAAGAAATGAAAACTGTGTTGTCTCTTTTATTTCATTAAAATACTTTTTTCTTGCTTTGTCTTTTTTTTATGCATTTAATAACTTTGGGATTAATAATGGATCGGTGTCTTATTGACGCCTCTCCATTATTAACCGGGCTTATTGTCACCGTGCAATCAACGGTGACATTAACCCCTTATTACCCCGCTTGCCACCGCTACAGGGCAAGTGGGAAGAGCCGGGTAAAGTGCCACAATTGGCACATCTTTTGATGCGCCAAATGTGGGGCTGCTGTAGCCTGGTATTATCAGGCTGTTGAGGGCCAAAATCCATGGGCCTTGACAGTCTTTTAATACCAGGCCGCAGCAGTCTGCATTTTACTTGGCTGGTTAACAAAAATAGGGGGACCCCTACGCCGTTTTTTTTTCGAGGGGATCCCCTATTTTTGTTAACCAGCCAAGCTAAGCAGACTGCTGTGGCCTGGTATTATCAGGCTTGCAAGGTCCATGGATATTGGATCCTTACCAGCCTGAAAAACCAGGCCTCAGCGGTCTGCTTCATCTGGCTGGTTAACAAAAATAGGGGGGACCCCACGCCAATTTTTTTCGAGGGGATCCCCTATTTTTGTTAATCAGCCAAGATATGCAGACTGCTGTGGCCTGGTATTATCAGGCTGGCAAGGTCCATGGATCTTGGCTCCTTAACAGCCTGAAAATCCAGGCCTCAGCGGTCTGCTTCATCTGGCTGGTTAACAAAAATAGGGGGGACCCCACGCCAATTTTTTTCGAGGGGATCCCCTATTTTTGTTAACCAGTTCCCTCTGACGTCACTGATTGTGTCCCTGGCTGACCTGAAGTGAAAGTGGAAAGCAATCAATTAAGCTTTCCACTTCCTCTCCTGTCAGCCAGGAGAGGAACTCATTCATTTGGGGGTTTACTGTGAGGCTGCAGCATTAGCTGCGGTCCCTGCAGTAAACATTAACCCTTTCTGAAGGATTACACCGTGGGACCTGACTGTACATCGGATTAGTAAGAATAATTTTGCTTTATTATGTTATTTTTATTACAGGAAATGGTTTTAGCAGGAAAATAAAATATGGTCAAAAACTGTGTGATTATTTCATTAAACTTCTTTTTTATTAAAGTGTGTGTGTTTGATTTTTCTTTCATACAATAGGATTAATAATTGATAGTTGTCTAATTGACAGCTCTCAATTATTAACCTGGCTTAAAGTGACCTTTCAATTGCAAGGTCATTTTAACCCCTTATTAACCCATTCGCCACCGCTACAGGGCAATGGGAATAGACGGGCAAAGTGCCAGAAAGGGCAAATCTAATTAGAGATTTGCCCTTTCTGGGGTGTCTGGGGGCAGATGTTAGTAGCCGGGGGGGCAAAAATAATGGTCCCTCTCTGGGCTATTATTATCTGCCCCCACTCACTGGCTTTGTCTGTCTGGTTGCGAAAATAGGGCGGGAGCCCACGCATTTTTTTTCAGCAATTTTACACCTCATATATATATATATGTCATTAAATTTGTGACACATATATATATATATATTTATATTTATAGTTCATACACTTCTACATAGTATAATAGCCGCTAATTCAATTGCCGGCTTTTGTGAAAATGCAGAACCCGACATGAAATGACACTTGGTTTACATAGAGTTAACCATGTCTTTTCATGTAGTTTGATATCTGATTTGCACAAACAATTACATGAGTGTAAAGGGTATGCCACACTGAACAATATCGCTAACGGGATCGCTAAAAAACGTCACTATTTAGCGATCCCGTTAGCGATGTTGTTCAGTGCGGCAGCTGCCAGCGACGAGCTTCCTGCTGTGATCTCGCTCGTCGCTGGAATCGTTCCGGACCCTATTTTCTCGTCGGCGCTCCCGCTGGGTAAGTATATATCGCTAGTGTGGCACCTTTTCTTAGCGATTTAGCGGTACTTTTGTACCGCTAAAGTCGTTAAGAAGATCGCTAACGGCGATAGCGTCGTTAACTATATCGCTAAATGTGGCCGCACTTAGCGATATAGAAACAATCCCGCTAGCGATCGCATTAGTATGCGTCGTTATCGTGATCGCTAGCGGGATTGTTTAGTGTGGCAGTAAAATAAGTGTGCAAAATTTCACACCTGTAGGGGTTAATTAAAGGTGTAAATTCGTAGCAAAAAAAGTCTGTTTTTTTACAACGAATTTACACCTTTAATTAACCCCTACAGGTGTGAAATTTTGCACACATAGACTGATGTAATTGTTTGTGCAAATCAGATTGCAAACGACATGAAAAGACATGGTTAACCCTATGTACACCAAGTGTCATTTCATGTCGGGTGCTTCTGTCTTTTCACAGAAGCCGGCTTTACCCGGCAATTGAATCAGAGGATATTTTACTATGTAGAAGTGTATAAACTATACATATATGTATATATATATGTCACAATGACATGTATATATATATATATATAATATATATATATATTATATGTATTCTATGTGTGTATATTTAGTGTTTACAAGGAAATAAAGGTTTTTTTTAGTTGCGATATTTTGTTCCCATAGACTTACATTGGACTTCCGGTATCGGAATCGGATATCGGCGATATTTAGTGATATCGGCGGTACCATTCCGATCCGATATTTTTAGATATCGAGCAGTATCGCTCAACACTATCCATGACAAGATTCCAACCTGTAAAGGTGATCTGGCAACAGCAATCAGAGAAAGTTGGAGGCAGATTGATGAAGAATACTGTTTGACACTCATTAAGTCCATGCCTCAGAGACTGCAAGCTGTTGTAAAAGCCAGAGGTGGTGCAACAAAATACTAGTGATGTGTTGGAGTGTTTTTTTGTTTGTTTGCTTTTCATGATTCCATAATTTTTTCCCTCAGAATTGAGTGATTCCATAATTTTTCCCCTATACTTGGTTAAAAAAATAACCATTACTGACTACCACATTTTTTGTTATTGATTTCTTTTAGTGTTTCTTAAAGCCAGAAAGTTGCCATTTGAAATTACTTCAGTTTTGTGCCATGTCTGTGATCTGTTTTTTTTAAACAAAATTAAACATCTGAATGAACATCCACCAAGGCCGGTGATTCCATAATTTTTGCCAGGGGTTGTATTATCCAATTATACCCTTCACAGCTGTGAGTTCACCACAATTGTATCTAGCCTGAAGGTATGTGCAAACAACGTCTTTTTCAAAAACTAAGAACATATGTTTAACAATGTCAAAACGATTTGCTTTACATACAGTATGTTCCACTCTTTGTCACATTTTTCTGCTTAAGACTTCGAAAGCCGTTAAACAGCTAAAATAAGTGACCGGTCTATTATTCTGGCGGCTTCCAAGCTTCCACCACTATTTTATGTATATAATTTAATAAAAACCTGCTGGCAGCAACACCACTGCAAAAGATGTCATCAAACACGCTTCAGAAAAAAACACCACCAGCATATTCCTGAACGCCTTCTGCTTCAAAAATGATGCACTATACATGAATGGTCTCAGGAGGCTTTCCTGTTGGCATTACACAGGACTCATGAAATAACTCACTTTTTCTTCTCTGGACAATCATTCTTCAAAATATTCCAAAACATTCTGAGGGGGCTTCATCAGAGAAACTAGCTGTAGGTCTGTTATGAAGTCCAATCCTGTATTTCCTGCAGAATGTCAGTCTGTCCTGGATGTTTTTCTTGTAGAGAAACAGCTTATATGCTGCTCTTCTGATCACCTGGCCAACTTCCAAAAACCTTCACCACACTGAGTGCAGGTAGACTCACAACTACCTGCTGCCATTCCAGAGCAAGCTCTACATTGGTATTGAATGGATCTCATGCCTAAATACTCTTTAGTATACAATGCTGGCACTTTTTGGATTTTCTTGTGTGCACTGAAGCCTTCTACACATTAATCAAACCTCAATTTTTGAAGTCATGATGATCCAAAAAATTGTTGATTTAGGTGCAATCATACAAGTAGCAATGCAGTAATGACTGCAGATTTCCTTAGCAGATCAATTAGTATCAGAAGACAATGACGTCAAGCACCAGCTACCTCTTAAAGCCACCAGTCTACTGTTCTAATTCAATAAGCGTGGCAGAGTGATATCAACTCTATGTCCTGTTAACACTTTACCCTGAGCTAACGAGAAGATCAATGTAACGATGAAAGTAGGTTATTTTCTAGTTTGTGGCCTAGCTGGAATTTTTAGTGGCAAGGAATGATTTTAAAATTCATCTGCCCACCCTTTATAACAATCTAGTTAATGCAAAATGACACTATAAAAACTGAAGCAGCGAACTTTATGAAAACCAAAATATGTGTCAGAATCAAAACTTTTGGCCATAATTATAGGTCTTCTGCCTATCTGTGTTTCTTCCTTGGAGAAAATGGGCATCTACTCGCTGCCACCAAATATCATTGGCTGCAGTCATGACTGCAACAGCTATATGTCTCCGTACAACAAGAACAGGATGTGTAAAGTTTATCATTACTTTTTTACTTTAAAATAAAAAATCCTGCAATCTTACAATATTCACTCCTTCCAGTAATCCTTAAAATAAGCTGACACTTATTCCGTAGAGGTCACTTTTCAGCTGCTATCTCAGCATCATCCTCACCACATTCAGGTAGACTACCATAAATATTAATGAACATCTCCAAACTACAGTTTTCCAATTATATATGTGGCTTCTGTAAAGCATATTTCTGAAATCTTTTAAAGGGAACCTGACAGCTGATACTTACTGCCCAAACCGTGGTCATCATGTATCAGACGCTGGCTGTATGATCTCAGCCAGGTCTGTTTGACTCTGAAATGCTGCGGTATTTCAGAGCACAATATACTTTAACAGCCGCCAAGGACTGTCAGACGATCGGGTACCTGGAGGCTTCTCCCCGCCTAAAAACAGAACAAGATACAAAATAAGCTGGCAGGTGTAACATTATAAAAATACTACATTCCCTTTACAATAACACATGGCATGCTGGGGACCTGTAAAAGACTTCACACTGTTGAGTCTCCACTGAGACTAGGTTTGAACAGACTGGATACAATTTTAGAAAACCCTTCTCTGTGAAACAAATGTCTTCTGTAAGTGTTTACAACCTTTGGATGTAAAACGTAATCTTCTAAATTATTTATTTTATTTTACACACTTATATGGCACCATTAATTCCACAGAACTTTACATACATTATCATCTCTGTCCCCGTTGGGGCTCACAATGTAAATTCCCTATCAATATGTCTTTGGAGTGTGGTAGGAAACCGGAGAACCCATAGGAAACCACACAAACACGGGGAGAACATACAATCTCCTTACAGATGTTGTCCTTGGTGGGATATGAACTCAGAGTGTGGAGTGTGGGAGGAAACCAGAGAACCCAGAAATAACCCACGCAAACACGGGGAGAGCATGTAAACTCCTTACAGATGTTTTCCTTGGTGGGATATGAACACAGGGCCACAGCGCTGGAAAGCAACAATGCTAACCACTGAGCCACCCTATAGCCCCAAGGTCATTAATTGATTGACAGCAAACAAGTACTAGTAGTTGTCTATAGCTATAGCTACGCCTGTGCAGAATGTAAAGAAACACCACAGAGAAAACAGCCATATAGTCTCAAGTAATCAAAATTTATTACGAATATTGAACAACAAACAATAAAAACATGATAAAATGGCAGAGAGGGAAAGTGATACCAAGTGGGATAGACCCATGAATGCACATGGAGAAACAAAAGGCCAGACTGGAGCTGGATCCAAACGGTACTTAGTCAAATTTAGAACAGAATTGGTAGCTTTGTATTCAATTGCATAGTAGAGTAAACCTGAATGATAGAATAGTACAGAAATGTACTGTTGAAACTATGATATCATTAGCCATATAACTATCACCATTGGTTGGACAGTGGTATATATATTGGAGTCCGTAATATGCCAAAAGGTAATATATTAGGCAATATGAATGTATCTTTATGCAGGTAAGTACCATGCCACAACTGAACATACCACTAAACACATCAATGATACCAGTGCTAGGTGGAAATTATTCAGGTAAGTACCATAGACGAGGGGCTATGCAATTAAATAGTGGGTCAATACCCTATAATACATACAGAGTAGGATGTCTGATGTATAGTGTAAATACAAGCCATCAGGTAGACTAATTAAACAGAAGTAAACAAAAATACATATGTATGCATAGAATCATCAGACATTGAGGTAATTATCTAGGAATGGATCAAGCGACTGTCAGGCCGTCCCCGACGCGCGTTTCGGAGCGCAATGCTCCTTCATCAGGGGGCGTACAAATGATTAGAACAGCCGTTCATTTATATCCAGGCTGCCGGAAATTGAGCAGCCGGATTGTAGCCTGCGTTTCCGGCCAGTCACCTCCCACCCATACGTCACCGCCGGAAACATGTAAACATGCAGCCGGAGTGTAGACGCAAGTGAGAGGGGACGGTCGCGCAAGTCAGCAGGCGCATGCGCCGATGTATCTCGATGCTAACACCGCCATATTAGAGGAGGGCATATTAAAAACAGTGTGAAAGGCATATTAAATAGCAAACAGTGCAATAATACACAGTGGACCGTCCGAAACCCATAACCTGAACGGACAGCCAAAGTCATGTGGGGCCCCACATAGTAGGATGTCAGACAGGTAGGGAACAGATCGGCCACAGGTATTAGAAAGACCATTCAGAAACAACAATTATATATGCTATAAACACAACACATGAAAAAGACACAAATAAACGATAAGCAGACAGGCAAAAAAATATATATGTACATACAACAATGTAAGCGCAACGCAAAAAACACATAACAAAACCAGAACAAAATAATAATAGTAAAAGAACAAAAAATTAACATATAACAGAAATACATACAATGTATAATTCAATAGAAGGTGTAAAGTCCTTGTTACAGAAAAAATATATGAAATAAAGAAAGAATAAACGACATATATTTATCGCCAAAAGATGATGAACCTGAATTGCTGGAGAATGATGAAAACGGAACAGCAGTTGAATAAATTGACATCCACGATAAACTATTGGAACGAGAAAATATACATGTTAAAATAATAAAAACACACAATCCAATTGCACAGGGCCACCCACATCAGCAGATGATGATCACAGAAAGGGACAAAAGATATGTTTTCATTGAGACCGTCAGGATAAATGGTATTAAGCGTCCAAATCCATCTGGTCTAGAGTTGGGCGAGTCTTTTAGAAAGGTTGCCGCCTCTTATATTGATATTTAATAGATCAATACCTCGCACCCTCAGTAGCGTCCCGTCAGAATGATGGAATTCCCTGAAGTGGCGAGGTAGTGTTTTAAGGGTGGAGATGTCCGTGCAGGAAGACGCCGCCTGGATGCCCAGAACGTGTTCCCGGATACGGACCTTGAGCTGTCTAGTTGTAAGACCAATATAAATAAGATTGCATGGACAGGTGGCATAGTACACGACAAAGCGAGAGACACAAGTGATTCTCTGCTTGATGTCGAACACGATGCCACCTTTAGAGTCCGTGAACGTGGTACATCGCTCAATGTTAGGGCATGCAATGCATCTCCCGCACGGAACACATCCACCCCTGGTAGATGCCATATCAAGGAAATTAGGAGGGGGAGGCGAGGGTACATAATGACTGCGTGTAAGGCGGTAGCATAAGTTTTTTGCCCTTCTATAGGTAATTGCAGGACGATCCGGGAGAAATTTTTGGAGGATGGAGTCAGCCCTCAAAATGGGCCAAGCTCTATTGATCACGGACCTCATTGCTTGGGCCTGAGAGTGAAAGGTCGTAATAAATCTGGGTATGTTGGAATTAACGGAACTGCGTACAGTGTTTTTATATAGCAAAGTGTTCCGAGAAGAATGTTTTGCTCGATGATAGGTCTTTTTTAGCTCTCGCCCACTATACCCACGAGCCAGAAATCTTGCTCTTAATTCCCTAGCACGGGTTTCAAAATCAAGATCCGTGGAGCATATGCGGCGTAGCCTCAGAAATTGTCCCACAGGAATGGCCCGAATAATGTGTCGTGGGTGACAGGAAGACGCGTGTAATAACGTATTCGTTGCCGTCTTTTTACGAAAGATGTCAGTCTGAATAAGACCATGGCAATCCTTCTTAATAGTGACATCAAGGAAATCAATGGATGTAGGATCCCATATCAGAGTAAGATGAATATTAAGATCGTTGTCATTCAGAGAGGAGACGAACTGCGCAAGGTCGACAGAGGTGCCCTGCCAGACAAAGAAGATATCGTCGATATAGCGTGCCCAAAATGGGACACAACCAATCGACCCCTGTTTGTCCGACAGGAAGAGGTCCCTCTCCCACAGCCCCAGGAAAAGATTAGCATAGGCGGGCGCAAAGGCCGCGCCCATTGCGGTCCCCTGGAGCTGTAGGTAGAAGGACCCCTTAAATACAAAAAAATTCTGTGTGAGGGTGAACTCTAATAGCTCCAGGATGAGGTCTCTGAGTCCTGTCTGTATGTTTGAAGAATCAAGAAAAAAACGAGTGGCTCTAAGGCCATCGCTATGTCTGATGTTAGTATACAGAGACTCAACATCCAAAGAAGCCAATAGAGAATCACCCTCTAAACACACTCCGTCGACCCTGCGCAGTAGGTCACCAGTATCTTGGAGGAAAGAAGGGAGGCCCAATACCAGAGGTTGCAGATGAAAGTCCACCCATTGGTTGACATTTTCTAAGAAGTTGCCCCTACCAGAAATAATAGGTCTGCCTGGGGGTGACGTTTCACTTTTATGAATTTTAGGCAAGTGATACATTGTAGGGATAGTTGGTTCCTTCACGGTGAGTGCCGAAGCCAGCTCCTTGGTAACAATGCCGTCGTCTAGTGCTCTCTTCAAGATTGTTTCAAGTTTCACACAGTATACAGAGAGAGGATTATACGTCAGCCTTTTATAACAAGCAGACATATTTAACTGACGGAAAGCCTCTCCCTCATACATATGTTTCGGCCACACGACGACATTGCCACCTTTGTCGGCCGGCTTCAGCACTACATCCGGGAGGTTTTGAAGGGCTCTCAGCCGTAGCCTCTCATCTCTTGTAAGATTGTCCTTCTTGCCAAATTTAGGTATCTTCATAAGTTCATCCGTCACCACCCGGACAAAGACCTCGATACTGGCACACGTAGAGAACGGGGGAAACTTCGAAGAAAGAGGTCTAATCGATGGAGGGATCTTACCTCCTAAATTGTTCGATTCATCTGCTAATTCCTCCAAGGTCCTTATGGCCTCTTGTTCTTCCTCTGTTGGAAAGAGAGTATGGAATTCATTATTAAAAAAATGTCTCTTAAATAACAACGATCTAGCAAAGATATGGAGATCCTTAATAGCCGGGAAGGTATCAAAACCCGGTGTTGGGGAGAAAGACAGACCCCTTCCAAGGAGAGAAAGGTCCACCTCTGTGAGGGGGTGGCTGCTTAAATTAATAATCTTATTATCTCTCTTGTCAGGTTCCGCTGAATTTCTGAAACGTCTTTTGTATGGGTGGTATGAATGGTCCCGTAGTCTGTGACTGTCGTTGGTAGCAAGAGAGGCCGCAGAAGTAGAAGAGGCATCAGACTGACCGCTCATTGAGGACACAGAAATATTTGAAGGGACTTTGTGTAATCTAGACATGTTTTGTTTCCTCCATAGATAAACTCGCCCAGTCTGATAGTCCTTGAGGTCCCTATTATATTTAATTAATTGATTGTCTTGAATCTTTTTAACCATATTATCCATTGTTTTGTCAAAATCTATTTCAAACTGTTTCAGTCTCTCAGTTGGGCAGCCTTTCCGTATATCTGCCTAGGTAACATCAATAGATGTATCCAAATTGGAAATACTACTTGTATTAAGTCCAATTAATAATTGTAAAAAGGTGAAAGAACATAAATTACAAGCCTCTTCCCACTTTTGGATGAACTGTTCATCCTCAACAAAATATGTGGGAATGACCCTGACTGTCAGACCCCTAGGGATCATTTTGTGGCTCATATATTTCTCCAGGAAGGTTCTGTTCCACCATATCCTTGATCGTTTTTCAAGTAAAGTCTTTACACTTAATAACTTATCATCCCAACTGTGATCAACCGAAAGCTGAGGATCACTTCCCCCTGAACCAAAAACCTGATCTAACGAATTGAGCCAGGTTTGTTCCTTTGCTCGATAGTCCATGGTTGTCACGAGAGGAATACCTGTGCATAACACAGTAAAAGATAATAGATGCAAAATGTTAGAGAGAACCATAATACATGATAACACTTTAAGATCTATGTGTGAAAGTCAAGCATGTATATATAAGACAAAGAGTAAGAGACCGACTGTACAAAGTACAGAAACACCACAGAGAAAACAGCCATATAGTCTCAAGTAATCAAAATTTATTACGAATATTGAACAACAAACAATATAAAAACATGATAAAATGGCAGAGAGGGAAAGTGATACCAAGTGGGATAGACCCATGAATGCACATGGAGAAACAAAAGGCCAGACTGGAGCTGGATCCAAACGGTACTTAGTCAAATTTAGAACAGAATTGGTAGCTTTGTATTCAATTGCATAGTAGAGTAAACCTGAATGATAGAATAGTACAGAAATGTACTGTTGAAACTATGATATCATTAGCCATATAACTATCACCATTGGTTGGACAGTGGTATATATATTGGAGTCCGTAATATGCCAAAAGGTAATATATTAGGCAATATGAATGTATCTTTATGCAGGTAAGTACCATGCCACAACTGAACATACCACTAAACACATCAATGATACCAGTGCTAGGTGGAAATTATTCAGGTAAGTACCATAGGCGAGGGGCTATGCAATTAAATAGTGGGTCAATACCCTATAATACATACAGAGTAGGATGTCTGTGTCATGTATAGTGTACAGTTCCTATAGCGTCTTGTGCTTGGGTGCGAGGAAAACACAGGAGACACAGGTTGAAATGAAATGACTTGTATTACTTCATACAAGCATGCTGAAAAGTTCACACAGTTTGCAGGAACAGCAACAGGAGACACAGCAGGCCAGAGTAACTTCAAGCTCTACAATAACTCTCCAAAGCAGGTTCAGGATCTCTTCTCTGTACCGTAATTCCTCTGCAAACATGGATTCACCAAACAGCAGGTTTCCAGAGTCCAAAAGTGTTCCAAGGTTCCTCAGTAGGGAATAGCTGGAGTACAAGTCCAAGGCTTCCAGGAGTCAGGTCACAGACTGACTGAGGCTTGATTCAGGAGCACTGATTGTTCAGCTGAGGCTGCTTAAGAAGCAAGAGGGAAGAATCAGGGCGGGAACATGAAAACTGGAAACTCCATATTAACTGAGGGCAAGAGCTGCAGAAAGACAGAAAGCAAAATGGCCGACGGAAAACTGAGTTTCAAGGAACATGTCAACAGAGACAAAGAACCTTACATTACTCCCCCCTTAGGGACAACCTCCGGATGACCTCAGACCAGGCTTGTCAGGGTACCTCTGATGAAACTGGCGGAGCAGGCGAGGAGCATTTACATTATTGACTGGTTCCCATGAGTTGTCCTCCACTGGGTAGCCCTGCCATTTAATCAAATATTGCAACTGATTTCTGTACAACCTGGAATCTAGAATCCTTTCCACCATAAATTCTTCCTGACCATCGACCAGCACTGGGTCAGGGCAAGGAGAAGAACGTCCAGGAAACGTATTGGGTGTTGCAGCCTTTAGTAGGGATACATGAAAGACAGGGTGGATTCTCATAGTTCTGGGTAGTTGAAGACGACAAGCAACAGCACTTATAATCTTATTGATCTTATAAGGTCCAATGTACTTATGTCCCAATTTAGACAATGGAATCTTTAATTTAAGATTTCTGGTTGACAGCCAGACCAAGTCTCCTACCTTGAAAGCTGGTGCAGGTTTACGAAATTTATCTGCTGCTTTCTTGTACCTTTCCTGAGCCAATTCTAGATTTTCCTTTAGAAGATCCATATTCTTTTGTAAAGAAGTGATTCTTTCAGCCACTGCCGGCAAGGGCGTATCTATGGGAAATCGAGGAAGAATGTTAGGATGATAACCTAGATTGGAGTAAAAAGGAGACTGCTTAGTGGAGGCGCTCTGAGAGTTGTTATAAGAGAACTCAGCCAGTGGAAGTAGATCCACCCAATCATCCTGTAGGTGGCAGATAAAACAGCGGAGATACTGCTCCAGGGTCTGATTGGTTCGTTCTGTCTGTCCATTAGTCTGGGGATGAAAAGCAGAAGAAAGGTTTACTTTAATGTCCAATGCTGCACAGAAATTTTGCCAAAACCTTGAAGT
Source organism: Oophaga sylvatica (assembly GCA_033576555.1). Taxonomy (NCBI): domain Eukaryota; kingdom Metazoa; phylum Chordata; class Amphibia; order Anura; family Dendrobatidae; genus Oophaga; species Oophaga sylvatica. The sequence goes on along the minus strand of JARQOD010000004.1, from coordinate 493,654,321 downwards.
GAATTGCACCCCTCGATCCGAAATGACCTCATCCGGTACTCCATGTAAGCGAAACACATTCTTAATCATCAAGTCTGATGTCTGTTTTGCAGTGGGTAAGCCGACACAAGGGATAAAATGAGCTGTCTTTGTTAGACGGTCAACCACCACTAGAATGGTGTTCTTCCCTTGAGAGGTTGGTAACTCCACAATGAAGTCCATAGAAATGGATCCCCACGGGCGGGACGGGTGGGAAGAGGTTGCAACAGACCAGTTGGTGAGGAGCGAGGTGTTTTGCATCTTGCACAGACTTCACATGAAGTGACATAGTTTAAGACATCTTTCCTGTAAGTGGGCCACCAAAAGAAACGAGAAAGAAATTCTTGTGTCTTTAGAATTCCCCTATGCCCGGCTATCTTGGAATCGTGGATGAGTTGCAATACTCTCAATCTGACTGTTTCAGGTATATACAGACGTTGTCCCTGAATCCACACACCATTCTTAAAGACAAGACTTACGTCCCTTGGGGGTTGAGCCAACAAAGAATCCGCATGGTATGCTTCCTTGATGTCCTTAAGTAGGTCTTGATTATGAATCACTCCCAGGAATCTAGAGTCAGGAAGAATAGTCTTAGGAGGAGTAAGTGGACGTGTCTCTGCTGAATGAATCCTAGAGAGTGCATCAGCCTTTCCATTGCGCGATCCTGGTCTATAAGAAATGACAAAATTAAATTGGTTTAGGAAAAGATTCCAGCGAGCCTGGCGAGGAGTCAGGCACTTAGCCGACCTGATAAATTCAAGGTTACGATGGTCTGTCAGGACGACTATTTGCTGTGCAGTTCCCTGAAGAAGGTGTTTCCATTCCTTGAAGGCGGCAATAATGGCCAACAATTCTCTATTGCCCACATCGTAGTTCCTCTCAGCCGAAGACAACTGCTGGGAAAAGAAGGCACAGGGATGCAAGACATTCTTCTCACCTGTTCTCTGAGAGAGTATAGCTCCAACGGCACAGTCTGAAGCATCCACCTCTATTATGAAGGCAAGTTCGGGGTTGGGATGTACTAAGATAGGTGCGGTGGTAAATTTATCCTTTAAACAGGAAAATGCTTCCTGAGCTTGCGGGGTTCAGGAGAACCTAGACTGTTTCCGGGTAAGTTGGGTGATAGGTGACACTACCTCAGAAAAATTCTTAATGAAACGTCTATAGAAGTTGGCAAACCTGATGAAACGCTGCACCTCCTTCACATTTCTAGGAATTGGCCAATCCTTGATGGTTTGGGTCTTGCTTCCATCCATACTAATCCCTTGCGTAGATAGTACATACCCAGAAATTGAATTTCGGTACTATGGAATTCACATTTTTCAAGTTTGATGTAGAGATGGTTTTGTCTTAGGCGTTCTAAGACCATTCTCACATGTCCATGATGTTCCTCTGTGGAGTTAGAAAAAATTAGAATATCATCCAGATAAATCACCACAAATGTATCTAGGAGATCCCTGAAGATATCATTCACGAAGTGTTGGAAAGTGGCTGGGGCGGTACTCAGACCAAAAGGCATAACTAGATATTCAAAGTGTCCATAGCGTGACCTGAAAGCAGTCTTCCATTCATCCCCAGGTCTGATACGGACCAAGTTATAGGCCCCACGGAGATCCAGTTTAGAGAAAATTTTGGCATGCCGCACTCTCTCCAACAACTCAGGGATTAAAGGCAATGGATAACGGTTTCTAATAGTAACCTTATTGAGTTCCCTATAGTCTATGCAGGGTCTCAGAGATCCATCTTTCTTCTTCACAAAGAAGATGGGTGCACCTGCGGGAGATGAAGAGGGGCGTATGAAGCCCTTGGCTAAATTTTCGTCTATATAATCCTTCAAAGCTTTTAGCTCGGGCCCCGCTAGGGGTAGATCTTACCAAAAGGTATCTCGGCTCCGGTAATAATTCAATTGGACAATCATATGGACGGTGAGGAGGAAGCTGATCAGCGTTCTTCTTGTCACATAAATCGTCATAGTCCTGGTATACAGCTGGTAGTTCAGGGACTGACATGGTTCCTTTAGGAACAGAGCAAGCTGAAACTCCTTGACTCATCTGTTTCTCCGGAAAGTGTAATTCCTTGGTCTCCCAGTTAATCGTAGAATTCTGCGCCTGCAGCCATGGTAGCCCTAGAATGATGGGAAAGTGGGGAGAAGAGATAAGCAAAAAAGACATTTTCTCCTGATGATCTTTACCCATAAGGACCCTCAAAGGCTCTGTTTCTTGATCCACTGGTCCAGAAGTCAGTAGAGAGCCATACACAGTCTCCATCTGTACTGGAGTAGCCTTCTTCACTGAACGTATCCCCTGTTTCAGAGCAAAGGAGATATCCATAAAATTTCCACTTGCTCCTGAGTCGATCATAGCAGAGCTAGACACCCAGACTGAGTCAACCCAGAGTTTGATGGAAAGGAAGCAATGAGAATTGTTTCTTTTACAACTCAGCTGGGACAACCGCTGAGGAAACTTGAAAAATTGCAGCGTTTATACCGTCATCGTCCCCAGAACTAACAGAGTTTAAGTCCGAGAAATCAAGATCTCTTGCAGCAGATCTCTCTGGAGCCTGAGGCTCGGACATGACAGAGCTCCTCTCGCAACACTCACAGTGAATGACTGCTGCAGTAGTCTTACGAGAACGGCTGGGGCAGTTTATAATGAAGTGCCCTGACTTACCACAGTAGAAACATAGATTTTCCTTTAAACGATGTTCTTTGCGTGCATCACTAACCCGTCTTTGTAAAGAGTCCACCTGCATGGGTTCAGGTTCTGGTTCCCTTGTGATCCTACTCAAAGGTTCCTTAGCTGAGGAGGGAGGTAGTAAAAGGTTAGTGCGATTATTTTCGAACCATCTCTCTTGTCTGCGTTCAGTCAGACGAGCATCAATACGGATACAATAGTTAATAAAGTCACCTAACGCAGTGGGAGGGTCGGCACGAGCAAGTTCATCCTTAATCAGTGGAGACAACCCTTTCCGAAAAATAGATTTTTTAGCGGAAGTGTCCCAAGTGGTATCAAGAGCCCATCTTCTGAAATCCAGGGCATATTCGGCTACTGAACGCTTACCTTGGCGCAAAGTTAACATGGCTGCTTCAGCTGTTGCACCTCGATTGTGGTCATCAAACACCTGCCCCATGGCTGAAATAAAAGCATCAAGGTGATGCAAACAATCATCCTCAGTCTCAATCAGAGGGTTTGCCCACATCAAAGCCTTATTGGTAAGCAACATGATTATAGTAAGCACTTTGGATCGTTCAGTGGGAAATTGTGAAGCATGTGCAGAGAAAAATAAATTGCATTGATTAATAAATCCCCTGAATTTCTCACGTTCACCGCCAAAACGAAAAGGAGGTAGTTTGGGGATCCCAGAACTTGGGGTTATGGCAGGAGCCTGGGCTCGTTCCTCTAGAGCCTCAATCCTGGCTCGCAATTCCTGGGTAGTCTGTCCAAACACTTGCAAATTATGATTAGTGAGGTCCTGTAGGCTTGCAAAACGGGTTTTTAAAGTCTGTACATCTGAAAGGATTGTATCAGTCACTCCGCAAAGTTCCTTTATGCGGGCCTCCATCTTCCAGATCTTTTAAGGCAGAGGTGCTGGAAGGAGAAGAGGAAAAAAAAAAAACAGAAAAAACAATAGTGTTTACCTGTGGTAACACTCCAGAGTAAAATTTTAAGGGAATGCGCTCACCTGGAATGGTTGTGAGAAGTCACAACCACTGTCATCACATAAGGTATTAAACGGACATCTGATATCCACAGTCACAGCAGACACGGCTTTCCCAGACCCAGCAGACACTAAACATTGGCTCCTGAATCTTGTCATGTATAGTGTACAGTTCCTATAGCGTCTTGTGCTTGGGTGCGAGGAAAACACAGGAGACATAGGTTGAAATGAAATGACTTGTATTACTTCATACAAGCATGCTGAAAAGTTCACACAGTTTGCAGGAACAGCAACAGGAGACACAGCAGGCCAGAGTAACTTCAAGCTCTACAATAACTCTCCAAAGCAGGTTCAGGATCTCTTCTCTGTACCGTAATTCCTCTGCAAACATGGATTCACCAAACAGCAGGTTTCCAGAGTCCAAAAGTGTTCCAAGGTTCCTCAGTAGGGAATAGCTGGAGTACAAGTCCAAGGCTTCCAGGAGTCAGGTCACAGACTGACTGAGGCTTGATTCAGGAGCACTGATTGTTCAGCTGAGGCTGCTTAAGAAGCAAGAGGGAAGAATCAGGGCGGGAACATGAAAACTGGAAACTCCATATTAACTGAGGGCAAGAGCTGCAGAAAGACAGAAAGCAAAATGGCCGACGGAAAACTGAGTTTCAAGGAACATGTCAACAGAGACAAAGAACCTTACAGTCTGATGTATAGTGTAAATACAAGCCATCAGGTAGACTAATTAAACAGAAGTAAACAAAAATACATATGTATGCATAGAATCATCAGACATTGAGGTAATTACCTAGGAATGGATCAAGCGACCGTCAGGCCGTCCCCGACGCGCGTTTGGAGCGCAATGCTCCTTCATCAGGGGGTGTACAAATGATTAGAACAGCCGTTCATTTATATCCAGGCTGCTGGAAATTGAGCAGCCGGATTGTAGCCTGCGTTTCCGGCCAGTCACCTCCCATCCATACGTCACCGCCGGAAACATGTAAACATGCAGCCGGAGTGTAGACGCAAGTGAGAGGGGACGGTCGCTCAAGTCAGCAGGCGCATGCGCCGATGTATCTCGATGCTAACACCGCCATATTAGAGGAGGGCACATTAAAAACAGTGTGAAAGGCATATTAAATACATACAGACAGGACTCAGAGACCTCATCCTGGAGCTACTAGAGTTCACCCTCACACACAATTTTTTTGTATTTAAGGGTCCTTCTACCTACAGCTCCAGGGGACCGCAATGGGCGCGGCCTTTGCGCCCGCCTATGCTAATCTTTTCCTGGGGCTGTGGGAGAGGGACCTCTTCCTGTCAGACAAACAGGGGTCGATTGGTTGTGTCCCATTTTGGGCACGCTATATCGACGATATCTTCTTTGTCTGGCAGGGCACCTCTGTCGACCTTGCGCAGTTCGTCTCCTCTCTGAATGACAACGATCTTAATATTCATCTTACTCTGATATGGGATCCTACATCCATTGATTTCCTTGATGTCACTATTAAGAAGGATTGCCATGGGAACTTATTCAGACTGAATCTTTCGTAAAAAACGGCAACGAATACGTTATTACACGCGTCTTCCTGTCACCCCACGACACATTATTCGGGCCATTCCTGTGGGACAATTTCTGAGGCTACGCCGCATATGCTCCACGGATCTTGATTTTGAAACCCGTGCTAGGAATTAAGAGCAAGATTTCTGGCTCGTGGGTATAGTGGGCGAGCGCTAAAAAGGCCTATCATCGAGCAAAACATTCTTCTCGGAACACTTTGCTATATAAAAACACTGTACGCAGTTCCGTTAATTCCAACATACCCAGATTTATTACGACCTTTCACTCTCAGGCCCAAGCAATGAGGTCCGTGATCAATAGAGCTTGGCCCATTTTGAGGGCTGACTCCATCCTCCAAAAATTTCTCCCGGATCGTCCTGCAATTACCTATAGAAGGGCAAAAAACTTACGCGACCGCCTTACACGCAGTCATTATGTACCCTCGCCTCCCCCTCCTAATTTCCTTGATATGGCATCTACCAGGGGTGGATGTGTTCCGTGCGGGAGATGCATTGCATGCCCTAACATTGAGCGATGTACCACGTTCACGGACTCTAAGGTGGCATCGTGTTCGACATCAAGCAGAGAATCACTTGTGTCTCTCGCTTTGTCGTGTACTATGCCACCTGTCCATGCAATCTTATTTATATTGGTCTTACAACTAGACAGCTCAAGGTCCGTATCCGGGAACACGTTCTGGGCATCCAGGCGGCATCTTCCTGCACGGACATCTCCACCCTTAAAACACTACCTCGCCACTTCAGGGAATTCCATCATTCTGACGGGACGCTACTGAGGGTGCGAGGTATTGATCTATTAAATATCAATATAAGAGGCGGCAACCTTTCTAAAAGACTCGCCCAACTCGAGACCAGATGGATTTGGACGCTTAATACCATTTATCCTGTAATTGGAAAAACTGCCGCACTCAAACAATCTTTCAATGCAAGTGAAAAAAGTTTTATTTGAAAACACCACAGCATAAAAAACGTGTAGAGGTAACGCCACCACAGACGGCACCTGAACCTTCATCCTACCAGGACCTTCAGTTGGTCCCTGCCCTGTCGGATTTCCGTATATATGGCCTGGAGCCTTTTCAAGTTCTCTTCCCACAGTGGGCCATCTCGCTTGTTCCTTTTCTGTTATCTTCACTCTAAGGATTGAGAAACAACCCATTGCAGGGTTCAGAAACGTTAACTCTCAACACGTTTTTTTTGCTGTTGGTGTTTTTCAAAAATAAAACATTTTTTTCACTTGCATTGAAAGAATTATTTTGATGTTGCGGCTGTTTTTCCAATTACATGAGTATCTGGCCTAGTTCCAGGTTCAGCCTGCACCTATTCGTTACTACAGAGTGCACGCCTTTTTCTACTATAATACCATTTATCCTGACGGTCTCAATGAAAACATATCTTTTGTCCCCTTTCTGTGATCATCATCTGCTGATGTGGGTGGCCCTGTGCAATTGGATTGTGTTTTTATTATTTTAACATGTATATTTTCTCGTTCCAATAGTTTATCGTGGATGTCAATTTATTCAACTGCCGTTCCGTTTTCATCATTCTCCAGCAATTCAAGTTCATCATCTTTTGGCGATAAATATATGTCGTTTATTCTTTCTTTATTTCATATATTTTTTCTGTAACAAGGACTTTACACCTTCTATTGAATTATACATTGTATGTATTTCTGTTATATGTTAATTTTTTGTTCTTTTACTATTATTATTTTGTTCTGGTTTTGTTATTGTGTTTTTTGCGTTGCGCTTACATTGTTGTATGTACATATATATTTTTTTGCCTGTCTGCTTATCGTTTATTTGTGTCTTTTTCATGTGTTGTGTTTATAGCATATATAATTGTTGTTTCTGAATGGTCTTTCTAATACCTGTGGCCGATCTGTTCCCTACCTGTCTGACATCCTACTATGTGGGGCCCCACATGACTTTGGCTGTCCGTTCAGGTTATGGGTTTCATACGGTCCACTGTGTATTATTGCACTGTTTGCTATTTAATATGCCTTTCATACTGTTTTTAATATGCCCTCCTCTAATATGGCGGTGTTAGCATCGAGATACATCGGCGCATGCGCCTGCTGACTTGCGCGACCGTCCCCTCTCACTTGCGTCTACACTCCGGCTGCATGTTTACATGTTTCCGGCGGTGACGTATGGGTGGGAGGTGACTGGCCGGAAACGCAGGCTACAATCCGGCTGCTCAATTTCCGGCAGCCTGGATATAAATGAACGGCTGTTCTAATCATTTGTACGCCCCCTGATGAAGGAGCATTGCGCTCCGAAACGCGCGTCGGGGACGGCCTGACGGTCGCTTGATCCATTCCTAGGTAATTACCTCAATGTCTGATGATTCTATGCATACATATGTATTTTTGTTTACTTCTGTTTAATTAGTCTACCTGATGGCTTGTATTTACACTATACATCAGACATCCTACTCTGTATGTATTATAGGGTATTGACCCACTATTTAATTGCATAGCCCCTCGCCTATGGTACTTACCTGAATAATTTCCACCTAGCACTGGTATCATTGATGTGTTTAGTGGTATGTTCATTTGTGGCATGGTACTTACCTGCATAAAGATACATTCATATTGCCTAATATATTACCTTTTGGCATATTACGGACTCCAATATATATACCACTGTCCAACCAATGGTGATAGTTATATGGCTAATGATATCATAGTTTCAACAGTACATTTCTGTACTATTCTATCATTCAGGTTTACTCTACTATGCAATTGAATACAAAGCTACCAATTCTGTCCTAAATTTGACTAAGTACCGTTTGGATCCAGCTCCAGTCTGGCCTTTTGTTTCTCCATGTGCATTCATGGGTCTATCCCACTTGGTATCACTTTCCCTCTCTGCCATTTTATCATGTTTTTATATTGTTTGTTGTTCAATATTCGTAATAAATTTTGATTATTTGAGACTATATGGATGTTTTCTCTGTGGTGTTTCTGTACTTTGTACAGTCGGTCTCTTACTCTTTGTCTTATATATACATGCTTGACTTTCACACATAGATCTTAAAGTGTTATCATGTATTATGGTTCTCTCTAACATTTTGCATCTGTGCAGAATGTGTATATACACTATAGTCCCCAAGGTTGAAAGGGTTTACTTATGGGGCATGGCTTGAGCTCTGCTGATGTAGGAAGCAAGAGTTCAGAGCTCCTGAATAAGACATCAACAAGCGACTCCTAAATATACAAGAGGATGTTATTTTATTAATAACCAGCAGTGTTTTGACCCCCTCCTGAATACGGCTGGACATTTTTGACGCAAGTATAAGACTTTAATTCAAGAATTTTTATTCATTTGCCTCAGCTGAGGTAAACCACAGCTTTACAAAGGCTGCCAGGATATTTACCCCTTAGTTATACACTAGCCAAGTTACATTTTTTGGGGGTTAGTGTGGGGTTTCTCTGAACAGAAAATTTATATACTGGACCCTCAGCCATTTTCTCTACTATTATATTATAATTACAACATGTCACAAAGAATATTTAAGCCCTAAAACTTGGTTATTAATAGGACCATAAGAGTGCATTTGAGGAAAAATAGTCCTGGTTTTGTGTCTCTCTATCTACATATTGTCATAACAATTTGGAGACAGGTGCAGGTGTTTTTTATTTGCGAAGGTCACAGGCTTGGTTGCCTGACCCATTTCGCACTGTCAAAGTCAAATTAAATAAGGGCACAACCCTATTTTTGAAAGTTACCTCAGGTGGGAAGTGAGCGCATTGATACCGGTGAGAGCGTTTGTAAAGAAGATCTGGCCGCTTTTCAACCTCCATAGACGCTCCATTAACAAGCAGATTGCGCCTCTGAGCGAGGGAGGATTACGGAAAACCTATCTTCACAGCTATCTGCTTTATCAATTTTTTTACAGGGATTTGTTGGTCTCCTGAAGAAAAAGGTTTGTAACTGAGTCTCTATTAATATAAAGGCATTCAGCAACACCGCAGAAAATTGAGACTTGGATTCGGTGGTGATATTCATCTAGTTTCTTTTCTTGTTTTTCTTTTTTGTTTGGACTCTCTTCTGGAAACTATCAAATAATCTATTAGAACTTTCAGTGACTTACTACTGCAACTACGAAAATAAGATTATTACCTGGGCACAGGTTTGGGGTACATTCATCTCTAAACCCACAAAATAGAATGATTATATATTGTGTTCCTTTCAATTCCTTAGGTTACTCTATAAGTTACAAGGTATATTGTATTTAATTGTACTGTATTGTCTCGTGATACTCTAATTTTACACCTTATTTTTGACTAAACTCATTTTGGAAGTATTCTACTCCTAAATGGAGTTGTCAGGGAGAAGAGCAAGTGTTAAACGTTACAACAATACTCAGTCAAGATCAAGGGAGGATATGTCAAATCAGCATAGTCCTGAAAAATCTAGATCTCCCCACAGGAAGGGGGAACAAAACTTCATGTCTGGAAGACCTTCCAACAACCCTTCATACAGCAAAGCTGTTAAAGGGGAGGGTAATCAGTAATCTTCACCTTCCAATTCTCAATCTAATATCCCCCCCCCAAAAAAAAAGGAGTAATAAAGGGGTGTCAAAACCACCAATATTGAATACTCCAAAAACAGAGGAAATGGATATGTCCAGTTCCTTCAAAAGAAAGGGTTCGGTCAGTCAGGAAAGCAAATTAGACCCTTCACTCGAGGACTCGGTAATTCCGCTGGATGATCACTCACCCAACAGCAGCCCTGATAGGCAGAGGCTTAAGAAAGATCATACAGAACCTCCTTCACCAATAAAGATTTCACCTCCAGCTATTAATTTAGATGATTACATTAATTCTAACAAGCAAGCTACTGAGAGTTTTCTTGCCACTCTTTTTAAGTCTTTTAGTGAATCCATCAGGATAGGATTCGAGATACAAAACAAAACCCTCCAAGAAACTTGTACCAGCTTTAACCTAAGATTTGAAAAAAATGAAAAACGAAATACCCTTATAGAAAAAGACATCTCTTATCTTTCTAAACAGAATGCTTCTTTCCAAACCGAAATTTTATCCCTCAAGAATAAACTAACTGATCTTGAGGATCGGAATAGAAGAAATAATTTGAAATTGAGAGGTGTACCTGAAAGTGTTCTCCAGAAATATCTTTTGGGATACTCTAAAAATTTGTTTAAACAACGGATCCCAAACCTTACTGATTTAGAGTTGAGTATAGATTGCATACATCGTCTTCCTCATCCTCAGAGATTCCCAAGGATAAACCTAGAGGTGTCATCCTCAGGTTACATTTTTTTGAAATGAAAGAAAAGATCCTTAAAATTATCAGAGAAAGAGGGTCCTTCCCAGAGCCATTTAATAATATTAAATTATTTTCGGATTTCTCAAAGGCCACAATGGACCTAAGAAGAAGTTATAGAGAAACAACATCTAAACTGAGAGGATTACACATCCCATATAGGTGGGGTTTCCTACTAAATTAATGGTTTGGTAAAATAGTAAAAACTATCAAATCAGCTCCCCCCAAGAGGGTTCTAGATTTATTAACTCCCTCCTTGAGGATATGGCCCTCAAGGACAAAGACTAAAAAGGTTCCTTTTTCTAAAGCTAAATATAAAATTTTCCTTTTAATATTAAGAATAATTATTTCCCTCAAAACCAGAGATGTCTTTTGAGGATCTTTGCCACAAATTTTGTGTTTAAACCCCCTCGTAGGTAAGACCCATTTACTTGGTGTCCTCCAGGAGAACATTTAAGGTCCACAATTTTTGAAAAATATTGACAGGTTATAGTGAGGTTAACTATTCCCTGCTTAGTTTTGTTTTTGTTCTGTATTTAAATACCAATGAAGATTCTTTCATACAACGTTCGGGCATCAATAGCCCGAACAAAAGATTTTCTATTTGGAAGGAAATTAATCTTTCTAATGCAGAGTTTATTTGTTTAAGGAGGTAAGACTAATAGAAGATAATTACCAGGTCTTCCATCATAAGTAGTTTCCCCATACTTTTAAGTCGCTGCATTAAAAAAAAAAGCCAGAGTCATTACAATGGTAAGTAGCGTTGTTCTTTTTAAGCTGGTGAAAAAAATAACAGACCATCTAAGCAGCTTCCACATCTTGGCCTGCTTAGTGAATAATCAGTCTTGCACAGTGGTAGATGTGTGCGCTCCTAATAAGAATCAAATCTCCTTCTTAAATAAATTATTAAAAAAAGTTGATAAGATCAAAACAGAAGACACTATTTGGGTAGGCGATTTTAACATCGTTCCAGATAGTTCCATGGACTCTTCATCTTTAGTACGTCATAAAGCGCCGGTTTTTTAAAAAATGGCTGATTGATAATGAACTATACGACATTTTTAGATGTCTTAACTCTTCCTCTCATGAATTCTCACACTTTTCTGACGTACATCAGACGTCCTCTCGTATAGATCTGGTCTTATCAAATATCTTCACCCTCCCTAAATTTAAGAGTATTCAATTCCTTAATAAATCTTTATCTGATCATACCCCAGTGTTAGTGGAATTTTTACTAGTTCCTTCCCTTGGCAACAGATATTTATGGAAGTGTAACCCAACCTTATTCAAGATACCTGAATATATACAAGAAATAGAAATTCTTTCATCCAATTACTTCAAAGAAAATACGACTAATAACATAGACCCTTTCACTTTATGGAATGTCCACAAGGCTGTCCTAAGAGGCGACTAATTCAATTGGCAGCTAGATATAAAAAGAAAAACTGAAAAAATAGTAGATTTGCAGAAACAAATACACCTTAAAGAATCGCAGCAAAATAATTTGCAAGTTCACTCCCCAAGTATACAAAAAGAAATTCTAGAATTAAGGCAAAAACTAAAATATGAAATCCTACAATATAATTCTGTCATAAAAACTCCAAAGTTCAAGGTGTACACCTCCTTGAATAAACCTAACAGATATATGTACTACATCTGGGCAATAAAAATGAAAAAAGCATATACAAAATGGGAGGAATAGGGCTAAGTAACAGCACATGTGAAAAAGACTTGGGTATACTAATTGATCACAGACTTAACATGAGTCAACAGTGTGATGCAGCAGCAAAAAAGGCAAATGCAATTCTAGGATGTATCAACAGAAGCATACAGTCTAGATCACTGAGTCATTATTGCCCTCTACTCCTCTTTGGTCAACCTCATCTGAATACTGTGTCCAGTTTTGGGCACCACATTTTAAAAAAGACATCAACAAACTGGAGCAAGTTCAGAGAAGAGCCACAGAATGTGACCGTCTGCAAACCATGTCCTATGAGGAACGGTTGCAGATTTGGGAATGTTTAGCTTGCAAAAAAGAAGACTGAGAGGAGACTTAATAGCTGTCTAAATATCTCAAGGGCTGTCACATTGTAGAAGGATCATCTTTATTCTCATTTGCGCAAGGAAAGACTAGAAGCAATGGATAAACTGAATGGAGGAGACACAGATTAGATATTAGAAAAAACTTTGACAGTTAGGTGATCAATGAGGGGAACAGGCTGCCACAAAGGTGTGAAGTTCTCCTTCAATGGAAGTCTCAAACAGAGGCTGGATAGACATCTGTCTGGATGATTAGAGAATCCTGCTTTGAGCAGGGTTGGACCAGATGACCCAGAGGTCCCTTCCAATCTACCATCTATGATTCTATGTTAGCAAAAATAAAAAAGGATCGTATTAACAATAGAATTTTTAAGATTATTGCTCCCTCAGGTAAGGTTTTGATTCATCCAAAAATATCGTTAAATTATTTGCTGAATTTTTTAATAGTCTGTATAACCTAAAAAATGATCCAAATTCCCCTTGTATTGATCCAGATTCTATAAACTCTTTTCTGTCTAGTATTAGCTTACCTAAGATTACGCCATCTGATTTGGGGTCCATCAACTGCCCATTCAAAGAAAAGAAATAATCGACACTATTAATAAACTAAAATCCCCCAAAACTCCTGGCCCAGATGGCTTTTCTAATGATTATTATAAATCCTTCTCAAAAATGTTAGCCCCTCACTTAGTTCCCATTTTTAATCTTGCCTCAGCCCAAGTTCCTTCCCTAAGGAAATTCAGGAAGCACTAATTATAATGATTCGTAAGAGTGGGGGGATCCTGAGAGGATTCAGAATTATCGCCCAATTTCTTTAATTAATAGTGACTCTAAAATATACTCTAAAATATTAGCTGACAGGCTAAAATCTATCCTCCCACGTTTACTAGTAGACGACCAAATTGGGTTCACCGAGGGCCGTCGGGCCTCGGATGGGACCAGAAGGGTAATCAACTTTGTGAATATTATCAACAGTTTGAACTCACAAGCTGTTTTTTCTGGCACTAGATGCTGAGAAAGCCTTTGATAGGCTAAACTGGTCTTACCTAAGAGCAACTCTTGAAAAGTTTGGCTTTGATTCCAGATTTTTGTCAACTCTATTTGCTCTATACTCTGCACCCAGTGCCAGGATATACTCTAATAATTTTTTTACTCTAATGGTACGTGACAGGGGTGCCCTCTGTCCCCTCTGTTGTTCGTCCTCACAATGGAACATTTCGCAGAAAAAATAAGATAAAATATGGATATTTTGGGAGTTAGTCTGAAGTCTCGCCACTTTAAAATTGGGTTATTTGCCGACGACTTATTTTTCACGCTACTGAACCCTATAACCTCAATTAAAGCTTTATCTTTGGAACTAGAGGCTTTTGCTGATATATCTTACTTTAAGATTAATCCCTAGAAATCAAAATATCTTACCTTCAATATGAAGGACTCTGATATAAGGGAGTTAACAGAACAAACGAACTTCGCTAGGGGTGATGATGAAATACAATATTTGGGAATAACTTTCTAATAAGATACAAAATATACTTAAAGTCAACTTAGAAAAAACTCTAAGATCGATCACTAGTGACATTACACATTTTGCTCATTCTGAATTGTCCTTATTTGGGAGAAAAATGACTATTAAAACTTATTTTGCCCAAGGTTTTGTATCTTTTCAGGACCCTCCCTCTAACCTTTTCATATGCTAGGGTTCGAGTTCCCGCTGCTGCACAAGGGGAGTCTCGAACCAGTCCCGCTGCAGTCCCCCATCCATCTCCATCCGCAGTGGAACCTGCTCAGCAGAGACGTCGGTCCCAGCGTCTTGCCCATTCCTATACTGTGCAGAGACTTGCTGCTGCCCCTCCTGGATCTTCTATTATAGCTAGTGCTGGAGCAGACGTCTTTGGGACGAAGTCCTGCGTTTCCCCTTCTGAGCATGCCCAGGGTAAGATCTCTCATTGGAGATCAAGGGTCACATGTTCAGGCACTGCAGCAGCTCCTATTGGTCAGCCAGGAAGGTCCTGAAACTACATGTGTTTTGGAATAGTTTCTCATTGGTCCTTAGTTCTGGAAGGTCCTGTAGCTGTTACTATAAAAGGGTGGCATGGCTGGGCCACCATGAGATAGTATCAATTGCATTATGTGCTTTGCGCCAGTGTGATCATGTACGCATGTGGTTAAGGCTCGGCTGAAATAAAAATAAGCCCCTAGAATACCGGCTTCTCCGGTGAGGAGATTTGGATGCACGTGGTTAGGGCTTGGCTGAAATAAGCCCCTAGAATACCGGCTATCTCCGGTGAGGAGATTGATTGATTGCGTTGCTGTCTGCATGATCACGGACTGCTATCCACACAGCAGTTATCTGTGTATCCCTGTGAGTCTAACAGGACACAGTCTTTTTCTCAGCGACTCTGCGGGATAACAGAGTTCGCTACTTTCGCCATCTTACTAGCAGCGGGCTTCGCCTGCACGGTGGACTCCGGGCTGCTAACGCACCTCTCTACAATATCTATTAGGTGCGTTCCGCAGACCCCTAACATCATATCAATCTGTTTATAAATTCCAAAACTTGGTACATTCATTTTTATGGAGCGGGAAAAAGGCTAGGATCTCATTAGATATTCTATGGAAACATAAATGTAATGGTGGGGCCGGGTTACCAAATTTCCATGCTTATTATTTAGCCTCATTAGTTAAACAAACTTGGTATTGGTTTAAAGGGAGATCTTATCCAGCCTGGTTTCAAATTGAAAATGAAATTAACAGCCCCCAGTCTATTCAGCACATCTTTTTCAGCTTTTTATTTCACAGACCACAGAGGAATCCTCTCATCCTATTTTTAGGGCTGTTATTCAGGCTTGGAGGTTATTGCTCAAACCTTCAAGGAAGAATTTTAACAGAACAAAACAAATCTTGAAGTTTCCTATTCAACTATTATCCACGATTTAGAAATTTTCACTATCCGATTCTTGGAGCAAGTCAGGAATTAAAAAGATTGGTAATATATATGATGGAATTAAATTCCTCACTTTTAGTGAGTTAAAAATAAAATTTAACCTTCCCTCTTCTGAATTAATCCCTTATATAATTTTAAAAAACTATTAGGTAGCAAACCTCTTAACCTAGATATTCTCGTTTTACTACTGTGCATTGTTAAAAATAAAAATATATGGAGCCTAAACACCATCTATAGAATTTTCAATAAAGATGGTGTTAGTTTCAAAAACGTTTAATTAAAGAGATGGGAATCTGATCTCAATAAATCCTTTCAGGCTGAGAATTGGGACAATGCTATTAAGACTACTTACAAATCCACCATTTTGTTAGCTCTACATGAGTCCTATTTTAATGTAATTGCAAGGTGGTATTATACCCCAATTAGATTAGCACACATATTTCCGGATTATTCCCCAAAATGCTGGAGGAAATGCTGCCACCAAGGTAACTTATATAATCTTTTATGGAGTTGCCGGAAGGTAAAACTTCTATGGTCAAAAGTTTCTAATTATATTAATTCATTCACTGATAATTTTGTGATTACACCACAAAGAGCTCTTTTTTCCCTGGACATGGAAATAATTGACCCTCAGGTTAAATTCATAATCATTCATATATTTCTTGTTGTCAAATATATGTTAGCGCTTTGGTGGAATAAGCCAGATCTCCCTAAATTTGAAGACATTACAGATCAAATTCACCAACACAATTTTTTGGAATGGAGATTCGCTGTAAATAATAGTGGTATTAAAAATTTCTTGAAACAATGGAAGATTTGGATTGATAAATTCTATACTCCTTAACCTCCTGATAGATTTTCAAACCCAAGAAATAATTGTAATTTACTTGTCCTTCCAAAATATCGCACTCATTTAAATGCATTTATACGTTTTGTTACTGATGAACTATTGTATTACATTTGGTTCTCTAGTTCTTTTATTGTATCCCTTTCCATTTCCTTTCCCCATTCCTCACTGTAATATTTTCCCTCTCCTATTCCCAAGTCCTGTTTTTTTTTGTTTAAAAACTTAATAAAAATATTTAAAAAGAAAGGATTTACTTATGTGCAAAAAATATTCCTTTCTATAAGAAATAACATGTGGCTTTCTAGTAATATTATACTATGAGGCCCTATTAATGATAGTTTTCCCCCTAGCAAATTGTTATAACCTGTAAATAAGAAAGTTTTTTAACTTTTCATTAGGCAGCAATTTGGCTTTAATTACGGTACCTAAAATCCCATTAAATGGCCTCTGGGTTGAAAAAAAATACATTTATTTTAGTTTAAATTGATTGATTTGGAGTTTTACAGATCAGAACAATTAATTGAAGCACAATAAAAGAGGTGTAGTGTGGAGCCCAAAATGAAAAATATTGGTTTTGTCCACACAGCCTCAGGAAACTGATCGATCTATGATACATAACTCACATTCCCAAATTAGACGCGTTCATTAGATTTCCTCTTGATGTATTGGCCTCTTAGATTAGTACATATGTTCCAGACACAGCTCATTGCTTCCATGGTTGAAACAGGAAGAAGGAAGCAATACAATTCTTTCACCATTCTGTTGTTTACGTCCTCCTCTGCAATGTTAAAGGATTCAGAACAGTTGTTCCTTGTCAAGTCTAATGTTCCCAGGCCTCAGGTTGTTTATCACTAAATTTGCTCTTCCTCATGAACACAGTAGTGGTAAAAAACAAGCGTTTCTTTTAAAGATATGCGTTACAGCAGCCTAATAGCCCATGGAGAACTAAGTCTGGAAATGTTCATTGACTTATGTGAGCCAGTTTTCTAGGCTTGTTCGGTGATCTGTGCAGCGGTCACTGCGCAGGATGTGGGAGGAGGTAAGATGTGACAATATTCCATTGTGAATGGTGGATTTTGTGTTATTGCCTATACATTGTGTACTGTACACAATTAGGCAAGTGAGTATTTTGACCATTATTGTTGCTACCAGGGGGCAGAGGGTGCGGTTGCCCCGGTCCCCGTGCTCAGTTGGGCCCACCCAGAGCTATTGCTAATGTTAAGCATATCAAAGTGCACAGCACACTGATATAATTAATCTCTGTGGTAGAGCAGGAAGACACAATCTCCCTGCACTACTGCTCTCTGTTCTGTAGACCGCATGTCTTTAAGCATGTGGTCTACAGAACAGCAAGAGATGCAATGGCACACGTACAGGACTTCAGAATCCTGGCATGGTGACGTCAGCGCACCGTGCCACGACTCTGATGTCCTGTGCATGCGATGCCAGTGCATTTATCTGCTCGCACTTTGTCAGAGGACTCATCAGGAGCCTGGATTAGTTGAGAATAGAATGTTTTTTATTTTATTTAAAACTTGTGATGGGACTGCAGAGGTGTCATAAAGCTTGGAGTCGTCTCATACAGTGTGGGAGCTACTGTGGGGGAGTCCCCTCTGAAAATGTCGGAGCTAATCTGCGGGTCCTTATACAGCGTGGGACCTTATGTTGGCACCTTTATATAGCGAGGGAGCTAATGACGGGAGCCCTTATATAGGGTGGTAGCTAATCCGGGGGCCATTATTTCGCATGGGATATAATACTTGGGACCATTATACAGAGTGGGAGATAATGCTGGGGACCTTACACAGCTTGGGAGTTAATCCGAGGGCCATTATATAGAGTGAGAGCTGATAAGGGAGCCCTCTCATACAGCATGGGAGCTAATGCCGAAAGCCCTTGTACAGCGTGGGAGCTAATGCCGGGGCCATTATATAGCATGAGAGCTAATGCTGGGTGCCCTCATACAGAATGGGAGATAATACAGGCCCCCTCATACAGCATGGGAGCAAATGCCGAGGGCCCTTGTACAGTGTTGGAGCTAATGCCGAGGGCCCTTGTACAGCATGGGAGCTAATGCCTGTGCTCATTATATAGCATGAGAGCTAATGCCAGGTGCACTTATACAGCGTGGAAGTTAATACGGGCCCCCCTCACACAGCATGGGAGCTTATGCTGAGAGCCCTTGTACAGCATGGGAGCTAATGGCGGGGCCATTATATAGCATGGAAGCCAATCAGGGGGCACTTGTATAGTGTGGGAGCTAATGCAGGGGCCATTATACAGTATATGAGCTAATCCAGGGGCCCTTATTCAGCATGGCAGCTAATGCGGGGGCCATTATACACTGTGAGAGCCATTATGCAGTAGGAGAGCTACTGTGGGGACAATCATACAGTGTGGAGGCCTTTGTGCAGTGTGAAAATAGACTTACAAGACTATCGGGTAAATGACAATTGGCTTACAAAAAAAAATTCACTAAAAATTCACTTTTAATATTAGACTTAATTTGTTTTTATGTATGGAACAAAGGAACTTATAATAGAGGTAATATAAGGATGCAAGTGTTTTTAAGATAGATAGTATACTATTCTTGCCAGAGAAAAAAAGATACTGTAAATATTTTTTGCCCCAGAGATAGTAGAATATAAAGTCTTACTATCTCTCCCTATGTGTCCATGCAAAATGGCCCTGCCTAGCTGCGGAGGCTGGCACCCTTCAGTAAGTGCAAATGGCGCCCCCGCTCACCATCGGCTGACCTCAATATGTCCTGTTAGCTACTGATCTAGTTGTAGGCATTTACAACAAGGCCCACCAGAGATGGATACTCTAAACCAAATGAAAACCACATATAAATACCAGATCACAAAATATCCAAATAGGACTCAAAGGAACAAAGCTGCAGGATATATTATTTAAAAGGGACCCATACCTGCTATGTGTATATAAAGGGGGCATAAAAGATTTCAATATAGCAAAATGATTTGGGGAATGCACATCTTTGCACTCCCTGCCATTTACAAATCTATAGTCATAAGAACAAGAAACACCAGCAGAGCATCTTCATTCAGAGGTGAATTTATCTGTATTTTCTGATTTGCCATCAAACATTGACATCCATGATATGCAGGTCTCCTGTAGGGGCCATCATACAGTGTGCTGTGTTTTGGGAGTGCAGTGGTGACAACATACTGTTTATAGGAGAGCGGTGGGCCCATCATACTGTAGATAGGGAAACTGCGAGGGCATTAGACCATATATATGGGAGCAGTGGGACCTTCATGCTGTTAATAGGGGAGCTGTGTTCCGCTATACTGTGTATAGAGGAGTTGTGTGCCCATCTTACTGTGTATAGGGGAGGTGCAGGGGCATCATACTGTGTATAGGCACTTTAAACATTGGGGACTCAGAGGGCATTATTAAAAGTTAAGTGGACACTTAGGAAGCATTACTGTTATAGGGGCACTCAGAGTATTGTGACTATAAAAAGGTGCCTGTTATGAATGTGCTAGAGATGGTTTCTGAGCAGAGGCTCCCTCTGGTGGTTACAGACGGTACTGAACCTTTCAGCGAGGATTGGCAATCTGGAATCACGGACTGGTCTGATATAAGGGAGGTTCCCTCCCATGATGGTTGCCGGTGATCAATTGTTCTTGTCTCAATTGTGGTTCCTGGTTCATTTGGAAGTTTGTTGGAGTCTTGCCTGCATCTCCTGCTTTCAGATAAGATATTTTTTGCTTTTTTTCTTGTGCTTGCTTTTTGCATTGTTTTCTGCACTTTTGTGGAGGTCAGCCAGGTCACCTCCTGGGGCCTGAGCTCCTCACAGTTTATCTGCAGCCACTGTTGTTTGCTCATTTGCTTTTTCCTGTTTTTTCAGCGGCTGCAGCTTGGTTTTGTTCACACTGAGATGTGATTTAGCGGGTGGCGAGATCGTGTGATCTCAGTATTTTTGTAATCAGAATTGTTGGATTTTTGTAGGGTTTTCTGGGTTGCAGAAAGTAATCTCTCCTTTCCTATCCTATTTAGTCAGCTTGTGGCCCCAGCGTTTGCTCAATCTATTTTATGCCTATGTTTGTGTTTTCACCTTGTCTAACCGCCATTATATGTTTGGGGGCTTCCTATTTTCTTTGGGGATCTGCTCTGGGGCAAATAGCTTTCATCTTTCTGCCTTTAGGTGTAGTTATCTCTCAGGCTGTGACGAGGCGTCTAGGATCAATGTAGGAACGCTCCACGGCTACCTCTAGTTGTGTCGTTAGTTTAGGAATCTGCAACCCATCAGTTACCAACATCTCAGGTGTTCTGCAACAATACTGTTGTTCCTGTCCTCCTCAGCTACCGAAACACAACAGTATCACCGGCCATAACTGAAAATTATATGGTACTCACAGAAGGGAAAAATAGTGTGGAAAGAAAAAAGTTGTCAGAGTTGTCAGAGATTTTTTTTTTTCCTGTCTGTTGCATTTTTTCCCTCTTTTTCTCTGGGTGCTGAGGAGGATTTTTTTTCTTTCAATGGAATTTGCACAGTTGTCTGGACGTGTGGATCAGCTTGCCACTGAGGTTCGGAGTATTGCTACCTATCTTGCAGGGTTGCCGGTTGTGGAACCTAGGATTCCCATGCCAGATTTGTTTTTGGGGGATCGGGCTAAATTTCTGAATTTCAAAAATAACTGTAAGTTGTTTTTTGCCTTAAAGCCTAAGTCCTCAGGGAACGTAGCACAGCAGGTTCAAATTGTCATCTCTCTCCTGCGCGGCGATCCTCAGGATTGGGCTTTTTCCCTGACACCTGGGGATCCTATTTTGAATGATATTTATGCATTTTTTCTGGCTCTGGGGTTATTGTACGATGAACCTAATGTCACTGATCAAGCTGAAAAAACCTTGTTGGCATTAAATCAGGGTCTTGAAGACGCTGAGTTGTACTGTCAGAAATTCCGAAAGTGGGCAGTCCTGACCAAATGGAATGATGATGCTTTGGCAACCCTTTTTCGGAAGGAGCTCTCAGAGAATGTAAAGGATGTTATGGTGGAATTCCCTGCTCCCTCTGGTCTCAATGATTCTATGTCATTGGCTATTCAAATTGACAGTTGTTTGCGTGAGCACAGAGGTATGCGTGAGATAGTGTTGCCTTGTGAGCCAGCTTCTGAGCCCATGCAGTGTGATAGAGTGACTTCTGGGGCACAGCGTCATGAGTTTCGAAAGCACAATGGGTTATGTTTCTACTGTGGTGACGCCTCTCATGCTATCTCAGTCTGCGCTAAGCGGGGAAGAGTTTTGCACGCTCAGTTGTCTTGGGTAGTGTTCAGACTAAATTTCTGTTGACTGTTACCCTGATTTGCTCCCTGTCCACATTTTCGGCTCAGGCTTTTGTTGATTCAGGAGCAGCTATTAACCTGATGGATTTTGACTTTGCCAAACGTTGTGGGTTTCCCATGATACCCCTGCGGAAGTCTATTCCCCTACTGGGCATTGATTCTACCCCTTTGGCGGAGAATAAACCACAGTTTTCTACTCAGGTGATAATGAAGATTGAACCAGATCATCAGGAGAGTTGCAAATTTCTGGTGCTGCATAATCTGCATGACATTATTGTACTAGGTTTCCCTTAGTTACAGTCTCATAATCCTGTTTTGGATTGGAAATCTGTGTCTGTGACCAGTTGGGGCTGCCAATGTGTTAATGCCGACAATCCTGTTTTTTCTGCCTCTCCCAAGTCTCAGGATGTTCCTGACTTTTTGACTGATTTTTCGGATGTATTTAGTGAAAGTAAATCTGCATCTTTGCCCCCTCACAGGAGCTACGATTGCGCTATTAAATTAGTGCCTGGTGGTAAATTTCCTAAAGGTCGCCTTTTTAACTTGTCTGTACCTGAACACGATGCTATGCGATCTTATATCAAGGAGTCATTGGAGAAGGGTCATATCAGACCATCCTCTTCACCCTTGGGTGCCAGTTTTTTTTTGTGGCCAAAAAGGATGGTTCATTGAGGCCGTGTATTGATTATTGTCTCTTGAATAAGATCACTGTGAAGTATCAATATCCGTTACCCTTGATTTCTGACCTGTTTTCCAGGGTGAAAAGTGCTAGTTGGTTTACCAAGCTTGACCTCAGGGGGGCGTATAACCTTATTCGCATTAAGCATGGGGATGAATGGAAGACGGCGTTTAATACCCCAGAGGGGCATTTTGAGTACCTAGTGATGCCCTTTGGGATCTTTGGGATCTTCCAATCCTTCATGAATGATATTTTCAGGGATTTTGTGGATAAATTTCTGATTGTTTATTTGGATGATATCTTGATTTTTTCCAATGACTGGGACTCTCATGTGAAACATGTTCGGACTGTGTTCCAGATTTTGAGAGAGAATGCACAGTATGTGAAGGGATCAAAGTGTCTTTTTGGCGTACAGAAGATCTCATTTCTGGGATTCATTTTGTCTCCGTCTGTTATTGAAATGGACCCGGTCAAGGTTCAGGCCATCTGTAATTGGGTCCAACCTACTTCATTAAAGGCTCTTCAGAGATTTTTGGGTTTTGCCAATTTTTATCGTAAATTTATTGGTAATTTCTCCTGTATTATTAAACCATTGACTGATTTGACCAAAAAGGGTTCTGATGTGGTGAATTGGCCTCCTGAGGCAGTTTCTGCATTTCAGGAACTTAAGCAGAGATTCACTTCTGCTCCTGTTCTACGGAAGATTGATGTTTCTCTACCGTTTCAGGTGGAGGTTGATGCCTCTGAAATTGGGGCAGGTGCCGTTTTGTCCCAAAGAGATCCAGAGAACTCTATGAGTAACCCTTGTGCCTTTTTCTCTCAAAAATTTTCTCCAACTGAACGTAATTATGACGTGGGTAATCGGGAGTTATTGGCCATGAAGTGGGCCTTTGTAGAGTGGAGACATTGGCTGGAAGGAGCCAAACATCAGGTGGTGGTCCTCACGGACCATAAGAATCTGGTTTATCTCGAATCAGCCAAGCGACTTAATCCTAGACAGGCCAGGTGGGCCTTGTTTTTCACACGTTTTAATTTTGTGGTTTCTTTTCTTCCTGGCACTAAGAATGTTAAGGCAGATGCCATCTCGAGGAGTTTCTTTGGACTTTCCTGAGTTATCTGATCCTACTGTTATTTTGAAAGAGGGTGTAGTTCTTTCCGCCATCTCGCCCAATTTGAGACTGGCCTTGGAAGTGTGTCAGGAGGATAAACCTGAGCGCTGCCCTATTGGGAAATTGTTTGTCCCAGACCAGTGGAAGAAGAGTGTGATGTCTGAGATTCATTGTTCCGCGTTGGCTGGTCATCCCGGGATTTTTGGTACCAGAGACTTGGTGAGTCTGTCCTTTTGGTGGTCTACTTTGTCTCGTGACGTCAGGGAATTTGTGCAGTCCTGTGGGACTTGCTCTCGCTCCAAGCCTTGCTCTCGCTCTAGTGGTTTGTTAATGCCATTACCTGTGCCCAAGAGGCCATGGACCCATATCTCTATGGATTTTATTTCCGACCTCCCTGTTTCTCAGAGAATGACCGTTATCTGGGTAATCTGTGATAGGTTTTCCAAGATGATACATCTTGTGCCATTACCTAAGTTACCTTCCTCCTCCGAATTGGTGCCTTTGTTCCTTCAGCACGTGGTTCGGTTACATGGCATTCCGGAGAACATTGTGTCTGACAGAGGAGTCCAGTTTGTTTCCAGATTTTGGAGGACATTTTGTTCTAAACTTGGTATTCAATTATCTTTCTCCTCTGCTTTTCATCCTCAGACCAATGGACAAACCGAGAGAACAAACCAGACCTTGGAGACTTATTTGAGATGTTTTGTGTCTTCTGATCAAGATGACTGGGTCTCTTTTTTGCCTTTGGCTGAGTTTGCTCTTAATAATAGGGCTAGCTCTGCCACCTTGATGTCTCCATTTTACTGCAATTTTGGGTTTCACCCTCGATTTTCTTCGGGACAGGCGGAGGCTTCTGTCTGTCCGGGTGTTGACTCTGTTGTGGAGCGAATGCAGCAGATTTGGGACCAGGTAGTGGAGAGGTTGTCTCTCTCTCAGGAGAAGGCCCAACGGTTTGCCAACTGGCATAGGACTGATGGTCCTCGGTTTAAAGTGGGGGACTTAGTTTGGTTGTCCTCAAGAAATATCCCTATGAGGGTTGCATCTCCAAAGTTTAAGCCCAGGTTCATTGAGCCTTATAAGATCATGGAGATTCTTAATCCTGTTTCCTTCCATTTGCTTCTTCCAGGGACATTTAAGATCCATAACGTGTTCCACAAGTCCTTATTGAAGAGGTTTGTCGAGCCAGTGGTTACTATGGCTGCGCCTCCTGACCCTGTTTTGGTTGAGGGCAATCTGGAGTATGTGGTTGAGAAAATATTGGATTCTCGTTTTTCTAGACAGAAACTCCAGTATTTGGTTAAGTGGAGAGGTTATGGTCAGGAGGACAATTCTTGGGTGTTTGCTTCGGACATCCATGCTAGGAGACTGATCCGTGCCTATCACCGAGCTCATCCTGATCGGCCTGGTTGCACAAGTGAGGGTTCGGTGACCCCTCCTCAAAGGGGGGGTACTGTTATGAATGTGCTAGAGATGGTTTCTGAGCAGAGGCACCCTCTGGTGGTTACAGACGGTACTGAACCTTTCAGCGAGGATTGGCAATCTGGAATCACGGACTGGTCTGATATAAGGGAGTTTCCCTCCCATGATGGTTGCCGGTGATCAATTGTTCTTGTCTCAATTGTGGTTCCTGGTTCATTTGGAAGTTTGCTGGAGTCTTGCCTGCATCTCCTGCTTGCAGATAAGATATTTTTTGCTTTTCTTTTTGTGCTTGCTTTTTGCATTATTTTCTGCACTTTTGTGGAGGTCAGCCAGGTCCCCTTCTGGGGCCTGAGCTCCTCACAGTTTATCTGCAGCCACTGTTGTTTGCTCATTTGCTTTTTCCTGTTTTTTCAGCGGCTGCAGCTTGGTTTTGTTCACACTGAGATCTGATTTAGCGGGTGGCGAGATCGTGTGATCTCAGTATTTTTGTAATCAGAATTGTTGGATTTTTGTAGGGTTTTCTGGGTTGCAGAAAGTAATCTCTCCTTTCCTATCCTATTTAGTCAGCTTGTGGCCCCAGCGTTTGCTCAATCTATTTTCTGCCTATGTTTGTGTTTTCATCTTGTCTAACCGCCATTATATGTTTGGGGGCTTCCTATTTTCTTTGGGGATCTGCTCTGGGGCAGAAAGCTTTCATCTTTCTGCCTTTAGGTGTAGTTATCTCTCAGGCTGTGACGAGGCGTCTAGGATCAACGTAGGAACGCTCCACGGCTACCTCTAGTTGTGTCGTTAGTTTAGGAATCTGCAACCCATCAGTTACCAACATCACAGGTGTTCTGCTGCCCTGCTGTTGTTCCTGTCCTCCTCAGCTACCGAAACACAACAGGTGCCCATGGGACATTATTACTTTCTATGGGTAAAATGTGGACACTGATTTCTGGGGCACTTGCAAAGACAGTATTATTTTTAAGGGGGCAATTTTACCATCTAGAGGGCACAGAGGCATTTTACTACGTAAAAAGCACAGTGGTGGGCATTATTATTTGGGTGTGAGGCTAATCACTACTCAATATGATGCTAGTCACTATTCAACATGACGCCAGTCATTACTCACAGGCTTGTCATGAGGCAGGATAGTCAAGAGGTCAGTACCATAAGGGCTCGTAAAAGACAAATGGAAAAGAAAAACGCTTAGTTAAGTCACAGTCCTAGATCAGAGTATCAGGAAGGTAGTGGATCAAGACAAAGAGGTAAGTCAAACGGATGGTCAAAGGAAAATCCATGGTCTGCAATGGAGATCAGAATACAACTCAGAGCACATGGCAGACACACACGACTTGAGCAAAGCTGCATTTGGAAATGGTCTGACCATCGTCAGAGTGCTAAATAGCCCTGTAATCACCCAGAACAGATTAGGAACATACAGTGGATATACATTTTTCACTCTTTGTTTCATTGCAGCCATTTGGTAAATTCAAAAAAGTTCATTTTTTTTTCTCATTAATGTACACTCTGCACCCCATATTCACTGAAAAAACAGAAATGTAGAAATATTTGCAAATTTATTAAAAAAGAAATACTGAAATATCACATAGTCACAAGTATTCAGACCCTTTGCTCAGTATTGAGTAGATGCACCCTTTTGAGCTAGTACAGCCTTGAGTCTTCTTGGGAATGATGCAACAAGTTTTTCACACCTGGATTTGGGGATCCTCTGCCATTCTTCCTTGCAGATCCTCTCCAGTTCCGTCAGGTTGGATGGTGAACGTTGGTGGACAGCCATTTTCAGGTCATTCCAGAGGTGCTCAATTGGGTTTAGGCTAGGGCTCTGGCTGGGCCATTCCAGAATGGTCACAGAGTTGTTCTGAAGCCACCCTTTGCTATTTTAGCTGTGTTCATAGGGCCTTTGTCTTTTGGCCGAAGGTTCACCTTCTAACGTCTGAGGTCCAGAGCACTCTGGAAGAGGTTTTCATCCATGATATCTCTGTACTTGGCTGCATTCATGTTTTCTTCAATTGCAACCAGTCTCCTGTCCCTGCAGCTGAAAAACACCCCCATAGCATGATGCTGCCACCACCATGTTTCACTGTTGGGATTGTATTGGGCAGGTGATGAGCAGTGCCTGGTTTTCTCCACACATACCACTTAGAATTATCACCAAAAAGTTCTACCTTCATCTCATCAGACCAGAGAATCTTATTTCTCATAGTCTGGGAGTCCTTCATGTGTTTTTTAGCAAACTCTATGCGGGCTTTCATATGTCTGGCACTGAGGAGAGGCTTCCGTCGGTCCACTCTGCCATAAAGGCCCGACTGGTAGAGGGCTGCAGTGATAGTTGACTTTGTGGAACTTTCACAGTGATCTTGGGGTTCTTCTTCACTTCTCTCATCAAGGCTCTTCTCTCACGATTGCTCAGTTTGGCTGGATGAAAAGGTCTAGGAAGACTTCTGGTGGTCCCAAACTTCTTCAATATAAGGATTATGGAGGCCACTGTGCTCTTAGGAACATTGAGTACTGCAGAAATTCTTTGGTAACCTTGGCCAGATGTGTGCCTTGCCAAAATTCTGTCTCTGAACTCCTTGGCCAGTTCCTTTGACCTCATGATTCTCATTTGGTCTGATATGCACTGGGACCTGTGAGGTATTATATAGACAGGTGTGTGCCTTTACAAATCAAGTCCTATCAGTTTAATTAAACACAGCTGGACTCCAATGAAGGAGTATAACCATCTCAAGGAGGATCACAACGAAATGGACAACATGTGACTTAAATATGAGTGTCTGAGCAAAGGGTCTGAATACTTATGACCATGTGATATTTCAGTTTTTTTCTTAATAAATTTGCAAAAATTTCTACATTTCTGTTTTTTTTTCAGTCAAGATCGGGTGCAGAGTGTTAAGGGCCTGCGGAACGCACCTAAATAGATATAAGGAGAGGTGCGTTCGCAGCCCGGGGTCCACCGTGCAGGCAGAGCCTGCTGCTAGTAAGATGGCATAAATAGGCAGTATAAGCAAACTCTGTTATCCCGCAGAGTCGCAGATGTAAACGCCGTAGCACTATATGGCGGAATAAGCGGTCTCTGTTAACTCACAGAGCCGCTGTAACAAAGACTGTGTCCTGTTAGACTCACAGGGAACACAGATGACTGCTAAGCGGATTGCAGTCTGTGGTCATGCAATCAGAGCCCAAGCAGTAATCTCCTCACCGGAGTAGCCGGTATTCTAATGGCGTTTTCAGCCGAGCCCTGAACATGTGCATACAATCTCCTCACCGGAGGTGCCGGTATTCTAGGGGCTTATTTCAGCCAGACCTAACCACATGCATACATGACCACACTGGCGCAAGCACGTAACAGATTTGATACTAGCGCACGGCCGTGCGGTAAGGACAGCATTTTATAGCAGCCACGAGAAAAAGACCTTCCAGGAAGGACCAATGGGAAGCTGCTTCAGAACTTCAACAGCCACAGGACTTTCCTGAAGGACCAATAGGAGTGGCAGCTGTATCTGAGCATGTGACCCCTGATCTCCAATGGGAGATCTTGCTCTGGGCACGCTCAGATGAAGCAACAAAGGACTTAGTCCTAAAGATGCCTGCTCGCCGCTGACCAGTACTGGCTACAATAGCAGAACCTGAAGAGGCAGCAGCAAGTCTCTGCACAGTATTAGACCGGGCGAGACGCTGGGACCGACATCTTTGCTGAGCAGGCTCCACTGCGGCTGGAGATGGATGGGGGACAGCAGCAGGGACTGGTTCGAGACTTCCCTTGTGCAGCAGCGGGAACTCGAACCATAACATTACCCCCGCTCCTAGGGCCCCCCTTCTTTGGGCCTCGCTGCGCTCAAAGGCAGCGATGAGCTGCGGAGCGTGAACATGCTCGGCAGGCTTCCAGGACCTATCCTCAGGCCCATAATCCACCAAATAACATTTTTTTCCTCGTACCATCTTGCACCCAACAACGGCATTCACCTCATGATCGTCGGTAGATGAACCAGACGTCCCGGCAGATGACTCGGAAAACCGGGACATGGCCACGGGTTTCAAGAGGACACGTGAAAGGTGTCGGTGATACCAAGGCGAGGCGGAAGGGCTAGGCGGTAAACCACCGGGTTCACCTGCTCAAGAACTTTAAAGGGACCCAAAACGCGAGGTGCCAATTTGGTGGACTCTACACGTAGCCTGATGTTTGGGCAGAGAGCCACACTATGTCACCTGGAGCAAATGTAGGAGCGGGGCGCCGATGGGCATCGGCTGAAGACCTCATCCTCTCTTTGGAGGCCTGAATGGCATCCTGGGTGCGGTCCCAAATGTCCCGTGCCTCCACAGCCCAGTCTGCCACACTGGAATCGGCGGAAGACACGGGCATGGGCACTGGTACCCGCGGATGCTGACCGTAGTTCAGGAGGAATGGGGTCTGTCCGGCGAAGTCAGCCACAGCATTATTTAGACCGAACTCAGCCCACGGTAGCAAGGATGCCCAGTCATCCTGCCTGGCAGAGACAAAATGTCGCAAGTTTGTGACCAAGGTCTGGTTGGCCCTCTCCGTGTACCGTGTAGGAGAAAAATATGCCTAATGAATAATGCTGCCAAGGCCCGTGCAGACGGTAACCGTGGTAACGGCACAAAATGCACCATTTTGGAGAAGTGGTCGGTTATCATCCAGATGATGGTGCAGCCCCGAGACTTGGGTAAGCCCTCCACAAAATCCATCCCAACCATCTCCCAGGGCCAGTCTGCCACCGGTAAAGGGAAAAGTAACCCAGCTGGCCGTTGTCGAGGGGACTTATTCTTGGCACAAGAGACGCACGCCTGAACGTATTCCCTGATGTCACGGACCATATGTGGCCACCAGTATGTCCTTGCCAGCAACTCAGATGTCCTCTTTGCCCCAAAATGTTCACCACCCTGGATAAATGTGCCCAAGAGAGTACCTCTGGCGCAAATTTAGGGGCACAAAAGTCTTGCCCGGAGGCACAGACTCAAGCGAAACCGGGGCCACAGTTCTTAGGCTCTCTGTGGGGACAATCAGCCGAGGCTCCTCCTCCACCTCCTCAGAGGACACCATGGAGCGAGACAGAGCATCGGCATGAATGTTCTTCTCCCCGGAGAGAAAATGGAGGGTGAAATGGAACTGGGAGAAGAACAGGGACCATCTGGCCTGACAGGAATTTAGCCGCTGGGCGGTCCGTAAATAGACCAAATTTTTGTGGTCAAGGAACACTTGAAAGGGAAAGCGAGCCCCCTCCAGGAGATGTCTCCACTCGGAAAGGCCAACTTCATGGCTAGCAACTCCCTATCCCCAATGGAATAATTCCTCTCCGCTGGTGTGAAGGTCTTGGAGAAGAAGAAGCAAGGATGTTTACGACCTTGAGCATCCTTTTGAAAAAGGACTGCTCGAGCACCAATGGACGAGGCATCTACCTCCAATATAAAAGGCTTATCAACCTCGGGACGATGTAGGATAGGAGCGCTAGCAAAATGGGACTTGATTGAAGTAAAGGCCTTGGAGATCTCCTCTGACCACAATTTGGGATTGGCTCCCTTCTTGGTGAGGGCTACCAAGGGAGCAACCAAAGTAGAGAAGTGGGGAATGAATTGGCGACAGTAATTAATGAACCCCATAAAGTGCTGCACCGCTTTAAGAGAGTGGGGTTCTTGCCAATCCATTACAGCCTGTAGTTTGGCAGGATCCATAGCCAATCCCTGAGTGGAGATGATATAGCCCAGGAATGGCAGAGACTCCTGCTCAAACACACACTTCTCCAACTTCGCATATAAGGAATTTGCCCGAAAGAGGTCGAAGACCCTGCAAACATCTCTCCGGTGGGTGTCCATATCTGGAGAAAAGATGAGAATGTAATCCAGATAGACTACCACAGAGGTGGCAAGCATGTCCCGGAAGATGTCATTTACGAAATCTTGGAAGACGGCTGGAGCATTACAGAGCCCGAAGGGCATCACAAGATATTCGTAATGTCCATCTCTGGTATTGAACGCCGTCTTCCATTCGTCCCCCTCACGGATGCGGATCATGTTATAGGCACCATGAAGATCCAGCTTAGTAAATACTCTTGCTCCCCGGAGCCTATCAAAGAGCTCAGATATTAGAGGCAAAGGATATTTGTTCTTAACGGTAATGGCGTTAAGACCCCTATAGTCTATACACGGTCGTAATTCTCCATTCTTCTTCTGCATGAAGAAAAATCCTGCTCCTGCTGGTGACACTGACTTCCTAATAAACACTCTTGCCAGATTTTCCTGGATGTATTGTGACATGGCCTCTGACTCAGGAAGAGAGAGAGGATACACTCTTCCACAAGGGGGCTCCGTTCCAGGCAAGAGGTCTATAGGACAGTCATAGGGGCGATGAGGCAGAAGAGTCTCCGCTGCCTTCTTGGAGAATACGTCCGCGTATGACCGATAAACCTTGGGGATAGAAGCAAGGTCTATGGGTATCTCCGTGGTGGAAACCTGAACATCCTCTCTGAGACATCTGTCTCTGCAATGATCACCCCAACCCAGTATTCTCCCAGAGGACCACTCAATATGGGGAGAGTGGTGGCGAAGCCAGGGTAATCCCAACAAAACCTCATCTATTCCCTCAGGAAGAACAAAAAGGGATATATTCTTCTGATGAGAAGGGGACATAGACAGAGGTAGAGAGACAGTCTGGTGGGTGATTTGTGATGGCAGGATTGCTCCATTCAATACTCTCACCGATATTGGCTCGGCGAGTGTCACCAGCGGTATGGAGTGGCGAGAGGCAAAGGAAGAGGACATAAAATTCTCCTCTGCCCCAGAGTCCACACAAAGCTTGGCGGGAAGAGTGGATGAACCTAGAGAGATTAACCCTTTAAGGAGCACTTTCGGAGCAAAATCCCTCTCGTCTAATGACCTTGCACCCATGGTCACGGAACATGACCGTTTACTCATTCGCTGGGGACATCGATTGGCATAATGTCCTGGCTGCTGACACACTCTACAGACCACGGATACTCGAGTGGTCCGAGACTTAGATCCCACTCGAGTAGTCTCCACGGTCTCTGGGGAGTCGGACCCCCAAACGGGAAATTCAAGAGGTTTGGCAAAGGTGGGTGCCAGCCGAAACCTCTGCCTACACTGGGTCCGCTCTAACCTCCGCTCGTGAAAACGGAGGTCGATGCGGGTAGATATAGAAATGAGTTTCTCCAGTGTGACAGGAATCTCCCTGGTAGCCAAAGCGTCCTTTACATGGTCTGCCAGTCCTCTCCAGAACACTGGAATAAGAACTTTATCTGGCCACTCTAATTCAGAGGCCAAAGTCCAAAATTGGACTGAGAACTGGCTGACCATGGACAAGCCCTGTGACATTGCCAGCAGTTGGAGTGCCGTATCGTGCGTGACCTGAGGTCCTAAAAAGACCTTTTTCAGAGCCTCCAAAAACCGAGGAGCACTCCCACCACACGATCGTCGCGCTCCCACAGTGGCGTTGCCCACTCCAATGCTCTGCCTGACAGAAGAGACACAATGAAAGCCACTTGTGCCCACTCCATGGGGAAACGTGTTGTCAGAAGCTCAAGCTGTATAGAGCACTGGCTCACGAATCCCCGACAATGTTTACTGTCACCCGTAAACTTGTCTGGAAGTGGGAGATGGGATAATGTCGGAGCAGAGGTAGCTGTGGACAAACTGGCTGCAGCTACGCTAGCAGCCTTAACAGCGACTGCGGTAACATCCACAGCTGAGGTTGTGCGCTCAAGGACCGCCAACCTACCCTCCAGCTGCTGGATGTACTGCTGTAGACGGTGGTCGTCCGCCATTTTACTAGCCAGATCCTGGCGCTAGTATTATGTTAAGGGCCTGCGGAACGC
>JARQOD010000004.1:493479494-493621489 GCA_033576555.1 Oophaga sylvatica | reverse complement strand
GGACAAATTGGACAACAACTTTTGGGGTCCAATTTCTCCTGTTACCCTTGTAAAAATAAAATATTGGGGCAAAAAAAATCATTTTTGCAAAAAAAAAAAGGATTTTTTATTTTTACGGCTGTGCGTTATAAACTTCTGTGAAGCACTTCGGGGTTCAAAGTGCTCACCACACATCTAGACAAGTTCCTTGTGGGGTCTATTTTCCAAAATGGGGTCACTTGTGGGGGTTTCCACTGTTTAGGCGCATCAGGGGCTCTCCAAATGCGACATGACGCCCCCAGACCGTTCCATCAAAGTCTGCAATCCAAAACGTCACTACTTCCCTTCCGAGCCCTGACGTGCGCCCATACAGTAGTTTTCTCCCACATATTGGGTATCAGCGTACTCAGGACAAATTGGACAACAACTTTTGGGTTCCAATTTCTTCTGTTACCCTTGTAAAAATAAAATATTGGGGGCGAAAAAATCATTTTTGTAAAAAAAAAAAAGATTTTTTATTTTTACGGCTGTACGTTATAAACTTCTGTGAAGCACTTCGGGGTTCAAAGTGCTCACCACACATCTAGATAAGTTCCTTGGGGTCTATTTGCCAAAATGGGGTCACTTGTGGGGGGTTTCCACTGTATAGGTGCATCAGGGGCTCTCCAAATGTGACATGACGCCCCCAGACCATTCCATCAAAGTCTGCAATCCAAAACGTCACTACTTCCCTTCCGAGCCCTGACGTGCGCCCATACAGTAGTTTTCTCCCACATATTGGGTATCAGCGTACTCAGGACAAATTGGAAACAACTTTTGGGTTCCAATTTCTTCTGTTACCCTTGTGAAAATAAAATATTGGGGACGAAAAAATCATTTTTGTAAAAAAAAAAAAGATTTTTTATTTTACGGCTGTACGTTATAAACTTTAGTGAAACACCTGGGGGTTCAAAGTTCTCACCACACATCTAGATAAGTTCCTTGAGGGGTCTAGTTTCCAAAATGGCGTCATTTATGGGGGTTTCCACTGTTTAGGCAGATCAGGAGCTCTCCAAACACGACATGGCGTCCAGCCAATTCTGCGTTGAAAAAGTCAGACGGCGCTCCTTCCCTTCCAAACTCTGCCATGCACCCAAACAGTGGTTTACCCCCACATATGGGGTATCAGCGCACTCAGGACAAATTGCACAATAACTTTTGGAGTCTTCTTACCCTTGGAAAAATAAAAATTGGGGTGAAAAGATCATTTTTGTGGAAAAAATATGATTTTTAAATTTTACGGCTCTACGTTATAAACTTGTGTGAAGCACTTGGGGGTTCAAATTGCTCACCAAAGATCTAGAAAAGTTCCTTAGGGGGTCTAGTTTCCAAAATGGGGTCATTTGTGGGGGTTTCCACTGTTTAGGCACATCAGGGGCTCTCCAAATGCAACATGGCATCCAATCTCAATTCCAGCCAATTTTGGTTGGAAAAAGTCAAATGGTGCTCCTTCCATTCCGAGCTCTGCCGTGCGCCCAAACAGTGGTTCCCACCCACATATGGGGTATCAGCGTACTCAGGACAAATTGGACAACAAATTATGTGGTCCAATTTCTCCTGTTACCCTTGAGAAAATAAAAAATTAGTGACTAAAATATAATTTTTGTGGGAAAAAAATAGGATTTTTTATTTTCATGCCCGGGCATTATAAACTTGTGTGAAGCACTTGGGGGTTCAAAGTGCTCACCAAAGATCTAGATAAGTTCCTTAGGGGTATAGTTTCCAAAATGGGGTCACTTGTGGGGGGTTTCCACTGTTTAGGCTCATCTGGGGCACTGCAAACGGAACATGACCCCCATCAACGTCTGCATTCCAAAACGTTACTACTTCCTTTCCAAGCCCTGCCGTGCACCCAAACAGTTCCCCCCCCCCCACATATGGGGTATCAGCGTACTCAGGACAAATTGGACAACAAGTTTTGGGGTCCAATTTCCTTGGGAAAATTCAAAAATTTGGGACTAAAAAATAATTTTTGTGGAAAATTGTTTTGTTTTTTTTTCACACCCAGGCATTATAAGCTTTTGTGAAACACTTGGGATTCAAAGTGCTCACAACAGATCTAGATAAGTACCTTAGGGAGTCTAGTTTCCAAAATGGTGTCACTTGTGGGGGTTTCCACTGTTTACGCGCATCAGGGGCTCTCCAAACATGACATGGCGTCCAATCTCAATTCCAGCCAATTTTAGTTTGAAAAAGTCAAACGGCGCTCCTTCCCTTACGAGCTCTACCGTGTGCCCAAACAGTGGTTTTCCCCCACATATTGGGTATTGGCGTACTCAGGAGAAATTGCATAACAACCTTATCTGCCCATTTTCTCCTTTTACCCTTGTGAAAATAAAAAAAAGTTTGTAAAAGATCATTTTTGTGGCTAAAAAGTTAAATATTCATTTTTTCCTTCCACGTTGCTTTAGTTCCTGTGAAGCACCTGAAGGGTTAATAATCTTCTTGAATGTTGTTTTGAGTACCTTGAGGGGTGCAGTTTTTAGAATGGTGTCACTTTTGGGTATTTTCTGCCATATAGACCCCTCAAAGTGACTTCAAATGAGAGGTGGTCCCTAAAAAAAATGGCTTTGTAAATTTTGTTGTAAAAATGAGAAATCGCTGGTCAACTTTTAACCCTTATAACTTCCTAACAAAAAAAAATTTTGGTTCCAAAATTGTGCTGATGTAAAGTAGACATGTGGGAAATGTTATTTATTAACTATTTTGTGCGACATATTTCTCTGTTTTAAGGGAATAAAAATTCAAAGTTTGAAAATTGCAAAATTTTAAAAATTTTCGCCATATTTGCGTTTTTTTCAAAAATAAACACAAGTTATATCGAAGAAATTTTACTTCTAACGTGAAGTACAATATGTCACGAGAAAACAATCTCAGAATCGCGAAGATCCGTTGAAGCGTTCCAGAGTTATAACCTCATAAAGAGACAGTGGTCAGAATTGTAAAAATTGGCCCGGTCATTAACGTGCAAACCACCCTTGGGTGAAGGGGTTAATGAAATAATCACACAGTTTTTGACCATATTTTATTTTCCTGCTAAAACCATTTCCTGTAATAAAAATAAAATAATAAAGCAAAATTATTCTTACCAATCCGATGTACAGTCAGGTCCCACGGTGTAATCCTTCAGAAAGGGTTAATGTTTACTGCAGGGACCGCAGCTAATGCTGCAGCCTCACAGTAAACCCCCAAATGAATGAGTTCCTCTCCTGGCTGACAGGAGAGGAAGTGGAAAGCTTAATTGATTGCTTTCCACTTTCACTTCAGGTCAGCCAGGGACACAATCAGTGACGTCAGAGGGAACTGGTTAACAAAAATAGGGGATCCCCTCGAAAAAAATTGGCGTGGGGTCCCCCCTATTTTTGTTAACCAGCCAGATGAAGCAGACCGCTGAGGCCTGGATTTTCAGGCTGTTAAGGAGCCAAGATCCATGGACCTTGCCAGCCTGATAATACCAGGCCACAGCAGTCTGCATATCTTGGCTGATTAACAAAAATAGGGGATCCCCTCGAAAAAAATTGGCGTGGGGTCCCCCTATTTTTGTTAACCAGCCAGATGAAGCAGACCGCTGAGGCCTGGTTTTTCAGGCTGGTAAGGATCCAATATCCATGGACCTTGCAAGCCTGATAATACCAGGCCACAGCAGTCTGCTTAGCTTGGCTGGTTAACAAAAATAGGGGATCCCCTCGAAAAAAAAACGGCGTAGGGGTCCCCCTATTTTTGTTAACCAGCCAAGTAAAATGCAGACTGCTGCGGCCTGGTATTAAAAGACTGTCAAGGCCCATGGATTTTGGCCCTCAACAGCCTGATAATACCAGGCTACAGCAGCCCCACATTTGGCGCATCAAAAGATGTGCCAATTGTGGCACTTTACCCGGCTCTTCCCCCTTGCCCTGTAGCGGTGGCAAGCGGGGTAATAAGGGGTTAATGTCACCGTTGATTGCACGGTGACAATAAGCCCGGTTAATAATGGAGAGGCGTCAATAAGACACCGATCCATTATTCATCCCAAAGTTATTAAATGCATAAAAAAAAGACAAAGCAAGAAAAAAGTATTTTAATGAAATAAAAGAGACAACACACTTTTCATTTCTTTTATTGTACTCTCATTCCTGCGACGCCATCGATCTCCTGTAAAAAAAGAAAAAAAACAAACCAACAGTATACCACCTGTCCGACGCAGTCCATAGTAACGACAGTCCCACGACGATCCAACTCTGCTACATCGCAATGACAGGCAGAGCCTGTCATCGCGACGCAGCACAGCTGATTACCTGCTTCCCCGGCGGTGACGTCATCGGACTGACTGCTTTACGGCCCGCATTACCCAGCAGTCACTGCAGTTATCGCGAGAAACTGCATGTGACCGCTGGGGAGAAGAGGATGGCGGCCATGAAGCAGTCCAGGCCGTGACCGCCGGAGATATTCTGCCAGGTAAGTGCCGCTGACTCCTGACAGACCCGACCGACGGACACTGACAGTGACAGACCCGACCGACGGACACTGACATTGACAGTGACAAATGCGATTCCGGTATTCGATAAGACGAAAATATCGAAACGAATTATCGAAAGGCCGATAGAGCTAATATCGGCAGATAGCCGATATTTGCATTATCGTATCGCTCAACACTAGTGACAATGTAACCCCACAAGCGCTCTGATGACGATAATGATCTTACCGGCAATAACATTACAGCCGATCAGAACAGCCGTGTCCATACAGCCATAGTGGAAACTCAATCATTTACCGAACGTTGGCCAAATATTGTAGATTTTGAGGAAAATTCTCTTGATTCAGAACATAAATCCGAATGTGCAACATTTATGCTGACTTTGAGATTAGCAAATGTTTTCCGATCAAGCTCCCTTATCTCTAGTTACAGTGAAGAGCAAAAGGGTAACAATGTTTTGAACTTTTGAATTTCAGTCTCCATATCTCACTATCCACTTCTGCTTTGAACTTGAGACTGCCATCATTTTATAAATTTGACTTGAAACTATTTAGCATATGATTAATTACACAGATTCTTATCACGTCAATGCATTGTTACTAGTTTTGCCACTAAAGATCTAAATTTAAGTTTTTATTATTTTGCTAGTATTTTGTAAATCCAACTTTGGCTTTTAACACTGACGGAATCCTTCTGGGCATGCTCTTAATCTGATTCAAACATGTGTCAACCGAAACTTGATCTCAGGTGACTTCTACACTTTCCCACAGTTGGTGCATACAGTTCGACTCACTTGGGTACGTATACAGTTTTTTCTTTAATTTTACCCACAAGTGTTTGATTGGGTTGAGGTCTGGGGACTGTGGCAGCCATTCTAGCATCTCTACTTCATTGTCATTGAACCATTTATTCACAAATCTCGATGTATGCTTCATGTTGTCCTGTTGGAACACTATATCGTCCTTTTAACCCATAGTACTTCAGTGTACGAAGTAACTCATCTTGTAATCCTGGTCAGGTATACAATGCCTTTGACTGTGAAACAACCCCATATCATCAGGCTTCCTCCACCGAACTTGACATTTCCTTCAATTTCTCAATCCGTTAGCCCCATTTTCTTTTGTTTCTTTCAGACCGTTTACACCTATCAGAGCACAATCTATTGACTTTTATACAATCGTTCCAAATTACCAGTTTCAAATCTTTAAATATCCACTTTTCATAATTGTTTGCAAACTCGAACCAACACTTCTTACGACAATATTGAAGTTTAGGCTTCTTCACCTTTTTTTGAGCCACCATTCCAGACTTGTGTAATGTGTTTCGCATTGTGCTTGCATGGACATCTATGATCTCACTATTATGAAGCATGCAAGCCACCTCCGCTGCCGTGTTTGACGTGCCATAACTGTTAGTGTCATGAGGGTGTCACATTCCCCTGGAAGACTTGGAGTGAGACTGTCATGTCAGGTAATGAACTGCAGTCTTCTTTAGAGATGAAGGGATTCATGTCCTAATTTAAATGGATTTTCCTTTCTTTCAGTGCTGAGAGGCTTAAGGACTCTTTCCATGGTGGCTGAGACCATACACCCTGCTTGTTCTCAGCGGCTACTGCTTACCCTTTACTCCCTTTATAAATACAGGCTCTGGGTGGAAGATTCGTCTTATTGTGCTGTGTGCTAAAGTTTGGAGTTGGAGTTATGATGTTCTGTAGTTTGTTGTTGTACGTGTGTGTTTATATCCTGGTCCCTTTTCCCATTTAGTTTATTCCTCCTTGTCTCTGTCATCCTCCCTATAGTAGGTTAGTGTTTTTGTATGATAGAGGTTTACTGTTATCCCTGTTTTGTCTTTGTGTCTGGTTTACCTTTCATTTCTGTCTCATTACTCATGGGATGGGGGAGGCGACAGATTAGAGTTTTTACAGGAGCATAGTAAGGTCAGAGACTTGGGCTTCTCTACCTTTAAGAGTACCCTCAGGACATGGATAGTTAAGGTCCCAGCTCCAGGGACAGATTGAGGCCCCTCTTCCTTACTGAACACCATCACAGCGTGACAGATAGACCTTGGAATGAGCCAACTTGTTGACTCCTATATTTTGCCTGGATGTCCACCTTTTGGAATCTGAATGTATGGACGGACTTAATTTTATATTCTTCTAACTGTCTTGGCACTCACATGGAGGATGTTAGTCTTAGATTGCAGAATGGAGGGCAAGCGTATGGTAATGAAGGAGTGGTATAAACTGTGGAGAGCTTTGTAGATGAGTGTGATAGGTTTATATTGTACTCTTTAGCAGGTGGGTAACCAGTGCAATGACTGGCACAAGATGGAGGTGTGTAGCCCAGCTACGCAGGCACACACATAAAATCCAGGAGAATGCACAGGAAGGTAACCACAAAAGCTTGCTATTCATGCACTTCACTCACACTTTCAGACACACCCACTAGGGGTATAGGAGGTAGTGACACGTAGCAGAGTCAGTCTGTTTCCTGTCTGAGAAGAGCTCAGATCAGTCAGTTAGTTTCCTGTCTTCAGACAGTGCAGTTCAGTGCCAGTTCAGTCTGGACTTGGAGAGGAGAGAGGACTGAATCCTCGCAGAGCTAGCGTAGCTCACCTGACAAAGAAGTGGAGGCTAGTACGGGTGAAGTGGATCATCCTAGCCTAGTCAGAGCTACCCTTAATCAGTACCTCAGTAGAAGCTGAAACAAGGAGGAAACTGAGAGCTGCTCAGCGAGCTCAGAAGAACGCTGACTATTTCCATCGAAAGCTACAAGTGCTTATGCAAAGAGCAGAAGCAGGGCGAAGGGTACAGTGGAGAAGATAGAGAAGTGCTTTAGGTATTGGATTGCCTGCACTAAATTGCCGGACACCGGGGTCCGAAGCGTTGCTACAGTTTCAAGCTTAGTAACAAGAACACCGGAGGCATCTGGACTACAGGTCGCAGAGAGCAGCCCTAAGTGTCAATACGTAACCGGAGACAGGGAAAACAGGAGTCTAGCCTGATCAGCAAATATAGACTTAGTTTTCACCACTTAGAAGTTTCCACCACAACGTTGGCCGGGCAGTATAGCTATTGAGAAAGCTGGAGATTCAGAGTTAACTTCGCTTCAGGCAAGTTGGACTCACCTACATATTGAAGTAAAGGAGGCCTCTAACCTGCTCAGCGGTTACCCGAATGTGCATTCTACACCCCGACCAGCTCCCCGGGATCTACGTGAACCATCTACCAGTAAAAGGTATGAAAAGAAGCTATTTCGTGTGTGACTGAATTATTATCTATACCCTGCATCATCATCACCATAGACTTCCAGGGACCCGTCTCACCTGTGGGAGACTACCACCCAGCTGCCCCCGTAACATCCCCTGTGAAAGTCCTTATAGCAGCGCTGGTTCAATTAACCAGATACCACAGGTGGCGTCACGAACTACCTATCCTAAATATCCCCTGTAAATATTCCCCATTGGATAAGCGCCCAGGGCCACGGACCGAGCCACCGCTACCAGTGACAACTCCCATAGATTTCCATGGGCTCGGCTCCGAGTACCCCATTGCCCTGGTACTAAGTGCGACTCAGAGGCATCAGTGAAGCGGCTGGACAGAAATACAACCCTGGCTGCAGCATTCAGGACAAATTAGAAAGGGGAGAGTTTAGTAAGAGGAAGACCGATAAGAGAAGAGTTGCAGTAGTCCAGACTGAATGAATAAGAGTGACAATAAGAGTTTTTTGCATTTTCAAAGGGGAGAAAAGACTGGATTTTGGAGATATTTTTAAGATGCATGAAGATACAGGCAAGATGTCCACATCTGTATGTAATGCTGTAACTATGAATTTGATGTTTGTTATATCTGTATAAAATATAAAGCAATTTTTTACCCATAAATAAAGTATTAATATGTATAAAATATAAGACAAATATAGACTAAGCCTTTGTGCAATTCTAAGGGTTTTAAAAGTGTAAAGACTAGATTTTGGGTTGGTCTCAATAAAAAGATTTTGGATAGCAGCAGTCATCCTTGCAGACTGCGCAGATTTATTTACATTGTTGCTGTTATTAAAAAGACATTTACATAGTTAGAACAGAGAAGAGTCCGGTAGTTTATCTCACCATGACGTTGATGTATGGAGATCATTATTTTAAGTTTAGGATTATGTGCTGCTCAAAAGGAATGAAGAAATGGGTACTTTGGAGAGTCTTAAAAGGGAATGTTTAAAGAGAAGCTGTCATTATTGTATTGTGATTAACAACTGCAAAAGACATGGAATGCACACACTTTTCTTACAGCAATCTATTGCTTTTACGCAAACGTTTTAAGAAATGAATATGAGGCTCTTAGCATATTTTTTAAAATGACACACATATCACATGAAACAGCAAGATATTCTGATGCACAAAAGTGTAACTCAGCACTTAACATGACATTTAATGTGCTGTGCAGAGTGTCCAGATATAGATTTTTAAGTCTATATATTTCTTTTTACTTTAGCACTTCAGAAGTGCTACTTTATTATGCTGAGGCTTTTTGACCCGTTCTGTTCGAATTGGTGCTTTGCGGTGGCCACTGTTGTTGTTGTGATGTGCCTGTCAGGATAAAGTCGGGAGCCAAGAAATCTCATCACTCACTAAATAGAGGAACCATGAAATGCAAGCGAGCTTATACAGTTTGATCAACATGTGTCCCCAAGAAGCTCATGTACATTTATTAAAATTGTTCTTTAATAAAAAGTAGAGATGATCAAATGTTTTGAAATTCGACACAGACACAGCCATTACACAGTACACAGCAGGGGCACATTTATAAGATTATCACAGCACAGGAACATTTTTTTAAACACATCCAATTATGGAAATTATCATTATTCAAAGATCTATTGATTAAAATGTAATTTGTTCGTGGGAAAACCCCTTTAAATAACATAACACAAAAAAGAAAAGTGACTTCAATAAATTGCACTTGATGAATAGGGCCCCAAGTGAATACTGGCCATATCCCATGAACCTATACACACTAGATATGGGCTTTGCTCTGTAAGACCACTAATCTGAGAAACTGACCCTCTTACACATTTATCTCCGTAT
The DNA here is from genome assembly GCA_033576555.1 of Oophaga sylvatica. Classification (NCBI taxonomy): domain Eukaryota; kingdom Metazoa; phylum Chordata; class Amphibia; order Anura; family Dendrobatidae; genus Oophaga; species Oophaga sylvatica. The sequence continues at coordinate 493,611,939 of JARQOD010000004.1, read as the reverse complement.
AGTACTGTACATTGATTTTGTCTCTTACCTTTGGAGAGCATTTTTCAAGGCCTGATAATCTGTTACGTCTGTGCAACTTTCCCAACTATAATACCCCCTATTGAGACTTATGACCCTCAAGACAAAAAACAATCTGTTGTCAACTAAGCTACCATAGTCTTGAGTAATAAATTCAATGATATTCTGATCGAGAAAGATAAAAATTGAATAAACATGTGTTTCAGTAAAATAACAAAGATTTCTGCAAGGACTATGTAATAGGGCAATTATTTCAAGCATTTCATGTTTTATGCAGCATTGATGGTTGCCATGGCAATCTAAGGTTAAAGGGGTATTGTCATCTCCAAGTTCCCATCCTAATATGTAGCAGGTGAAATAGTAACATAGTAACATAGTTATTAAGGTTGAAGGAAGACTTTAAGTGCATCAAGTTCAACCCATATATTATCCTAACCTGCCCTAACATGTTGATCCAGAGGAAGGCAAAAAAAAAACCCAAGTGGCAAACAGTAAGCTTCACATTGGGAAAAAAAATTCCTTCCCTACTCCACATACGGCAATCAGACTAGCTCCCTGGATCAACGCTGTATCTAGGAAACTAGTGAATATACCTGTAATATTTTACTTTTCAAGAAAGGCATCCAGTCCCTTCTTAAATTTTAGTAAGGAATCACTCATTACAACATTAGACGGCAGAGAGTTCCATAGTCTCACTGCTCTTACAGTAAAGAATCTGCATCTGTGATTATGGCTAAACCTTCTTTCCTCCAGATGTAGAGGATGCCCCCTGTCCCCGTCACAGGTCTAAGAGTAAAAAGATCATTAGAAAGGTCTTTGTACTGTCCCCTCATATATTTATACATTGTAATAAGATCACCCCTAAGCCTTCGTTTCTCCAAACTAAATAACCCCAAGTGTAATAACCTGTCTTGGTATTGTAGACCCCCCAGTTCTCTAATAACCTTGGTCGCTCTTCTCTGCACCCACTCCAGTTCAGCTATGTCTTTCTTATACACCGGAGACCAGAACTGTACACTGTATTCTAAGTGTGGTCACACTAGTGACTTGTATAGAGGTAAAATTATGTTCTCCTCATGAGCATCTATGCCTCTTTTAATGCATCCCATTATTTTATTTGCCTTTGCAGCAGCTGCCTGACACTGGCCACTAAATGAGAGTTTGTCATCCACCCATACACCCAGGTCTTTTTCAGTGACAGTGTTGCCCAGTGTTTTACAATTAAGCACATAATTATACATCTTGTTTGTTCTACCCAAGTGCACGACCTTACATTTATCCCCATTAAAGCTCATTTGCCATTTATTAGCCCAAGCTTCCAGTTTACATAAATCCTCCTGTAATATAAAATTGTCCTCCTCTGTATTGATTACCCGGCAGAGTTTAGTGTTGTGAACACTCTGGATCTGACTTCAGAGTTTGGGCTCCCTCTGGTGGCTGCTGATAGTATTGAAGCTGATTTGGTTAACAGAAGTCCTTCATCAGCTAGGAGCGATGATTGGCAATCTGGTGTTGATGACTGGGGAGATTCAAGGGAGTAACCTTTCCATGATCCTCGCCGGTGATTAGTTGTTCTTCCTGGTCCCATTTGGAAGTCAACTTGTGTTAGGGTCTGCGGAATGCACCAAATAAATATAAATAATAGGTGCTTCGCATCCTGGGGTCAACCATGGAGGCAGAGCCTGCTGCTAGTAAGATGACACTAGATGGCGGTATAAACGAACTCTGTAACACCACAGAGTCGCTGACATAGATGCTGTGGCACTATATGGCGGTATAAGCAAACACTGTTACACCACAGAGTCGCTGAAACAGATACAGTGGCACTATATGGCGGTATGAGCGAACTCTGTTACTCCACAGAGTCGCTGTAGTAGAGACTGTGTCCTGTTAACCCCACAGGCATACACAGATAGCTGCAGAGCGGAAAGCAGTGCATGGTCATGCAGACAGTAACGCAAACAACCAACTCCTCACCGGAGTAGCAGGTATTCTAGAGGCTATTTCAGCCAAGCCCTGAAAACGTGCATACAAAACTCACCGGAGGTGCTGGTATTCTAGGGGCTTATTTCAGCCGAGCCCTAACTGCATGTGTAGATGACCACACTGGCACAAAGCATATAACAGATTTGATACTAGCGCTTGACCGTGCGGCTATGCATGCCTTATATAGAAGCAGCAAGTACAGGACCTTCCGGAAAGGACCAATGGAAAGCTGCTCCAGAACTACAGCAGCTTCAGGACCTTCCTGGAGGACCAATGGGAGTGGCTACAGTAGCCGAGCATGTTACTCTGGGCATGCTCAGAAGAGGAAAAGCAGGACTTAGTCCCACAGCCATTTGCTCGCCGCTGACTAGTACTGGCTACAATGACAGAACCTGGAGAGGCAGCACACTAACCCTTTGTACCGTATCAGACTGTACAAACCGCTGGGACCAACGTCTCTGCTGAGCAGGCTCCACTGCGGCAGGAGGATGGGAGACCGCATCAGAGATGGTTTGAGATTCCCCCTGTGCAGAAGCGGGAACTTGACCCCTAACAGCTTGCTTCTTGCTTTTCCTGCAACTTTCAGATAAGTTATTTGCTGCTTGTGTTAGGATCTGCGGAACGCACCAGATAAATATAAATAGTGAGTGAGTTCGCAGACCGGGGTCCACCGTGCAGGCAGAGCCTGCTGCTAGCAAGATGGCGGTATAGGCGAGCTCTGTTACTTCACAGACTTGCAAATATAGATAATGTGGCACTATATGGCGGTACAAGCGAACTCTGTTACACCACAGAGTCGCTAAGGTAGAGACGCAGAGATATGGACTGTGTCCTGTTAACTTCACAGGGATGCACAGACACCTGCTGTGCGGAAAGCAGTCCGTGGTAATGCAATCAGCAACGCAATCAGACAATCTCCTCACCGGAGAAGCCGGTATTCTAGGGGCTTATTTCAGCCAAGCTCTAAACACGTGCATACAATCTCCTCACCGGAGGTGCCAGTATTCTATGGGCTTATTTCAGCCGAGCCCTAACCACATGCATGCAAGATCACACTGGCGCAAAGCACATAATGCAATTGACACTAGCGCATGGTGGCACGGCCATGCCACCCTTTTATAGTAACAACTACAGGACTTACCAGAAAAGGACCAATGAGAAACTATAACAAGAACACATGTAGTTTCAGGACCTTCCTGGCGGACCAATAGGAGCTGCTGCAGTAGCTGAGCATGTGACCCCTCTCTCCTATGAGAGATTTACCCTGGGCATGCTCAGAAAGGAAAACACAGGACTTAGTCCCAACTGAGTCTGCTTGCCGCTGACCTGCACTGGCTACAATGGCAGGACCTGAAGAGGCAGCAGTCATCCTCTGCACAGCACCAGACTGAGCGAGACGCTGGGACCGACGTCTCTGCCGAACATGCTCCACTGCGGCCAGAGACAGATGGGAGACCGCAGCGGGGATAGCTCGAGATTCCCCTTGTGCAGGAGCGGTAACTCAACCCCTAACAGCTTGTTTCTGTGGCTTTGGTTTTCCTTTTGTTTTTCTGCCCTGCTGGAGTGAGGTCAGCCAGGATCCCCGTCTGGGGCCTGTGCTGGTCTCTGTTTCTCATTTTCCACTGTTTATGTGTTCAGTCCCTGTTATTTCAGTATCTGCAGGTTAGTTACCTGTTCACACCAGAGTTCTGATCTAGCGGGGAGAGATCGTGTAGGCTCAGTATTTTTGGAAATCAGAAGTGTTGGAATTTTTCCTAGGGTTTTTCTTGCTTGCAGACAGTATTCTTACCTGTCCTGTCCTATCTAGACAGTTTTGGGCCCCAGCATTTGCTTACTCTATTTTCTGCTTGTGTTTGTATTTTCTTCTTGTCTCACCACCAATATATGTGTGGGGGCTAACTATTCCTTTGGGGCTCTACTCCGGGGCAGTTAGCTTTCCCCTTTCTATCTTTAGGCTTAGTTAACTCTCCGGCTGTGTCGAGGCGTTTAGGTCATCGTAGGTACGTTTAGGGGTCTGCAATCCACTAGTTACCAACCTCTCTGGGTGTCTGGCTGCCTTGGCTATTTTTGCTACTGTCCTCCTCGGCTACCAAATCATAACAGAATCAACGGCCTGACTGTAAATTCTATGGTACTCAAAAGAAGGAAAGAATAGTAAAAAAAAAAAAAAAAGTGGTCAGAATTTTTTGTATATATTTTTTCCTCTTTTTCTCTGGGGGCCATAGGAGGATTTTTTCTTCAATGGAAATTAAGCATTTGTCCGATCGTGTTGAGCAGCTCGCTGCTGAAGTTCGGAGAATTTCTGTCTATCTCACTCAGCCGTCTGCTGTAGAACCTAAGATCCCCATTCCTGATTTATTTTTTGGGGATCGGTCCCAATTCTTGAACTTTAAGAATAATTGTACAGTAAATTTTTTTTGCCTTGAAACCTAATTCCTCAGGGAACACGGTGCAGCAGGTTAAAATTGTCATCTCCCTGTTGCGCGGCGACCCACAGGATTGGGCGTTTTCACTGACACCTGAGGATCCTGTTTTGGCTAATGGTGATGCGTTTTTTCAGGCTCTTGGGTTATTCTATGAGCAACCTAATGTGATTGATCAAGCTGAGAAAACCTTATTGGCATTGAACTAGGGTCAGGAAGCAGCAGAGTTTAGGTGCCGACTTTTTCTTTGTGGCCAAAAAGGATGGTTCATTGAGGCCATGTATTGACTATCGTCTCCTTAATAAGATCACTGTTAAATATCAGTATCCTTTACCCCTGATTTCCGATTTATTCTCCAGAGTGAAAGGTGCTAGTTGGCAGTTTCGGCGTTTCAGGAGCTTAAGCGGAGATTCACTTCTGCTCCTGTTCTGCGGCAACCTGATGTTTCTCTGCCATTTCACGTGGAGATAGATTCTTCTGAGATTGGCGCAGGAGCCGTTTTGTCCCAAAGGGTTCCTGTAAACTCTAAGATTAACCCTTGTGCCTTCTTCTCCCGGAAATTTTCCCCACCTGAACGTAATTATGATGTGGGGAATCGGGAATTATTGGCTATGAAGTGGGCTTTTGAAGAGTGGAGACATTGGTTGGAGGGAGCCAAACATCAAGTTGTGGTCCTCACTGACCACAATAACCTGATCTATCTCGAATCAGCCAAGTGACTAAATCCTAGACAGGCCAGGTGGGCCTTGTTTTTCATGCGTTTTCATTTTGTGGTCTCCTTCCTTTCGGGCACTAAGAATGTTAATGCGGATGCCACTCTAGGAGTTTTTTGCGGATTCTTCTGATGTGACTGAGCCTGCTGCCATTCTGAAGGAGGGTGTGGCTCTTTCCGCTATCTCGCCCGATTTGAAACTGGCCCTGGAGGAATTTCAGGGGGATAAACCCGAACGTTGCCCTGTGGGGAAATTGTTTGTCCCAGACCAATGGAGGAATAAAGTAATCTCTGAATTTCATTGCTCTGCATTGGCTCGTCATCCCGATATTTTTGGTACCAGAGATTTGGTGAGCCAGTCCTTTTGGTGGCCTACTTTATCTTGTGATGTCAGGAATTTTGTGCAGTCCTGTGGGACTTGTTCTCGGTCCAACCCTGCTCTCGCTCTTGTGGATTGTTAATGCCACTGCCTGTGCCCAGGAGGCCATGGACCCATATCTCTATGGATTTTATTTCCGACCTCCCTGTCTCTCAGAGAATGACCGTTATCTGGGTGATCTGTAATAGATTTTCCAAGATGGTCCATCTTGTACCACTGCCGAAGTTGCCATCCTCTTCCGAGTTGGTGCCCTTGTTTTTTCAGCAGGTGGTTCGTTTGCACAGCATTCTGGAGAACATTGTGTCTGACAGAGGAGTCCAATTTGTTTCCAGATTTTGGAGGGCTTTTTGTTCTAAGCTGGGAGTTCAGTAGTCCTCCTCTGCGCTTCACCCTTAGACCAATGGGCAGACTGAGAGAACAAACCAGACTTTGGAAACTTATTTGAGATGTTTTGTGTCTGCTGATCAGGATGACTGGGTCTCTTTTTTACCCTTGGCTGAATTCGCTCTAAATAATAGGGCTAGTTCTGCCACTTTGATGTCCCCTTTTTTCTGCAATTTCGGGTTTCATCCTCAATTTTCTTCGGGGCAGGTGGAGGCTTCTGTCTGTCCGGGTGTTGACTGTATGGTAGAGAGAATGCAGCAGATTTGGGATCAAGTAGTGGATAAGTTGTCTCTCTCTCAGGAGAGGGCTCAACGATTTGTCAACTGGCATAGGACCAATGGTCCTCCGTTTTAAGTAGGTGACATGGTTTGGTTGTCCTCAAAAAATTTCCCTATGAAGGTTGCGTCTCCAAAATTTAAGCCAAGGTTCATTGGACCTTATAAGATTTTTTAAATCCTTAATCCCGTTTCTTTCCGTTTGGCTCTTCCAGGGATGTTTAAGATTCACAACGTCTTCCACAAATCTTCATTGAAAAGGTTTGTTGAGCCAGTGGTTCCTATGGCTGCGCTCCCTGAGCCTGTTTTGGTTGAGGGCAATCTGGAGTATGAAGTTGAGAAGATATTGGATTCTCGTGTGGCTAGACGGAGACTCCAGTACTTGGTTAAGTGGAAAGGTTATGGTCAGGAGGACAATTCTTGGTTGTTTGCTTCTGACATTCATGCTGAGAGATTGGTTTGCGCCTTTCACCGGACTCATCCTGATCGGCCTGGTGGCGCAGGTGAGGGTTCGGTGACCTCTCCTCAAGGGGGGGATATTGTTGTGAACACTCTGGATCTGACTTCAGAGTGTGGGCTCCCTCTGGTGGCTGCTGATATTATGGAAGTATTTAACAGAAGTCCATCATCAGCTGGGAGCGATGATTGGCATTCTGGTGTTGATGACTAGGGAGATTTAAGGGAGTAACCTTCACATGATCCTCGCCGGTGATTAGTTGTTCTTCCTGGTCCCATTTGAAAGTCAGCTTGCTTCCTGCTTCTCCTGCAACTTTCAGATAAGTTATTTGCTGCTTGTTTCTGTGGTTTTCGTTTTCCTTTTGTTTTTCTGCCCTGCTGGAGTGAGGTCTGCCTGGTTCCCCGGCTGGGGCCTGCGCTGGTCTCTGTTTCTCATTTACCTCTGTGTAGTGTTCAGTTCCTGTTACTTCAGTATCTGCTGGTTGGCCACCTGTTTACACCAGAGTTCTGATCTAGCGAGGGAGAGATCATGTGATCTCAGTATTTTTGGAGATCAGAAGTGTTGGAATTTTTCCTAGGGCTTTGCCATATTGCAGACAGTATTCTTTCCTGTCCTGTCCTATCTAGATAGTTTTGGGCCCCAGCATTTGCTTACTCTATTTTCTGCCTGCGTTTGTATTTTATCTTGTCTCACCTGTTATGATTTGGTAGCCGAGGAGGACAGTAACAAAAATAGCCAAGGCAGCCAGACACCCAGAGAGGTTGGAAACTAATGGATTGCAGACCACTAAACTAACCGCACAACTAGAAGCAGCCGTGGGACGTACCTACGATGACCTAGATTCCTCGACATAGCCGGAGAGTTAGCTAAGCCTAAAGATAGAAAGGGGAAAGTTAACTTCCCCGGAGTAGCGCCCCAAAGGAATAGGTAGCCCCCACACATATATTGGCGGTGAGACAAGATGAAATACACATTCAGGCAGAAAATAGAATAAGCAAATGCTGGGGCCCAAAACTATCTAGATAAGACAGGACAGGAAAGAATACTGTCTGCAATCCAGCAAAACCCTAGGAAAAATTCCAACACTTCTGATTCCAAAAATACTGAGACCACACAATCTCTCCCCCGCTAGATCAGAACTCTGGTGTGAACAGGTAGCTAGCCAGCAGCCACTGAAATAACAGGGACTGACAAATAAACCAAGATAAATGAGAAGCAGACCAGAGCAGGCCCCAGCAGGGGGACCTGGCTGACCTCACTCCAGAAGGGCAGAAAAACAAAGGAAAACAAAACCACAGAAACAAGCAGAAAATAACTTATCTGAAAGTTGCAGGAGACAGCAGAAAGCAAGCTGACTTCCAAACTGGACCAGGAAGAGACAACTAATCACCGGTGAGGATCATGGGAAGGTTACTCCCTTAAATCTCCCCAGTCATCACTCCCAGATTGCCAAGCATCCGCAGCTGAATCCTCAGCTAAAGCGCCTCTGTCAGTCAAGGCATCTTCATTACTATCAGCAGCCACAAGAGGGAGCCCCATCTCAGAATCCAGCGCATTCACAACAGTAACCTCCCCTTGAGGAGGAGTCACCGAACCCACACCTGCGCCACCAGGCTGATCAGGATGAACCCGGTGAAATGCGCGAACCAATCTTTCCGCATGAATGTCAGAAGCAAGCACCCAAGTATTGTTCTCCTGACCATAACCTTTCCACTTAACAGAGTACTGGAGTCTCCGTCTAGCCAGAGGAGAATCCAATATCTTCTCCACTTCATACTCCAGATTGCTCTCAACCTAAAACAGGCTCAGGGGGCGCAGCCATAGGAACCACTGGCTCAACAAACCTTTTTAATAAAGATTTGTGGAATACGTTTTGAATCTTAAACATCCCTGGAAGAGCCAAACGGAAGGAAACGGGATTAAGAATTTCCAAGATCTGGAAACAAATTGGACTCCTCTGTCAGACACAATGTTCTCCAGAATGCCGTGCAACAGAACCATCTGCTGAAAAAACAAGGGCACCAACTCAGAAGAGGATGGCAACTTCAGCTGTGGCACAAGATGTATCATCTTGGAAAATCTATCACAGATCACCCAGATAATGGTCATTCTCTGAGAGACAAGGAGGTCGGAAGTAAAATCCATGGAGATATGGGTCCATGGCATCCTGGGCACAGGCAATGGCATTAACAATTCACTAGAGCTAGAGCAAGGTTTGGACCAAGAACAAGTCCCACAGGACTGCACAAAATTCCTGACATCACAAGATAAAGTAGGCCACCAAAAGGACCGACTCACCAAATCTCTAGTACCAAAAATACCGGGATGACCAGCCAATGCAGAGCAATGAACCTCAGACATAACTTTCTTCCTTCATTGGTCTGGGACATACAATTTCCCCGCAGAGCAACGTTCAGGTTTATCCTCCTAAAATTGCTCCAGGGCCAGTCTCAAATCAGGTGAGATAGCGGAAAGAACCACACCCTTCTTCAGAATGGCCGTAGGCTCATTTACATTATGAGAATCCGAAAGGAAACTCCTAGAGAGGACATCCACCTTAACATTCTTAGTACCCGGGAGAAAGGAAACCACAAAGTTAAAACGTGTGTAAAACAAGGCCCACCTGGCATGTCTAGGATTCAATTTCTTGGCTGATTCAAGATAGATCAAGTTCTTGTCGTCAGTGAGGACCACAACTTGATGTTTGGCTCCCTCTAACCAATGTCTCCACTCTTTGAATGCCCACTTCATAGCCAATAATTCCCAATTCCCCACATAATTACGTTCAGCTGAGGAAATCTTTCGGGAGAAGAAGGCACAAGAGTTAATCTTAGAGGTTACAGGATCCCTTTGGGACAAAACGGCTCCTGCACCAATCTCACTGGCCTATAATTTCCAAGTTCAGTTTTTGTCTGCTTTTTGAATATTGGCACCACATTGCTATACGCCAGTCCTGTGGTACAGAACCCTTTATTATGGAATCTTTAAAGATTAAAAATAATGGTCTATCAATGACTGTACTTAATTCCTGCAGTACTCGGGGGTGTATCACATCTGGGACCAAATAGTAATAATATTAGCAAATACCTCCAGTTATAATCGTTGCAAACATCTGAATCTGAGCATGTGCCGCCCCCAGCCTCCGAGCTTAGAGGAAATGCCGGCAGAGCCCTCCACGCGGCACAACGAGCCGCCGGCAGCGCCCCTCACACTGCTCAAAGAGCCGCCACCCCCCCCCAGCACAGAGAGCCGCACAGAGTACCGCTGCCGCAAGGAGGTAGTTGGGATACTTTAATTACACCTTTCCGGTGAGGCGCCCCCTCACCTCGTCATTGGGACCACTCCACCGCACCACCCTATAAGACGACACCCGGCATATAAGACGACCCCCGACTATTAAGAAGATTTTCAGGGGTTAAAAAGTTGTCTTATACGCCGGAAAATACGGTAATTGTTTTTGCATTGCTTAATTCTGAGAGATATTACTTTTTTATTTTTACGCTGTTGGAGCTTTATGGCAGCTTGTTTTTTGCGGGACTAGATGATGTTTTCATCACTGCCATTTTTATTTTGATTTGGCTTTTAGGTTTTTGCTCTGTTTTTTTTTTATTTTTTTACGGTGTGCACTTAAGGAGTTAACAAGTGTGACCATTTTGCAGGTTGGTGCGTTCTGGACGCGGCCATACCAAATATGTGTACTTTTTTTGTTTTTACATAAATGTATGTATTTATTGGTTTAATATTTTTTCTTCTTTTTTTATTTATTTAGTGAGTTTTTTTAATAGTTTTAAAACATTTTTTTACTTTTTTTTTTTTTTTACTTAGTCCCTGTATGGGACTTCAATTTTTATTTGTCTGGTCACTGGTCTCACACAATGCAACACACATGATTGCATTGTATGAGACCAGACAGTTTTATACTGTCAGATCGCTTATTAGGGCTCATGCACACTTGCGATGAAATCAGACTAATTCAATCCAGTAAAAAATCGGATTGAATTCGGACCAATGTTAATCTATGATGGTGTCTTCAACTGAGTTTTTTTTTTCCAGCTTGGATCGGATCAAGATCGGACTGGAAAAAAATCGCAGCATGCTGCAATTGTAATCACAAATCGTATTGCATCAGATCGCATCCTGCAATAGAAGTCAATGGGTGCGATAAAATAATCGCAAAGCAGTCACACAGCAATAGTACCATGCGAGTGCTGTACGATTTGAACACACCGGTGTCCTTTGAAAAGCCAGAAATTCATACCCGGCTACTGTAAAATCACACTGACAGGTTAAAATAGAAAAGATAGCATAGAAATATACACATAGAAATATATATACAGTACAGACCAAAAGTTTGGACACACCTTCTCATTTAAAGATTTTTCTGTATTTTCATGACTATAAGTAGAAACAACAGACAAAATATACCAAATAAAAAAATAAAATTTTTTTTAGATTCAGTAATAATTTTTTATATATTCTTCTGAGTAGAAGATGAATGGCAGACCATTCGGTAATTTGTTAAAATATTATACCCATAGATCATAAAAATAAATATTAAATAAACATTCAACTGTATTTAGATATAAAATATATATATAAAAGAGAGCAAGGAAAGAAAAGTTTTTCCATATAAAAAACCTTTATTAATAATTCATGGTTAATTAACATAGTACATAAAAAGACATACCAAAATTTCATAAAGGACCTGTCATATATAAAAAAATAATGTATACTGCTCAATAATATTGTGCAATTCAGATGTAAAATTAATCTGAACAATAGGAGGCAACCAGATACGAGCTCCATCGGCGTCCATTGCGGCCTTCGCCGCACACTTACTTGCAGCAGCCAGCGCTTGACACCTGGGTATACCAGAGACACGCTACCGGCCGGGGCAACTCTCTGGATCCCATTCCTTGCTGCGAAGACCATCTGGATTCGGCACTACTACCCCCATTTTTTATCAGATAAGTACTGTTGATTATATTCTCACTGCTTGCCTTAAACAGGCAACACTTTACCACCACGCTTTCTCACTGAAAAAACGCCAGCACGAATTGCTGTTCAATTACCAGCAGCCATCACTGTTACATCCTATCAAGTGAATGAATATACTACGGGTTTATTCTTGTCCTCTCACAGATATATACTAGGCAGCAGTGCATAATCATACTATATAGGTATTTGTCTTTTGTCCTATTCCTGGCTGCAGGGCAGCGTGAGTCGCTTTTATATTAAAGGGAATCTGTCACCCTAAATTGGCGGGATATTTAAATGATGGCAGTCAGGTCAGATGGGCGGTGTTTGGGTACTTGCCTTAACATGTTGTTCGCCGCTGTCTCCATTATTTCTGGGAATTGTAGTCGTTGCCCTCCATATAACGCGTCTGCTCATTGCAATCTGCGGGCGAAAGCATACTGCGCGTGCGCAATTCAAGATTGCAATGCGCAGGCGCGTTATATGGAGGGCAACGACTACAATTCCCAGAAATAATGGAGACAGCGGTGAACAACATGTTAAGGCAAGTACCCAAAACACCGCCCATCTGACCTGACTGCCATCATTTAAATATCCCGCCAATTTAGGGTGGCAGATTCCCTTTAAACCACCGATGGACTATGCCTGATGAACCTTCCACTAGCACTATTGCACTTTTTTCTGTGTATAAGAATAGTCATTTATTGTGTTTAAATCAGCACATTTATGATATTCCCCCTCCTTTTTTGCACATAAGCACCTTATATATTGTTTACCTCTTGCTGTGCTATTATCCATCTAGCGGTGGAACAGCTATCTGATTTAGGTAGCTATATATTCCATATATTTCAGTTATTCCTACTTTGGAATAGTTTTTACCCTATCTTAGGATTTCTTTTAGGGTCTTTTTATCTTTGTATTTGTTTTTAGCGTACTTTAGTAGTACTCTTTAAGATGTATTCTTTTTAAATATTTATTTTCTTTTTAGCTTCCTGAAGTATTCTGAGAATAAGGCGCATTCTAACCTGGTACTTGATCTGCACTTCTATTATCTACACCTCCGCTTCCCTACTATTTCCACCTATATCAAGGTAAGGGATAATCAGCAATGTAAATAGGCTCATATTATAGCGCGAGTATAGTTTTTTATGTGATTTTTTTTCTCCCCTAATAAAATACGTTTTGCAAATTTCCATAAAAAATTAAAAATTGTTACAAAATTTTTTAAACCTTCTAACATCCTAACAAAATAAAACAACATTTGCCAGATGGTGTTGATGTAAGGTAGACATATGGTAAATGTTGTTTTTTTGCTATGTAGTGATGAATGTCTACAGTATCTGGAGTAAAGGTATATACATTTAAAGACTGCAAATTTTCAAACATTTTTGGCAAATTTTGGTATTTTTATAACGTTATGCAAAACGTATTGACTTAAATGTACAGACTATTGTCGCTTTTATGTTCCATGGTCATCCTGTTGATGGTATTCTTTGTGGTATACTCTTGCTATATACCTTTGACAAAAGTAAAAATGGAAACAGTGCTTCAGACATCTGTTTTGTTTCATTTTTCTGTTATTCCTTCTGGAAATCTATGGAATCTATGGAAAATAAACACGTCAGAAGATATGGCAGACCCTATTTAAAGCCATTTACACCTAAAAAATTGCTGCAGACAATAGACATCATTCAGCAGTCAGCAATTACCAGCAGGTGACCACAAATGATGGTACAAACGGAGCTTTTCTGAAAGATTTGTATTTAGCCACCCATCTCTAATGATATACTAGAGCTCACTTAAGCACAATCATTAGTTAAAACCACTTCAGTCCCACTGTGTATTAATAATAGATCAATTCTTGCAAGAAATCATGCCAAATTTCTCATGGATCGACATAAGTGCAGGAAAGGGCATGATGTCAGATTTCTCGGCTCTTAAAATAAGCATCTTTCCTTATACATGTTGGATCCGATATTACTTGTCATATCCCTCGTATCTCAAACGTTTACGTCACATTCTATACACTAATCTATATTTATTCAAATTCATACATGGAGCATAATGAATATATAATGGAATCAATCTGTAATTATAGCCATAATCCTGAGAATTACCACTAATCCACATACAGGTGTATCAAATATATGGATTTATGGATTCTTACCAAAAGTGAAATGACTTGCATAAGAAATAAACTGGGAATGTTATGATTGGAAACTACAGTAATTAACTATATGTTTGCAATGTTCCTTGATTGAAGTCCCCGAGGAAATTAGCACACCACAGTGAGCAATCTGTTCAATTCATATTTCAATGTTGCCACTAGTTTGGTTTATCTTAACATCACATATATTTTCTGTGCTGTGCACCTAGAATACGCTTGACAAGTGGCGATGCTTATGTGATATCTGTTATATTACGTCAGGGGACCCCGACCGTTCTTACTTTGAGGGCCATATTCAGCTCTTAAAGATTGTATCAAGCCACTTTCTATGCCTACAAATCATAGACGCCCCCTGTATGACCCTTTATAGGTTAAAATTCTGAGTACTCCCTTATAGGGTAATAATGCCCAAGGTGCCCCTTAATAATGTAGTAATGGTCCTGGCAACCCATTATGAGGTAACCATACCACACAAGTGCCCCTTATAAAGTAATTATGTCTTGAGTGCCCCTTATAAAGTAATAATGCCACAAGTGCCCCATATAAACTAATAAAGTCCCACGTGCACCCATATAAAGTAGTAGTTGTCATCACGCCCAATTATGAAATAACCATGCAGAAAGTTCCCCCATATAACATAATAATGTCTCGAGTGCCCCATTATAAAGTAGTATTTGTTCTGGCACCCAATTATGAAGTAACCATGTCGCAAGTGCCCCTGTAAAAGTAGTAATGTCTTGAGTGACCATTGATAAAGTAGCAATGCCCCAAGTGTCCCCATATAAAGTAATTAATCCCAAGTGCTCCCTTATAAAGAAATATTGATACTAGAGCATGATTATGAAATAACAAGTGCCCTCTTACAAAGTAAAATAGTTAACCCCTTCACCCCAAGGGTGGTTTGCACGTTAATGACCGGGCCAATTTTTACAATTCTGACCACTGTCTCTTTATGAGGTTATAACTCTGGAACACTTCAAGGATCTTCGCGATTCTGAGATTGTTTTCTCGTGACATATTGTACTTCATGATAGTGGTAAAATTTCTTCGATATAACTTGCGTTTATTTTTGAAAAAAAACGCAAATATGGGAAAATTTTTTAAATTTTGCAATTTTCAAACTTTGAATTTTTATTCCCTTAAAACAGAGAAATATATCACACAAAATAGTTAAGAAATAACATTTCCCACATGTCTACTTTACATCAGCACAATTTTGGAACCAAAATTTTTTTTTTTAGGAAGTTGTAAGGGTTAAAAGTTGACCAGCGATTTCTCATTTTTACAACAAAATTTACAAAGCCATTTTTTTTAGGGACCACCTCACATTTGAAGTCACTTTGAGGGGTCTATATGGCAGAAAATACCCAAAAGTGACACCACTCTAAAAACTGCACCCCTCAAGGTACTCAAAACCACATTCAAGAAGTTTATTAACCCTTCAGGTGCTTCACAGTAACTAAAGCAACGTGGAAGGAAAAAATGAATATTTTATTTTTAGCCACAAAAATGATCTTTTACAAACTTTTTTTTTATTTTCACAAGGGTAAAAGGAGAAAATGGACAGATAAGGTTGTTATGCAATTTCTCCTGAGTACGCCAATACCCATATGTGGGGGAAAACCACTGTTTGGGCACACGGCAGAGCTCGTAAGGGAAGGAGCGACGTTTGACTTTTTCAAACTAAAATTGGCTGGAATTTAGATTGGATGCCATGTCGCGTTTGGAGAGCCCCTGATGCGCCTAAACAGTGGAAACCCCCCACAAGTGACACCATTTTCGAAACTAGACCCCCTAAGGAACTTATCTAGATCTGTTGTGAGCACTTTGAACCCTCAAGTGTTTCACAAAAGTTTATAAAGCCTGGGTGTGAAAAAAAAAAAAAAAATTTTCCACAAAAATGATTTTTTAGTCCCAAATTTTTGAATTTTCCCAAGGAAATTGGACCCCAAAAGTTGTTGTCCAATTTGTCCTGAGTACGCTGATACCCCATATGTGGGGGGGGAAACTGTTTGGGCACACGGCAGGGCTTGGAAAGGAAGTAGTAACGTTTTGGAATGCAGATGTTAATGGGGTCATGTTCCGTTTGCAGTGCCCCAGATGAGCCTAAACAGTGGAAACCCCCCACAAGTGACCATTTTGGAAACTAGACCCCCTAAGGAACTTATCTAGATCTTTGGTGAGCACTTTGAACCCCAAGTGCTTCACACAAGTTTATAATGCCCGGGCATGAAAATAAAAAATCCTATTTTTTTCCCACAAAAATTATCTTTTAGTCACTAATTTTTTATTTTCCCAAGGGTAACAGGAGAAATTGGACCACATAAGTTGTTGTACAATTTGTCTTGAGTACGCAGATACCCCATATGTGGGGGGGAACCACTGTTTGGGCGCACGGCAGAGCTCGGAATGGAAGGAGCACCATTTGACTTTTTCCAACCAAAATTGGCTGGAATTGAGTTTGGATGCCATGTTGCATTTGGAGAGCCCCTGATGTGCCTAAACAGTGGAAACCCCCCACAAATGACCCCATTTGGGAAACTAGACCCCCTAAGGAACTTATCTAGATTTTTGATGAGCAATTTGAACCCCCAAGTGCTTCACACAAGTTTATAACGTAGAGCCATAAAATTTAAAAATCATATTTTTTCCACAAAAATGATCTTTTCACCCCAATTTTTATTTTTCCAAGGGTAACAAGACTCCAAAAGTTATTGAGCAATTTGTCCTGAGTGCGCTGATACCCCATATGTGGGGGTAAACCACTGTTTGGGTGCATGGCAGAGTTTGGAAGGGAAGGAGCGCCGTCTGACTTTTTCAACGCAGAATTGGCTGGACGCCATGTCGTGTTTGGAGAGCTCCTGATCTGCCTAAACAGTGGAAACCCCCATAAATGACACCATTTTGGAAACTAGACCCCTCAAGGAACTTATCTAGATATGTGGTGAGAACTTTGAACCCCCAGGTGTTTCACTAAAGTTTATAACGTACAACCGTAAAATAAAAAATCTTTTTTTTTTTTTACAAAAATGATTTTTTCGCCCCCAATATTTTATTTTCACAAGGGTAACAGAAGAAATTGAAACGCAAAAGTTGTTGTCCAATTTGTCCTGAGTACGCTGATACCAATATGTGGGAGAAAACTACTGTATGGGCGCACGTCAGGGCTCGGAAGAGAAGTAGTGATGTTTTGGCATTGCAGACTTTGATGGAATGGTCTGGGTGCGTCATGTCGCATTTGGAGAGCCCCTGATGCGCCTAAACAGTGGAAACCCCCACAAGTGACCCCATTTTGGAAAATAGACCCCACAAGGAACTTATCTAGATGTGTGGTGAGCACTTTGAACCCCGAAGTGCTTCACAGAAGTTTATAACGCACAGCCGTAAAAATAAAAAATCTTTTTTTTTTTTTGCAAAAATGATTTTTTCGCCCCAATATTTTATTTTTACAAGGGTAACAGGAGAAATTGGACCCCAAAAGTTGTTGCCCAATTTGTCCTGAGTACGCTGATACCCAATATTTGGGAGAAAACTACTGTATGGGTACACGTTGGGGCTCGGAAGGGAAGTAGTGACGTTTTGGATTGCAGACTTTGATGGAATGGTCTGGGGGCGTCATGTCGCATTTGGAGAGCCCCTGATGCGCCTAAACAGTGGAAATCCCCAACAAGTGACCCCATTTTGGAAAATAGACCCCACAAGGAACTTATCTAGGTGTGTGGTGAGCGCTATGAAGCCCCAAGTGCTTCACAGAAGTTTATAATGTACAGCCGTAAAAACAAAAAAATATTTTTTTTGTACAAAAATGATATTTTCGCCCCCAGTTTTTTATTTTCCCAAGGGTAACAGAAGAAATAGGACAAATTGCACAATAACTCTTGGGGTCCAGAGTACGCTGATACCCCATATGTGGGGATAAACTACTGTTTGGACGCATGGCAGAGCTCAGAAGTGAAGGAGCACCGTTTGACTTTTTCAACGCAGAATTGGCTGGAATTGAGATCAGACGCCACGTCACATTTGGAGAGCCCCTGATGTGCCTAAACAGCGGAAACCCCCCAATTCTAACTCCAACCCTAACCCCAACACACCCCTAACCCTAGTCCCAACCCTAACCACAAACCTAACCCTAACACACCCCTAATCCCTACCCCAACCCTAATCCTAACTTTAGCGCCAACCCTAACCCTAACTTTAGCAGCAACCCTAACCCTAACCCTAATGGGAAAATGGAAATAAATACATTTTTTTAATTTTATTATTTTTCCCTAACTAAGGGGGTGATAAAGGGGGGTTTGATTTACTATTTATAGCGGGTTTTTATGATTGGCAGCTGTCACGCTAAAAGACGCTTTTTATTGCAAAAATAGTTTTTTGCATCGCCACATTTTGAGAGCTATAATTTTTGCATATTTTGGCCCACAGAGTCATGTGAGGTCTTATTTTTTGCGGTACGAGTTGACGTTTTTATTTGTACCATTTTGAGCACGTGACATTTTTTGATCGCTTTTTATTTCGATTTTTGGGAGGTTAGAATGAACAAAAATCAGCAATTCATGAATTTCTTTTGGGGGAAGCGTTTTTATTGTTCCGCGTGTGGTAAAATTGATAAAGCAGTTTTATTCTTCGGGTCAGTACGATTATGGCGATACCTCATTTATATAATTTTTTTATGTTTTGGCGCTTTTATAGAATAAAAACAATTTTATATAAAAAATAATTATTTTTGCATCGCTTTATTCTGCGAGCTATAACTTTTTTATTTTTTCTCTGATGATGCTGTATGGCGGCTCGTTTTTTGCGGGACAAGATGACTTTTCAGCGGTATCATGTTTATTTATATTGGTCTTTTTGATCGCGCGTTATTCCACTTTTTGTTCGGCGGTATGATGATAAAGCATTGATTATTTACTTTGTTTTTTTTTTTTTTAAGGGGTTCACTAAAGGGGTTAACTAGTGGGACAGTTTTATAGGGGGGGTCGTTACGGACGCGGCGATATCAAATATGTGTACTTTTATTGTTTTGTTTTTTTTATTTACAGGAAGAAATTAATTTATTGGGGAATATTTTTTTTTTTTTATGTATTTTGGATTTTTTTTATAACATGTTTATTTTTATTTTTTTAACTTTTTTACTTTGTCCCAGGGTGGGACATCACTGTATTTTATCAAATCGCTGGTGTGACAGTGTGCACAGCACTCTGTCACACCAGCGATCGCTCAGGCATAGCTGCAGGCTTCTCAGTGCCTGCTCTCAGCAGGCACTGAGGAAGCCGCCTCCCTCCAGGACCCCGGCGCCATCTTTGATCCGGGTTCTGGGAGGGAGGAAGCCCTCAGAACAGCGCGATCACATCGCGCTGGTCTGAGGGTCTCAGGGGGGCGCGCAGGGAGCCCCCACCCTGCGCGATCCTCCCCTGTGCCCCCAGTACACCGCGATCATGTTTGATCGCGGTGTGCTAGGGGTTAATGTGCCGGGAGCGGTCCGTGACCGCTCCTGACACACAGTCAGGTGTCAGCTGTGATAATCAGCTGACACCCGGCGGCGATTAGCTGCGCTCCCCTCAGGAGCGCAGCTGATCGCCTATGACGTACTATCCCGTCCATGGGCAGAATGGCACGGGTTTTATGGACGGGATAGTACGTCTAATGTCAGAGAGGGGTTAAAAGAGCCTGAAAATAAAGCAACAATGTTGTATGTGCCCCATCATAAGGTAATAATTAGAGATGCGCGGACTCCTGGATGTTCGGGTCCGGCGGGTTCAGACGAACAGTTACAAAAAGTTTGGATTCAGGTACCAGAACAGTACCCGGACCAAAACCCGGACCTCATTCACTTGAATGGGGGGCCCGAACATCCAGTGTTTACCACACTATTTTTCTGTCAAGAGGAAAGGCATTCTTATGTGTGTCAATGACTTGGTCACAGTCCAGATCTATATCCCATTGAGAATCTGTGACAAGACTTGAAAATTGCTGTTCACAGACGCCTCCATCCAATCTCACTGAGCTACAGCAAGTTTGCAAAGAAAATTGGCAAAAATGTCAACCTCTAGATGTGCAAACCTTGTAGAGACAGATCACAAAAGACTTGTAGCAATAATTGCAGCGAAAGGAGACTGAATACAAATGCACGTCACAATTTTCAGATAAATATTTGTAATATATTTAGAAAACCTTGTATCATTTCCTTTACAGTTCACTAATGCCTGCTACTTTGTGTTGCTTTATCATATAAAATACATTTACGTTTGCAGATGTAAAGTGAAAAAATATGGTTCACAGGGTATGAATACTTTTTCAAGCCACTGTAGCAACACATAAAACCAGCCAGAACTTATGTTTGTATAAGTGCAATGTGTAGGTGCAAATTCACACTGTGGCATTTAATAGACAGAAACTAAGAACCGTTATGTTATTTACATGTACTATTACTATTTATTTCCTTACTGTAGAGAATTTGCTCATTTTGTTTTTATCTGAGGCATTATAACAAGCAATTATGTCATGAGGGTCACTTACCAAGTAATGTTGTCCTGATTGGCCCCCAAACAAATATTAATGCCTCCTGAGTACCCAAAAAAAGTAATAATACCCCATGAATATCTATTGCCAATAATACCCTGGTTGTTTGCTTACCAATTATTATTGCATCCCTCACCCGCCAAAAAAGCCTCCTGTTGTTTGTTAAAAGTAACAATGCTTCAGAAAAAAAATTATATTACCACCTATATCCAAGTGTTGGGACCACCAGCTGAGTCTATTTATTTTAAGTGTCCACACAGGCAGAGCAATATGTTGATGTCATTGTGAGATAGCGCCAGAATGCGCCAGTCCCATGAATGCCCTTACTGCTGACCGAAGACCATGGATCTTAAACTTCCTAGCAGTGGACTCGCCTGTGCAGTCAGCCCAAGCCACAGTTCAGGGACAATGTTGTAACTTGAAGCATGGGCGTACCCAGGATCAAACCTAGGGGGGGGAGCAAGCCAATGTCGCATCTTATTCAGGTTACATCATATACACTGTACATTATCCTGCATATTAGGTATGGAGCATTAGAACTGTTGTATATTGTATAATACAGCAGTGTATGCGACACTACACTGTATATACCATATATTATACATGGCAGTCGCACTCATGTCAGGAGCGGTACCAGCAAGTCCGAGGATTGCAGTGCGATCCTTGCATGAGTTATACGGCCGTCTGTCTATGCCCTTGTTATAATAATACTGAAATATTAATCTATTATTAAAGTATTAAGGAGCTCACAAGTAAAAAAAAGCCCCTACCTCCCCTGTCCCCCACCCACACCCCAACAGCCCATTGTCTCACATGCACCCCTTAGTGTTCTGTCCCACTGACCCCACAATACCCCATCCTCTCACATGCACCCCTCAGTGCTCTGTTGCCCCTCCCCACTTCAGCCCCCACAATACCCCCATCCTCTCACAGTAAACCCCCCAGTGCCCTAGCCCCACAATACCCCCATCCTCTTACATTCAACCCCAGTGACCTGTCCACCCTCCCTCACAATACCCCATCCTCTCACATCAACCCCTGTGTGCCAGCCCCCACAATATCTCCATCCTCTCACATTCACCAACCAGTGCCCTGTATCCCCTCCCCCACAATACCCCATCCTCTCACAATGTCCACGCTGTATAGCAGATATATATATATATGTGATGTCAGTAATCTATATCAAAAGGGCAACATACTATATAACATGCGCATAGATATATGATAACATAGAATTACCTGACAGAATGTCCAGTGGGTCAATACGGAATCCGTTATACGCTGTCTCCGGCTAGAGGGTGACCGGGGTCTATGCTGACCCTAAACTGGGGTCCTAACTAATCCCTCTACCTGGAGGTACTGTTAAAGGTACAGAGGTCCAGGCCACCAGCGTAAACCCTGTCTCCTATCAATCCCTGCCAACTGTAATCTAGTCCTAAGAAGGACCCTGATTACCACCAAAGGGAATGAACAGGTAACGGTTAATGAACAGAAAGACATACAAAAAAGACAAGAAATAAAGTAAATAAAGTCTTACATACAACACTCACACACAGTAGGAACACCTAAGGTCTCGGAGATAAACTATAAGCTGTAAGAGTAAAAACAACTAAGGAGCCTTAGCTTAAATATTCTCAGAACCGATCCAGTCTGCTAGACTACATGAATGCTTTCACCGGCATCTAACAAGCAGGCTGGCAGGTATATGAAGGAATCTAATTAGAACATAATCAAAAGCAGCCGGGCGAGGTTGGACCTAGTCTTAGCAAAGAGCTAGGTAAAATTAACTCCCTCATTACCAAACACAAAGAAACAGCAACTCAGCTGTGAGAAGTCAGAGTGTGTAATCGCGACGATCCTCGTGGCGATACACCCATGACAGTACCCCCCCTCTACGAGGGGACTCCGGACCCTCAGGGCCAGGTCTGCCCGGGTGAGTTGTGTGAAAGGTCCGAACCAATCGATCTGCGTTAACATCAGACGCAGGGACCCACGTCCTCTCCTCAGGACCATACCCCCTCCAATGAACCAAGTACTGAAGGGATCGGCGACTGAGACGTGAGTCAATGATTTTCGACCCATGAAATTCCACGTTATCATTGACCACCACTGAAGGAGGAGCTAGAGGTGACGGTATGACTGGTGCCACATACTTTTTAAGTAATGACTTGTGAAACACATTATGAATTTTAAACGTAGGAGGGAGGTCCAGACGAAATGCCACAGGATTAATTATGGAACTGATCCTGTACGGCCCGATGAATCTGGGACCCAACCTCCAGGAGGAAACTTTAAGTTTTATATTCCTGGTAGACAACCAAACCAGATCGTTCACCTTCAGATCTAGACCAGAAACTCTCCCCCTATCAGCCATCCGTTTGTAACGGTTCCCTGTAACCTTCAGTCTTAACCGATCTGGAACTATCAGTCTCCCTGGAAGTCCCACAGGGGCGTCCCCCTGAGCCCCCAATACCTCCCCCTCAAGCTCAGAGCATACAGCTGACACTACAACTCCCTCCTGAGGAATAGGAACCGGATCATCCGTCTTCCCGGCCCCTGGGAAAGTACGAGATAAGGCATCAGGAAGCAACTTTATTGAGCAGTCATATGCGCGATGAGGAGGTAACTCTTTACACCCCTCCTCTGAGAACATCTCCCCAAAGTCCTCAGAAAAGGAGACAAAGTCCTAGGCACAACCGCACCGATGACCGTGCTCATGCAGTTATTCCTGCAAAATTCACCCCACTGGCTTATCTTTCTGGATTGCCAATCAATCACTGGGTTATGTTTAGCCAACCAAGGAAGTCCCAACACAATAGGAGTAGGTAGACCCTCCAACACATAACAAGACAATTGCTCTTTATGTATTGCCCCTACTCGAAGATCTATGTTATGAACAGCTTGTACCAAGCTACCTTGACCGAGAGGTCTAGAATCAATAGAGACTATAGGGACCGGTTTGGCCAATACACTCAGTTGCATACCATGCGCCTGGGCAAACCGAGCGTCCACCAGATTAGCCCCGGACCCACTATCAAGAAAAACAGAAATCCTCTCAGTTCTAGTACCAATCACCACCTCCGCAGGCACGAGAAACTGAGAGGGATTTGGGGACGAAATACACACTCCCAGGTTAACTCCTTTGCTCAAAGAGGCCCGGGATGGACACCCCCCAACAAAATGTCCCTCTCTCCCGCAAAAGAAACACCTTCTAGTCTTGCGGCGCACCGCCGATTCCCTCCTACAAAAAGATGTCCCTCCCAACTGCATGGGTTCCTCAGAACAGACCAGGGGAACCTCAGTATAAGGGACTTTAGTAGTAGGTGGAGTCATCACGGGAGGCGGAGTTACCTCGCGTCTTCCCCGAATTCGTCTATCAATGCGAATAGCGAGGGCCATAGCAGCCTCCAGTGATGGAGGAGAATCATACTGAGCCAACACATACTTTAATTTGTCAGACAACCCTTGACAAAACTGGCTCCTAAGAGCTGGGTCATTCCACTGAGTATCTGTTGCCCATCTACGGAACTCAGAAGAATATTCCTCCGCTGGACGATTTTACGTAGAACTTTGTTTCAGCAAGGGAAACTCGATCCGGATCATCATATACCAGACCCAGGGCAGTAAAAAATCGATCCACTGACTGGAGATCTGGGGAGCCTGGAGGAATAGAGAACGCCCAAGATTGAGGGTCCCCTTGTAAGAGTGAGATAACAATTCCCACCCTCTGCTCTTCACTCCCAGATGACCGAGGCCGCAGCCGAAAGTACAATTTACATGCCTCCCGGAAAGTAAAAAATTTGTCCCGCCCACCAGTGAACCTGTCCGGGAAAGCAACCTTAGGTTCAGATCTGGTTTGCTCCGGGGGAGACAAAACCTTGGACTTAATGTCTGCAAACTCCATGGACAACCCCTGCAACTGCCGGGCCAGCTGGGCTACTGGATCCATGACAGCTGGGGAGAATCTTTAGTATGGCCGGTGAAAATGTCACGCTGTATAGCAGATATATATATATATATGTGATGTCAGTAATCTATATCAAAAGGGCAACATACTATATAACATGCGCATAGATATATGATAACATAGAATTACCTGACAGAATGTCCAGTGGGTCAATACGGAATCCGTTATACGCTGTCTCCGGCTAGAGGGTGACCGGGGTCTATGCTGACCCTAAACTGGGGTCCTAACTAATCCCTCTACCTGGAGGTACTGTTAAAGGTACAGAGGTCCAGGCCACCAGCGTAAACCCTGTCTCCTATCAATCCCTGCCAACTGTAATCTAGTCCTAAGAAGGACCCTGATTACCACCAAAGGGAATGAACAGGTAACGGTTAATGAACAGAAAGACATACAAAAAAGACAAGAAATAAAGTAAATAAAGTCTTACATACAACACTCACACACAGTAGGAACACCTAAGGTCTCGGAGATAAACTATAAGCTGTAAGAGTAAAAACAACTAAGGAGCTCTTAGCTTAAATATTCTCAGAACCGATCCAGTCTGCTAGACTACATGAATGCTTTCACCGGCATCTAACAAGCAGACTGGCAGGTATATGAAGGAATCTAATTAGAACATAATCAAAAGCAGCCGGGCGAGGCTGGACCTAGTCTTAGCAAAGAGCTAGGTAAAATTAACTCCCTCATTACCAAACACAAAGAAACAGCAACTCAGCTGTGAGAAGTCAGAGTGTGTAATCGCGACGATCCTCGTGGCGATACACCCATGACACACATTCACCCTCTGTGCCCTGTTGCCCCTCCCCCACTTCAGCCCCCACAATACCCCCATCCTCTCACATTAATCCCCCCAGTGCCCTATCCCCCAAAATACCCCATCCTCTCACATTAACCCCCCAGTGCCATAGCCCCCACAATACCCCATACTCTTACATTCACCCCAGTGCCCTGTACCCCTCCCCCACAATACCCCCATCCTCTCACATTAACCCCCAGTGCCCTAGCCCCCACAATACCCCATCCTCTTACATTCACCACCAGTGCCCTGTACCTCTCCCCCACAATACCCCCATCCTCTCACATTCCCCCACAGTGACCTAGCCCCCACAATACCCATCCTCTTACATTCACCCCAGTGCCCTGTACCCCTCCCCCACAGTACCCCATCCTCTCACATTAACCCCCCAGTGCCCTAGCCCCCACAATACCCCATCCTCTTACATTCACCCCAGTGCCCTGTATCCCTCCCCCACAATACCCCATCCTCTCACATTCCCCCACAGTGACTATGACATGCCTGAGCAGAATGAATTTAATAAATTCCATCCCCTCTTACCATGAAGCTTGCAGGCAGTGACTGAGGCAGGAGCAGGAAGTGTCCAGTGTCTGCACACAGAGGGCACTAGGACCCAGTGTGGCTGAGACAACCAGAGCCTGCAGGGCAGAAAGTGAAACTACAGCTGCTGCAGCCAGGAAGGAAGGAGCTCCTCTGATGAGACAGCAGCTCCGTGCACTGCGCACACAGACAGGCACTGCAACCTGTGGCAGAGGGAGCCGGCATTGTGCTGCTCTCTCCGCTCTCTTTCATTGTGTGCCCCTGCTTCTAGGGGGGGCACCTGCCCCCCCCTGCCCCACAGTGGGTACGCCCATGACTTGAAGCTTGGGGGTCCTACTGCAAAATTTCCAAGAGAGTGCATACTTATCATGGGTCTTTTACACCTTTGTTCTGTTCACGTAAGCCAAGGACAACTTTTAGGCCCCTTTAGGCTCCAGTACCTGGGTATGACTACAACTCCTGAGCTCATTATAGTTACACTCATGTTCAGGTGTCCATAAACCTCTTGTGTTTTGTGAGCCACAGATTGGGGACTCTTGTATTAGGGTATGCAACATTCAACATGGAGAAATTTAAGCCCTAAAGCATAACACCAGATACATGCCGATGCCTATGCCTAAAACACCAACAAAAACATTGCAGCTGCTACATTGCAAGATGATATATCACAATCTCTTCTTTCAGATTCCCCAGTATATTCATACCCCTCAAAAATTCAAAATACAATCGCATACCCCTCTTATAGGAAAATCAAGAGAGAGTAGTACATGTGTAAGATACTAGTAGGAATGCTGGATGCCGTGATGATCAGGAGGCAGAACAAGAGTTTATGGGAACTTTTATGCAGAGAATAAACTGTCAAACAATACTCCACGTAGGGAGTTCGCAGATTCAAAACAATGCGGATGAAGGGGAATAAACAATGAATATGCCATACAAGTAATGATCAGTAAGATAATAGATCAACTTATCAGTCTGTGGCTGCTGGACGAAGGCGGTTGAAAGATCCTTCGAAGTAGACGCAGGTGACACGAGAAGTCTCTGAAATGATCCCGGATGAAATTGAAGCAATATCTCTGTAACGAAAAAAAGGCTCCTGGAGTTTTCAGATGCGATTTCCCGGTCCCGATATATGGAGTTGCACAGGGGTTAGAGGATGGTAAAACAAATGCAGCACAAAGTTCCAGAGAGGAGATTGCCGCGGAGTCTGCAGAGTCAGCGTGCTGCGCTTTGTAAGTAAGACAATGTCTGTCGGTTACTAAGCAGGGTGCTGAAAAGTCAGAGTTCTCAGGAACGGGAGTCTGTAAGGTCCCCGGCTCTTTTGACAAGCAGGCTGTACGCATCAGGGAGAAAAGGCCACAGGGTAGGCCTGATGCTTGGCGCGGAGACGGAGTTAACCTTCTCCTTCAGTATTCTCTGTCTTCCCGCCAGAACCCCACTATTGGCGTTTTCTCCTCCTTTTATGTCTCCCCTGCCCCCTGTAGTCAGGTGCACAGGTCTGTCCTGGTCAGAATCTTCTTCCACCTGCAACAATGGTGACAGTCCCGTTGGTTCCAGCCCAGACACACGCGAAGCTGCTCTAGCCTGGTCCATCCTCCTACACATGTTCTAAAATTCCAATAAAAGTGCATTTCATCCACAAATTCTCTAAGAGTCTCAGATTACTCAGCCTCGAATATCCCATGTACTGTCTTGTACATTTCCACTGTATTGAGCCTCAGGCTTCATTCACAGACGTCTCCAACCTTAACGTTTTACAAATTCAGTTGTTTTTTGCTCTAAGGCCGGCGTCAGACACAACTACAAAAAATCGGACCGTTTTAGTCGGTCGATTATCGGAACAAAAAGCAAACATCACACATCCGCCTGGCATCCGATTTTCCTTCAAAGATGCGATTTAGTCGCATGTGTGTGTACCTTGTAACATCCGATTTTCATCCGACTTGCGAGAATTTCTCGCAGGCTTGCAAAACTGACATATAATGGATCCAAAAGAATAGTATTTAAATCACAAAAGAAAGAATAGATATATACACATAGAACACATATATATATTGTGAGACAGTGAAGGAATATGTGTCGAATGGGGTGTACATTTCACCTAGGTACTGTGCTGTATGGTATAAGGGAAATGTGTGGCTTTGTAAACCTAGTGGTAGAGAAAGGTCACTACACCTTACATTCAGCAGACACTTGCAGCTCAGGCCTGAAACCATTCAGCTGTTAATTAGGAGACCAGAAGTAGGTGTCTGCGAACACAGTCAGAGAGCACGTTTAGTCTGGACACAGGAGGGGTCCAGGCACAGAAGGTGTCTCCAGGAGTTTGAGCTATCTCAGTCTGTTGCTCGATGTACCCCGGACACAGGAGTAGTCTCTGTGAGAATCTATGCGGATAGCTGCTGAATAGGAGGGGAGCTCTCTCAAGTCTGGACGTTGAAGGTGCCTTCAGACACAAGGAGGAGACTCTGTGAACCTCAATGCTGGTAAATGCTGAACATATGTGTTGTTTTGGCCCCGGCTGGTAGAGTCGGGACCCGGATAGATAGGGAAATCTATCTAAGTGTAGTAAGTGGCTAGACAAGCCTAGGTCTTCTGTTTATGATTTGTTTTATATCTGTTTGCTGTGGACTTTAATAAAGCTGGTTGCGGCCAGTTTTCATCAGAACTGCTGTCTGAATGAACTGTTTCCGTGCCACTCTGTCTACCCAGACGGCGATCCCAGAGCTATATCCCCTGAAAAGCTTACAATTGGCGGAGAATGCTGGGGCAGCACAGTGGCTGATATAATTGGTGCTGGAATGTGCGTACAGCACAGTGGCTTAGAGACAGCAATAAAGGAGAGAAGTCTGTTGAAGCAGCAGCAGAAAAAAAAAAAAAAAGTGTGTCAGCAAAAACGTCTGATTGGAGCAGTCCTATTGCAAAGAACAGTAGCCCACTAATTAAGTGAGTTTGCAGAAGAAAAAAATTAAACAGTGTTGCGGACACAGCACAGAGCTGAATTTTTCTGTGGAAAAGACTGTGGAGTGTGTATGTCTTGAGTGAAGACTGCCGTTGTTGAGACAGAGAAGTCTGACAGCATGGATGACAGCATGGAGGCGCTGTTTGAACAAATGGCGCAAGTTAATGTGCAACATAAGACTGCCGTGGTTGAGACAGATAAGTCCGGCAGTATGGAGGAGCTCGTTGAGTACCTGGTCCAGGCCCAGCGAAGCATGCAGCAGAGCATGGAGCAGCAGCGCCTGCAGCACCAGCAGCGCATGCAGCAGGCCCAGCAGCAATTCCTGCAGCAGCAGCAGGAGAATGACCGGTTGTTTTTTGAGCAGGTTGCAGCACTGCAGGGGACTTGCGGCGCATCGTCCCAAAGTGGTGTTGCAAAGTCACCTGCATTGTCCACTGTAAAGAAGGCGGTAAAACGGTCCCTGAAAAAGATGACACCTCGTGATGATGTGGAGGTATATCTCACTAGGTTTGAGAGATTGGCAGAGAAGGAGAATCTGCCCCTATCTGAATGGGCCATGATGGTCGCACCCTATCTGATTGGAGAACCCCAAAGGGCCTATGCTGACCTGAGCACGCAGGACAGCCAAGACTATGCCAAGCTGAAAGCGGAGATTCTTACCCGGCTGGGTGTTACGGTGACAGCCCGTGCCAGGAGAGTTCATGACTGGAGATGCAGTTGGGAGTCTGCAGTCAGCAAACCTGATTATGGAGTTGGAAAGGTGATAGTGAACCGCTACACCCGAGCATGTCCTCCTGAGGTACAGCCAGAGGTCGGACAAGGAGACCACCAGGACGCCAATCGTCTGGTCAGCCTGATGGAGAAGGCCTTCGCCAGCAAAGACTGCCTCCGTGACCAGCCGTCTGAGAGGTCGTCACTTCAGAGTTCCCGGACGCTGAACTCTCGCGGTAAGAGCGTTCCAGCTGTTGGGGACATGGGGTATGCTGATAAGCGGGTTCAGGCCCGAGGGGACATGTGGGTGGGAGAGTGTGATGGACAGTGTTGGAGATGTCGTGAAATTGCGGCCGACTGTCCAATAGAGGGGGAGCCTATGTGTTGTGATGTTGGCGGATCCCTCTCTCCCTGCGCAGAGCCTGTGTGTGTGTCCACCTCAGCCGAAGAGACAGGACCACAGGGGTCCCCGGTGGTTGTAAATGACTGCCCAGCACAGGCCCTCTTGGACTCAGAGAGTCCAGTGACTTCCGTATGGGACAGCCTGATTGATAGGGACTTTATCCCTGATAAACACCTGAGTGTGGTGTGCGTCCATGGAGACACCAAAGTCTGCCCAGAGACTGCCGTGGACTTGATCCCCAAACGCGGGGAGGTTTCATGTGAAGTGGGGGTAGTGAAAAACCTGGTGCACCCCGTCATATTGGGTAATGACTTTCCCCGGTCTAAGGATCTCTGGGGGAAAAATGTTTCTGATGGACAGTGTGATGAAGCTCCTACTGAGGGTGCGCAGTCCCGAGGGGCGGAACACAATGCTAGTGGGCCATTAAACTTATGTGATAATGATGATGATGATAATGATAATGATAATGATGATGATGATCATGATAATGATGATGACCATGATAATGATGCTGATGCTGATAATAATAATGATGATGATCATGATAGTGATGATGATACTGATCATAATCATGATAATGATATTGATAATAATGATGACTGTGATAGTGTTGAAATTCCTTTGCAGGTGATGGTGGGAGACGAGGATGGTGGTTCTCGGGAACCGAGTGTCCCTGACTTACCTGTGTCCTGTGACAATTTTGAGAGTGAACAATGGCGAGACCCCACTCTTAAAACGGCACAGGAAAATATAATTGTTCTAAATGAGGTTTCCCAAGAGCCTGGCTCTGAGGAGAGGTTTCCTCATGTCGCCATAGACACTCACCTGTTGTATAGGGACACTAAGGTCCAGGGAGAGGTCGTGAGCCAGCTCCTAGTACCTGAGCTATATGGAAGTATAGTGCTGGGGTTGTCACATAGTCACATACTTGAGGGACCACCTGAGGGAAACCAGGGACCAGATGGTGAAGTTAATGTTGTGGATGACATGTTAACTAAGGTTCCAGATCAAGATGTAAATGAGAATGAATTGTATAACCCTGACAGTGAGCAGGATGTGAATGAAAATGAATTGTATAACCCTGACAGTGAGCAGGATGTGAATAAAAATGAATTGTATAACCCTGACAGTGAGCAGGATGTGAATGAAAATGAATTGTATAACCCTGACAGTGAGCAGGATGTGAATGAAAATGAAGTGTATAGCCCTGAAAGTGAGCCAGATGTGGCTGAGAAAAAGGGGTCAGACAGGGATAGTGGTAGTGATAGTGAATCATCTGATGACCATAAAGCAACCAGTGCAAATGAGGAAGGCATGGTAGCAGAGGAGGTTGAGAGTCCTGAGAAGAAAGCTGATGCTGACCTTACAGCCGGACAGAAGATGGCATCTGAAGATGTTTTACAGTTGGCCGGTTCCCTGGCGAAGACTAAGGTGAAAGGAGGAGAGCTGAGCTTTAAAGGCAGGACTCTGAAACTGAAAACAGCACAAGTGGATGCTGTTGAAGAGGAGAAGTTATCAATGTATGGTATGGAGCTGCATCCTGCCCAGGACTCTGAAGGTAATGCTTCAGAGGTGGAAAAAGCCATGGAAGTGGTGGTCACCAAGCCAGATGCCTCATCAGAAGCTGAGGTCTCAAGTGAAGCTGTGAGGAACAAGACTGAAGATATGGGGACTGACTCTGTCCAGGAATCTGTTTCTGCCGAAGACAGCGGCGTGGACGGGTTACGGTCCGGATGAGTAGCCGCAACTCGTGAAGCTCAGGCTGGAAGTTCGGCGCCCGGAGCCCCAGCGGTGTTCCCGAGTGATACCAAGGATCTGGATAAGTCACAAGATGAGATTTTGAGACATCAGGCTGGCGTTGGTGAGCTCAAGCGCACTTTCATGGAGTCTACATCGGAGCCACGTCCCAATAAATGGGAAAAGCGGTGTGTCACTCCGTTGCCGCTGCAGACACACGGGAGCTCAGATGGGATGCAGAACGTGGTGGAAGAGAAGAATCCGACGGGTTCTGAGTATACAGATGCAGCTATCAAGGAGAACTTGAAAGCTGGAATAAATGGAGATATTGGAGACCATAATGATGTGAATGAAGAAGTAGAATGTAAGACTGACGGTAGGGCTTCTGAGCATGTCCTACCAGAAGAGCCTGAAGAAGGGGCTGAAGACATAAAGGACGGCCAACAGGTACAAGATGAATTGATTACTTCTCAGAAAAAAACTCCAAACTGTGATGAAGGAGCGTGATGAGAGCCATAAGCATCTTCTGGAGAAGCTCAATGAAGTAAAGAAGGTTCAAGGGGAACTGGAGAAAAGTGAAAAACCCCCTATACCTTCTGTGATAGTTGGTGACACATGGTCAGTGCACCAGGGACAGGAGGTACGTGAGTTTCTGAGAAAGAGTCAGCAGAAGTGTTCTGATGTGCCGGGTCGTACTTCTCTGGCCAGGCACTATATCGAAACTGAGCCCGGCCCTAAGGTCAAGATGAAACCGTGCAGGATACCCGAGGCCCGCAGAGAGCATAGGCCTGGGAGGGTACAGGGTAGTGCGGATGCTTCAGATGAAGAGAAAGCTGATGTTGGCTATGGCTCAGGTGAAGATACAGATGACAGTAGTGAAGATGAAGCTGATGAAGGCCATGACTGGTCCAGAGTTCGCTGTCTCTTTTGGATTGTTGACCAGCCCTCCGGTCTGGATGACCAGCCCTCCGGTCTGGAGAAGAGGGAGGGGATATGTGAGACAGTGAAGGAATATGTGTCGAATGGGGTGTACATTTCACCTAGGTACTGTGCTGTATGGTATAAGGGAAATGTGTGGCTTTGTAAACCTAGTGGTAGAGAAAGGTCACTACACCTTACATTCAGCAGACACTTGCAGCTCAGGCCTGAAACCATTCAGCTGTTAATTAGGAGACC
Source organism: Oophaga sylvatica (assembly GCA_033576555.1). Classification (NCBI taxonomy): domain Eukaryota; kingdom Metazoa; phylum Chordata; class Amphibia; order Anura; family Dendrobatidae; genus Oophaga; species Oophaga sylvatica. The sequence continues at coordinate 493,579,350 of JARQOD010000004.1, read as the reverse complement.
AGAAGTAGGTGTCTGCGAACACAGTCAGAGAGCACGTTTAGTCTGGACACAGGAGGGGTCCAGGCACAGAAGGTGTCTCCAGGAGTTTGAGCTATCTCAGTCTGGTTGCTCGATGTACCCCGGACACAGGAGTAGTCTCTGTGAGAATCCATGCGGATAGCTGCTGAATAGGAGGGGAGCTCTCTCAAGTCTGGACGTTGAAGGTGCCTTCAGACACAAGGAGGAGACTCTGTGAACCTCAATGCTGGTAAATGCTGAACATATGTGTTGTTTTGGCCCCGGCTGGTAGAGTCGGGACCCGGATAGATAGGGAAATCTATCTAAGTGTAGTAAGTGGCTAGACAAGCCTAGGTCTTCTGTTTATGATTTGTTTTATATCTGTTTGCTGTGGACTTTAATAAAGCTGGTTGCGGCCAGTTTTCACCAGAACTGCTGTCTGAATGAACTGTTTCCGTGCCACTCTGTCTACCCAGACGGCGATTCCAGAGCTATATCCCTGAAAAGCTTACAATATATATATATTACATGTCATTGTGACATATATATATACATATATTTATAGTTCTTACACTTCTACATACTGTAATAGCCGCTAATTCAATTGCCGGCTTTTGTGAAATCACAGAAGCCGACATGAAATGATACATTGTTTAGACACAGTTAACCATGTAATTTCCTGTATTTTGATATATGGTTTGAACTTACAATTACATAAGTATATGTGTGCAAAATTTCAGACATGTAGGGGTTAATTAAAGGTGTAAATTCGTTGAAAAAAAAATGCGTGGGCTCACGCTGTATTTTCTCCACCAGACAGACAAAGCAAGCAAGTGGGGGCAGATAATAATAGCCTAGGGAGGGTACATTTTTTTGTGCCCCCCCTGGCTACTAATATCTGCCCCCAGACACCCCAGAAAGGGCAAATCTCTAATTAGATTTGCCCTTTCTGGCACTTTGCCCGTCTATTCCCATTGCCCTGTAGCGGTGGCGAATGGGTTAATAAGGGGTTAAAATGACCTTGCAATTGAAAGGTCACTTTAAGCCAGGTTAATAATTGAGAGCTGTCAATTAGACAACTATCAATTATTAATCCTATTGTATGAAAGAAAAATCAAACACACACAGTTTAATAAAAAAGAAGTTTAATTAAATAATCACACAGTTTTTGACCATATTTTATTTTCCTGCTAAAACCATTTCCTGTAATAAAAAGAAAATAAAAAAGCAAAATTATTCTTACCAATCCGATGTACAGTCAGGTCCCACGGTGTAATCCATCAGAAAGGGTTAACAGGTTAGAGCTCGCAGAGAGCTAATGCTGTCTGCTGAGCTCTTACCCCCCGAATGAATAACTTCCTCTCCCAGCGAAAGGAGAGGAAGAGATGAATGAATGAAGCTTAATTGATTTATTGCCACTTTCACTTCAGTGACCTGACCTAAGGTGAAAGTGGATACAATCAATTAAGCTTCATTCATTAATCACATCCTCTCCTGTCGCAGGAGATAAGCTCATTCATTCAGGAGTAGAGTTGAGCGATACTTTCCGATATCCAAAAGTATCGGAATCGGAATGGTATCGCCGATACCCAAAAAATATCGGCGATACCCGATACCGATACCGGAAATCCAATGTAAGTCTATGGGAACAAAATATCGGAATTAAAAAAACCCCATTCTTGCCTTGTTGGTTAATTGTACATGAAGGAAAACAACAAAGAGTAATGTAGAATGTATTGGGGAAGGTTGAGGAGACATTAAAGGCATAGATGTTTAACCCAATCAAATGGAATAGCATAAATATTTTTTTTTTAAAGATGTTCGGATTGACGAAGACATTGACAATGTTGTTAACGTTTTTTCTGTTTTGGCAAATATGTATATTTCACAACTTCCATGCTCTTCACCTTTTTAACTTTTGACACACTTTCTCCTTCATAATCTTCAGCAGCATCATCTTTTTCATCAAATTATTCTTCATCTTCACCTTCTTTATCTTCTTCTTAAACTTCTTGCTATTCATCTTTTTGTTAACATTACTCATATTCTTCTTATTAAACTATTATTCTTATTCATATTGTACTTCATCTTCTTCATCATATTCTTATTTGTGACAGACAATCCTGTACTTGTAATCTGTCAAAGTATGAATTTTTCATCCTTCCGTTCTTGCTGTCACAAAAGATTTAAATTACAACAGTATTTGTCCGTGTTCAGTTTAGCCTGCAGCAGCAGGCATTTTCCAGGGGCACCACGAGGAGGAACGGACTCACCCCCATACACTGCTTAGTCTTCTTCTGCTTAGAATTTAGAGCATATATTTTGCTCTTCATTTTGGTCTTATACTTCATGTTCTTCTGCTTTTTGATCTTCTGCTTATGTTCTTAAGTCTCTTGTTCTGTATCTTGTAGTTTGTCTTAACCTTCTTAGTCCTGTTGGGTAATCTTTTATTTCTTCTTTGTGATGGTGTTTAGGCTGGTTGGCTTGATGCTCGTCGTCCTTGTGGTCGTCATCTTCTTCGGGGTGGTGATCAGGGTCGTCTTCATTGTTGGAGATCCAGAGTGATTACCCAAAAAAGCATTGAAAAAATCTTCAATTTGTAAATGTAGCAGAAGGTACAAGAGTCAATGCAAGTAACGAGGACCAGCTGACTGTGCTGGAACCCGGAGGGGCAGCAGAAGGAAAAGAGCCAATGGCACAACCGAGGACCAGCTGACGTTACTGGGACACGGTTACTAAGCAGGAGGTACCTGTGCTCCAAAGCACTACCAAGGACCAGCAGACGTTGCTGGAACTCGGATACCGAGATGGAGGCACCTAGGCCAAAGGCACTTCGGAGAACCAGCTGACGGTACTGGAACCCGGACGGGTAGCAGAAGGTACAAGAGCCAATGCAAGTAACGAGGACCAGCTTACTGTGCTGGAACCTGGAGGGGCAGCAGAAGGAAAAGAGCCAATGGCACAACCGAGGACCAGCTGACGTTACTGGGACACGGTTACTAAGCAGGAGGTACCTGTGCTCCAAAGCACTACCAAGGACCAGCAGACGTTGCTGGAACTCGGATACCGAGATGGAGGCACCTAGGCCAAAGGCACTGCGGAGAACCAGCTGACGGTACTGGAACCCGGACGGGTAGCAGAAGGTACAAGAGCCAATGCAAGTAACGAGGACCAGCTGACTGTGCTGGAACCCGGAGGGGCAGCAGAAGGAAAAGAGCCAATGGCACAACCGAGGACCAGCTGACGTTACTGGGACACGGTTACTAAGCAGGAGGTACCTGTGCTCCAAAGCACTACCAAGGACCAGCAGACGTTGCTGGAACTCGGATACCGAGATGGAGGCACCTAGGCCAAAGGCACTTCGGAGAACCAGCTGACGGTACTGGAACCCGGACGGGTAGCAGAAGGTACAAGAGCCAATGCAAGTAACGAGGACCAGCTGACTGTGCTGGAACCTGGAGGGGCAGCAGAAGGAAAAGAGCCAATGGCACAACCGAGGACCAGCTGACGTTACTGGGACACGGTTACTAAGCAGGAGGTACCTGTGCTCCAAAGCACTACCAAGGACCAGCAGACGTTGCTGGAACTCGGATACCGAGATGGAGGCACCTAGGCCAAAGGCACTGCGGAGAACCAGCTGACGGTACTGGAACCCGGACGGGTAGCAGGAGGTACCCATGGAAATTTAAGTTGACAGGCCGCGAGCCGGCCGCAGTTACCGAATCCCACAGTACTACAGTGGGTGATTGTCCTATTGTCACAACGGAAACAGCCTTTATTTGCATATCCCGCAGCACACATAGGAAGCACCTAAACTCCAAGCACCATAGAGTCGGCTAACCCGACCGCAACACGACAGGACAACTTATTGGAGGCTAAGTGACGTTTACACTGACAGGAAACAGATGGCGTGCTGTAACCAGTCTGGGCAGGAGTGAGTACCCGTGCCAATGACACTTCCGAGCAACAACTGGCGGTGTTGAAGCCCAGGGATGAGAAGACAACAGGGTGGAGGCAGCATGACTTTTTGCCATTCACACAGCAGGGGAGCAGCTGACAATACTGAACCCCAGTAACACAGGAGCAAGTGTTGACTGTGCTAACAGCACTTCCGAGCAACAACTGGCGGTGTTGTAGCCCAGGAATGAGAAGAGAACATGGTGGAGCAGCAGGACTTTTTGCCGTTCACACAGCAGGGAACAGCTGACATTACTGAACCCCAGTAACACAGGAGCAAGTGTTGACTGTGCTAACAGCACTTCCGAGCAACAACTGGCGGTGTTGTAGCCCAGGGATGAGAAGAGAACATGGTGGAGGCAGCAGGACTTTTTGCCGTTCACACAGCAGGGGAACAGCTGACATTACTGAACCCCAGTAACACAGGAGCAAGTGTTGACTGTGCTAACAGCACTTCCGAGCAACAACTGGCGGTGTTGTAGCCCAGGGATGAGAAGAGAACATGGTGGAGGCAGCAGGACTTTTTGCCGTTCACACAGCAGGGGAACAGCTGACATTACTGAACCCCAGTAACACAGGAGCAAGTGTTGACTGTGCTAACAGCACTTCCGAGCAACAACTGGCGGTGTTGTAGCCCAGGGATGAGAAGAGAACATGGTGGAGGCAGCAGGACTTTTTGCCGTTCACACAGCAGGGGAACAGCTGACATTACTGAACCCCAGTAACACAGGAGCAAGTGTTGACTGTGCTAACAGCACTTCCGAGCAACAACTGGCGGTGTTGTAGCCCAGGGATGAGAATAGAACATGGTGGGGCAGCAGGACTTTTTGCCGTTCACACAGCAGGGGAACAGCTGACATTACTGAACCCCAGTAACACAGGAGCAAGTGTTGACTGTGCTAACAGCACTTCCGAGCAACAACTGGCGGTGTTGTAGCCCAGGGATGAGAAGAGAACATGGTGGAGGCAGCAGGACTTTTTGCCGTTCACACAGCAGGGGAACAGCTGACATTACTGAACCCCAGTAACACAGGAGCAAGTGTTGACTGTGCTAACAGCACTTCCGAGCAACAACTGGCGGTGTTGTAGCCCAGGGATGAGAATAGAAGATGGTGGAGGCAGCAGGACTTTTTGCCGTTCACACAGCAGGGGAACAGCTGACATTACTGAACCCCAGTAACACAGGAGCAAGTGTTGACTGTGCTAACAGCACTTCCGAGCAACAACTGGCGGTGTTGTAGCCCAGGAATGAGAAGAGAACATGGTGGAGGCAGCAGGACTTTTTGCCGTTCACACAGCAGGGGAACAGCTGACATTACTGAACCCCAGTAACACAGGAGCAAGTGTTCACTGTGCTAACAGCACTTCCGAGCAACAACTGGCGGTGTTGTAGCCCAGGAATGAGAAGAGAACATGGTGGAGGCAGCAGGACTTTTTGCCGTTCACACAGCAGGGGAACAGCTGACATTACTGAACCCCAGTAACACAGGAGCAAGTGTTCACTGCGCTAACAGCACTTCCGAGCAACAACTGGCTGTGTTGGAGCCCAGGGTCAAGGAGGATGTTTAAATACTATATCAAGTATTTTCCTTGTTACGTGTCAATTAAAAATGTCTATACTCCAAACAAGAGAAATATAACCTTTAGTACCATAAGATGATGATTTTACTTAAAAAAATATATGTAAATTAATAATTTACAAACATAAATGTATACATTAACATGTTGAAAAGCAATGCAAACCACAATTAAAATAGGTTAAATAATCTGCTATACGGTTTAAAATAAAAGCATACAAGTACATATCAGAATCCATTAATGATGGCTAAGTAACAGTATGTACACCATTTTTATTGTGTAGACAATGAATGGCTGACTTAAAAACATAATCAGCATTACAAGTTATCTTTGACATTCATAAAACTTTACATTTGGTGAATAATATCACTAAAAAATTTTTAAAAATATCTAAAATTTCCATCATGTAATACTGATAATATGTGCCAATCATTTATATTAACAAACAAAAAATTTAAAAAGTGCATAGTGCAGAGTGAAAACAGATATTTATGCCTGACTGTGGACTTGCAAGCATGACAACGGATAGATAAGGTATATATAGATGAGACTGCATAGCCACAGATGGTGAATGGCGATGTAATACTGTACCTCAATAAAGTGTGCGTTACTACTACATCCTTTTTTTATATAGCTTTATAAAAGGTTACGTGCATGTATGGTTGCGCCTTTGTTTGGACGCACAGACTGGCTTCCTGCTGTGACGCGTTGGGTATTGGAGCGTCTGTACGTCTTATAACGCAGACTAACATTCACGGTGCGCATCGTTCATCATCGCAAGCGTACCGACAACACAAAGGCGTTGTCATGACTTCTTTACTCAGTAAACATGCACCTATGATGAAACATACACGCATGTGCCCTATTACATAACAAGCTACAAGAAAAACGAGTGTGAGGTGTGACACAGCTGTTTTGTTAAGGTACAGTATTATATCGACATTGTACAGGTGTCGCTATTCAGTCTGATAAATAGATATCATTCACCTATTCTATCAGTTGTCGTTCTTTCAGCACCACTTACAGGTATATATTTTGCTATTGTGACTATGCACTATTGACTTTACCAAGGTAATGCATGATTTTTGTTAGCGATTATCATGTTTACATGAAGGACCTTTATGATATGGGCTGTTAACTTTCTAATTAAATATGTATTTTTTAAAATGACACAAATATAAGTAATGTTGAAGAGGACTATTCCTACATGCATTGTTTGCACAATATTACAGGTGTACATCACTGTCATGGGTGCATCGCCACGAGGATCGTCGCGATTGCACATTCTGACTTCTCGCAGCTGAGTTGCTGTTACTTTGTGTTTGGTAGTTAGGGAGTTAATTTTACCTAGCTCGTTGCTAAGACTAGGTCCAGCCTCGCCCGGCTGCTTTTGATTATGTTCTAATTAGCTTCCTTTATATTCCTGCCAGTCTGTGTGTTAAATGCCGGTGAAAGCATTCATTCAGACTGCAGATAGGATCGGTTCTGAGAAGACTTAAGCTAAGAGCTCCTTTGTTGTTTCTCCTTTCCTTGCTTATAGTTTATCTCCTAGACCTTTGGTGTTCCCTCTGTGTTTAAATGTTGTATGCAAGACAGTGTTTACTTTATCCCCTGTCTGTCACATTTGTCTTTACTGTTTGTTAACCTTTTCCTGTCCATTCCCTATGGTGGTAATCAGGGTCCTTCTAAGGACTAGATTACAGTGGTCAGGGATTTATAGGAGACAGGGTTTACGCTGGCGGCCTGGACCTCTGTACCATTAACAGTACCTCCAGGTAGAGGGACTAGTCAGGACCCCAGTTTAGGGTCAGCATAGACCCCGGTCCACCTCTAGCCAGAGACAGCGTGAAAAGGATTCAGTATTGACCCACAGGATATTATGTCAGGTAATACTATGCTATATATACATGTTAATGTTACCTATCTATATGTTATATAGAATGTTGTCCCACTTGATAGATTACTGACATCATTTATTTATATATCTGCTATACAGCGTGACATTTTCACCGGCCTAAAAACTAAGGATTTTCCTCAGCTACCATGGATCCAGTAGCCCAGCTTGCCCTGCAGTTGCAGAGGTTGTCCATGGAGTTTACGGATATTAAGTCCAAGGTTTTGTCCCCCCCGGAGCAAACCAGATCTGAACCTAAGGTGGCTCTCCCGGACAGATTCACTGGTGGGCGGGACAAATTTTTTGCATTCCGGGAGGCATGTAAATTGTACTTTCGGTTGCGGCCTCGGTCATCGGGGAGTGAAGAGCAGAGGGTGGGAATTGTCATCTCGCTCTTACAAGGGGACCCTCAATCCTGGGCGTTCTCTCTTCCACCGGGCTCCCCGGCCCTCCAGTCAGTAGATCGATTTTTTGCCGCCCTGGGTCTGGTGTATGATGACCCGGATCGGGTCTCCCTTGCTGAAACGAAGTTACGTAGGATACAGCAGGGAGATCGTCCGGCGGAGGAATTTTCTTCTGAGTTCCGTAGATGGGCCACGGATACTCAGTGGAATGACCCAGCTCTTAGGAGCCAGTTTTGTCAAGGGTTATCTGACAAATTAAAAGATGTTTTGGCTCAGTATGATTCTCCTCCGTCAATGGAGGCTGCTATGGCCCTTGCTATTCGTATTGATAGACGGCTTCGGGGGAGGTGTGAGGTAACTCCGCCCCCTGTTATGACTCCACCTACTACTAAAGTCCCTTATATGGAGGTTCCCCTGGTCTGTTCTGAGGAACCCATGCAGTTGGGAGGGACATCATATTGTAGGAGGGAATCGGCGGTGCGCCGCATGACAAGAAGGTGTTTCTTTTGCGGGAGAGAGGGACATTTTGTTGGAGGGTGTCCATCCCGTGCCTCATTGAGCAAAAAAGTCGTCGGTAGACTGTTGATCCTAGGTTGTGTGGCGGACGACAACCTGGGAGTGGGTATTTCGTTCCCAAAGTCCGTCTCAGTTTCTCGTACCTGCGGAGGTGGTGGTTGGTACGAGAGTTGAGAGGATTTCTGTTCTTCTTGATAGTGGGTCTGGGGCTAATATGGTGGACGCTCGGTTTGCCCGGGTGCAAGGTATGCAACTGAGTGTATTGGCCAAACCGATCCCTATATGCTCTATTGACGCCAGGCCTCTCGGTCAAGGTAGCTTTGTACAAGCTGTTCATAACATAGACCTTCAAGTAGGGGCAATACATAAAGAACAGTAGTCTTTTTATGTGTTGGAGGGTCTTCCTACTCCTATTGTGTTGGGACTTCCTTGGTTGGCTAAACATAACCCAGTGATTAATTGGCAATCCAGAGAGATAAGCCAGTGGGGTGAATTTTGCAATAACTGCATGAATACGGTCATCGGTGCGGTCGTGCCTAGGACCTTGCCTCCTTTTCTGGAGGTCTCGGAGGAGGTGTTCTCAGAGGAGGGGTGTCAAGAGTTTCCTCCTCATCGCGCGTATGACTGCTCAATAAAATTGCTTCCTGATGCCTTATCTCGTAGTTTCCCAGGGGCCGGAAAGACGGATGAACCGGTTCCTATCCTTCAGGAGGGAGTGGTAGTGTCGGCTGTATGCTCTGAGCTTGAGGAGGAGGTATTGGAGGCTCAGGGGGACGCTCCTGTAGGACCTCCAGGGAGACTGTTTGTTCCTAATCAGTTAAGACAAAGAGTTATCGAGGCACATCATAATTCCGCTTTAGCAGGACATCCAGGGAGTAAGACAACTGTGGATCTCCTTTCTCGCCGGTTTTGGTGGCCTGGCTTAAATAAAGAGGTGGTGTCTTTTGTGGCGTCCTGTGGAGTTTGTGCTCGCTCTAAGACCCCACATACCCGTCCGTCTGGGGTTCCTGAGGAGGAACGATTCTCGTCGTCACTTGCTTCTGTTTGGAGAGGAGTGCTGAAGGGTTTGAGTACTATGGGGAACCGTTTCAGGCGGAGAGTGTCTGGTCCGGACCTAAGTGTGAACGATCTGGTATGGTTGTCTACCAAGAATTTAAAACTCAAGGTTCCCTCCTGGAAACTGGGTCCCAGGTTCATCGGTCCATACAGGATCAGTTCTATAGTTAATCCTGTGGCATTTCGTCTGGACCTCCCTCCTATGTTTAAAATCCACAATGTGTTTCACAAATCGTTGCTTAAGAGGTACGTGGCGTCAGTTATACCGTCACCTCTACCTCCTCCTCCAGTGGTGGTCAATGGTAACTTAGAATATCAAGTATTGAAGATCATTGACTCACGTCTGAATTGCTGGTCCCTTCAGTACCTGGTTCATTGGAAGGGGTATGGTCCTGAGGAGAGGACGTGGGTCCCTGCGTCTGATATTAACGCAGATCGATTGGTTCGGACCTTCCACACAACTTACCCGGGCAGACCTGGCCCTGAGGGTCCGGAGGCCCCTCGTAGAAGGGGGGGTACTGTCATGGGTGCATCGCCACGAGGATCGTCGCGATTGCACATTCTGACTTCTCGCAGCTGAGTTGCTGTTACTTTGTGTTTGGTAGTTAGGGAGTTAATTTTACCTAGCTCGTTGCTAAGACTAGGTCCAGCCTCGCCTGGCTGCTTTTGATTATGTTCTAATTAGCTTCCTTTATATTCCTGCCAGTCTGTGTGTTAGATGCCGGTGAAAGCATTCATTCAGACTGCAGATAGGATCGGTTCTGAGAAGACTTAAGCTAAGAGCTCCTTTGTTGTTTCTCCTTTCCTTGCTTATAGTTTATCTCCTAGACCTTTGGTGTTCCCTCTGTGTTTAAATGTTGTATGCAAGACAGTGTTTACTTTATCCCCTGTCTGTCACATTTGTCTTTACTGTTTGTTAACCTTTTCCTGTCCATTCCCTATGGTGGTAATCAGGGTCCTTCTAAGGACTAGATTACAGTGGTCAGGGATTTATAGGAGACAGGGTTTACGCTGGCGGCCTGGACCTCTGTACCATTAACAGTACCTCCAGGTAGAGGGACTAGTCAGGACCCCAGTTTAGGGTCAGCATAGACCCAGGTCCACCTCTAGCCAGAGACAGCGTGAAAAGGATTCAGTATTGACCCACAGGATATTATGTCAGGTAATACTATGCTATATATACATGTTAATGTTACCTATCTATATGTTATATAGAATGTTGTCCCACTTGATAGATTACTGAAATCATTTATTTATATATCTGCTATACAGCGTGACAATCACGTCCCTTAATCAACATTGGATTATTATATTTACTTGTATGCTTTTATTTAAAAGACAAGAACACTGAAGTATAACCTTCGCACTGCAGCAGTTTTCAAAGTTCAACCCACATTATGCACTTCCAACATTGCAGAATTTGAGTCATGATGTGAGTTGGATTTGTCTAAGCTATGGAGTGACAAGGTTGACCATCAGTATCCTATAGCATAAGTAGGCTTTTGTGTTTGCATTTGTTTTCGACATCTGCATATCTGTAATAATATGTCACAATTATTTTGTAACAGATTTGTGACAAAGACTAATCATTTTATGGTTTTAAAGTTGACGTTTCAAATGTTTACAGCTTAGAAATCAGGGTGTAGCCTCATATCTATGTGTAGCACTAGACACTTTGACATGTCATGTTTTTTTCACCATGATTAGGTAGCTAGCAGTAATTTTTGCCGGACACACAGCAGGGGAACAGCAGGCGTTACTGAACCCCACAAACACATCAGCGATTGTTTTCATCTGTGCATCTAACACTTCTGAGCAGCAACTGGCGGTGTTGAAGCCCAGGGTCAAGGAGGGTGTAGGCAGAGGCCTAGTATGAGATGTTTGAAGTTGAAGTTGTAGTTAGCAGCAGTAATTTTTGCCAGACACACAGCAGGGGAACAGCAGGCGTTACTGAACCCCACAAACACATCAGCGATTGTTTTCATCTGTGCATCTAACACTTCTGAGCAGCAACTGGCGGTGTTGAAGCCCAGGGTCAAGGAGGGTGTAGGCAGAGGCCTAGTATGAGATGTTTGAAGTTGAAGTTGTAGTTAGCAGCAGTAATTTTTGCCAGACACACAGCAGGGGAACAGCAGGCGTTACTGAACCCCACAAACACATCAGCGATTGTTTTCATCTGTTCATCTAACACTTCTGAGCAGCAACTGGCGGTGTTGAAGCCCAGGGTCAAGGAGGGTGTAGGCAGAGGCCTAGTATGAGATGTTTGAAGTTGAAGTTGTAGTTAGCAGCAGTAATTTTTGCCAGACACACAGCAGGGAACAGCAGGCGTTACTGAACCCCACAAACACATCAGCGATTGTTTTCATCTGTGCATCTAACACTTCTGAGCAGCAACTGGCGGTGTTGAAGTCCAGGTCAAGGAGGGTGTAGGCATAAAATATTGAGTTATTGCCTTGTTACGTGGCCATTGCAAATGTATGTACTTCAAACAAGAATAAATGAAGTTTTACTAGGACAATAAAATGATGAATTTCAATTCCAAGAATAGAAAAATATTTATACTTGAGAGTCCTCTGTGGTTGATACCGTTTAATGGCTAACTGAAAATATGGTAACAAATTCCAAGCTTTCGAGACTACTCAGGTCTCTTCATCAGGCTAAGACTAAAACAAAAAATGAAGAATCACATATTTCTACACACAACAGGACACAGGAATAGGTAAGACAAGTGAGGGAGGGACAAGTGAGGGGAGACCGGCCAAAAAATGAGAACAAGGATGAATTATCAGCGCCACACAATAAGAGAAAAAATAATGGATTTACCTGTGGCAAAACAATTTTGTATGCCCGGTCATAGCATGATGGATATGGAATTACTGGTATTAAAATATAATAATAATAATCTTTATTTTTTTATTTTTTTTTTTATATAGCGCTAACAGATTCCGCAGCGCTTTACAGTTTTGCACACATTATTGTCGCTGTCCCCGATGGGGCTCACAATCTAGATTCCCTATCAGTATGTTTTTTGGAGTGTGGGAGGAAACCAGAGTACCCGGAGGAAACCCACGCAAAAATGGGGAGAACATACAAACTCCTTGCAGATGTTGTCCTAGGTGGGATTCAAACCCAGGACTCCAGCGCTGCAAGGCTGTAGTGCTATCCACTGAGCCACCATGCTGCCCAACTATAACTTCAAATATGAGAAAGATACAAAGGTTTCAGAATATAAGCTCATCATGACCTTTGACACTGTTAGTGATGGAATGAATAGATCACACGGATTTATGTCATTCTATATCAATTAAGGAATCTGCGTCTCTGCCCTTCCAGGGGCATGAAAACACAAAACCAGACCCCAATCAGAGGGCAATAAAACTTTCTATCCTTATCTAGGAACTGTTACAATATTTATGTTCATCCCTCTGTGATAATGAGAGTTCTGCTACACGTCACTTACTTGTCTTACCTATTTCACTATTCCTGTGTCCTGTTGTGTATAGAAATATGTGATGCTTCATTTTTTGTTTTAGTCTTTGCCTGATGAAGAGACGTGAGTAGCCTCGAAAGCTTGCAATTTGTTACCATCTTTTCAGTTATCCATTAACCCCTTCACCCCCAAGGGTGGTTTGCACGTTAATGACCGGGCCAATTTTTACAATTCTGACCACTGTCTCTTTATGAGGTTATTACTCTGGAACGCTTCAACGGATCTTCGCGATTCTGAGAATGTTTTCTCGTGACATATTGTACTTCATGTTAGAAGTAAAATTTCTTCGATATAACTTGCGTTTATTTTGAAAAAAAACGCAAATATGGCGAAAATTTTTAAAATTTTGCAATTTTCAAACTTTGAATTTTATTCCTTTAAAACAGAGAAATATATCACACAAAATAGTTAAGAAATAACATTTCCCACATGTCTACTTTACATCAGCACAATTTTGGAACCAACACTTTTTTTTGTTAGGAAGTTATAAGGGTTAAAATTGACCAGCAATTTCTCATTTTTACAACAAAATTTACAAAGCAATTTTTTTTAGGGACCACCTCTCATTTGAAGTCACTTTGAGGGGTCTATATGGCAGAAAATACCCAAAAGTGACACCATTCTAAAAACTGCACCCCTCAAGGTACTCAAAACCACATTCAAGAAGATTATTAACCCTTCAGGCGCTTCACAGGAACTAAAGCAACGTGGAAGGAAAAAATGAATATTTAACTTTTTAGCCACAAAAATGATCTTTTACAAACTTTTTTTTTATTTTCACAATGGTAAAAGGAGAAAATGGACAGATAAGGTTGTTATGCAATTTCTCCTGAGTACGCCAATACCCAATATGTGAAGGAAAACCACTGTTTGGGCACACGGCAGAGCTCGTAAGGGAAGGAGCGCCGTTTGACTTTTTCAAACTAAAATTGGCTGGAATTGAGATTAGACGCCATGTCGTGTTTGGAGAGCCCCTAATGCGCCTAAACAGTGGAAACCCCCCACAAGTGACACCATTTTGGAAACTAGACCCCCTAAGGTACTTATCTAGATCTGTTGTGAGCACTTTAAACCCCAAGTGTTTCACAAAAGCTTATAATGCCTGGGTGTGAAAAAAAAAAAAAAAAACAATTTTCCACAAAAATGATTTTTTAGTCCCAAGTTTTTGAATTTTCCCAAGGAAATTGGACCCCAAAAGTTGTTGTCCAATTTGTCCTGAGTACGCTGATACCCCATGTGTGGGGGGAACTGTTTGGGTGCACGGCAGGGCTTGGAAAGGAAGTAGTAACGTTTTGGAATGCAGACGTTGATGGGGGTCATGTTCCGTTTGCAGTGCCCCAGATGAGCCTAAATAGTGGAAACCCCCCACAAGTGACCCCATTTTGGAAACTAGACCCCCTAAGGAACTTATCTAGATCTTTGGTGAGCACTTTGAACCCCCAAGTGCTTCACACAAGTTTATAATGCCCGGGCATGAAAATAAAAAATCCTATTTTTTTCCCACTAAAATTATCGTTTAGTCACTAATTTTTTATTTTCCCAAGGGTAACAGGAGAAATTAGACCACATAAGTTGTTGTCCAATTTGTCCTGAGTACGCTGATACCCCATATGTGGGGGGGAACCACTGTTTGGCTCACGGCAGAGCTCGGAATGAAAGGAGCACCATTTGACTTTTTCCAACCAAAATTGGCTGGAATTGAGATTGGATGCCATGTTGCATTTGGAGAGCCCCTGATGTGCCTAAACAGTGGAAACCCCCCACAAATTACCCCATTTGGGAAACTAGACCCCCTAAGGAACTTTTCTAGATCTTTGGTGAGCAATTTGAACCCCCAAGTGCTTCACACAAGTTTATAATGTAGAGCCGTAAAATTTAAAAATCATATTTTTTCCACAAAAATGATCTTTTCACCCCAATTTTTATTTTTCCAAGGGTAACAAGACTCCAAAAGTTATTGTGAAATTTGTCCTGAGTGCGCTGATACCCCAAATGTGGGGGTAAACCACTGTTTGGGTGCATGGCAGAGTTTGGAAGGGAAGGAGCGCCGTCTGACTTTTTCAACGCAGAATTGGCTGGACGCCATGTCGTGTTTGGAGAGCTCCTGATCTGCCTAAACAGTGGAAACCCCCATAAATGACACCATTTTGGAAACTAGACCCCTCAAGGAACTTATCTAGATGTGTGGTGAGAACTTTTAACCCCCAGGTGTTTCACTAAAGTTTATAACGTACAGCCGTAAAATAAAAAATCCTTTTTTTTTTTTACAAAAATGATTTTTTCGCCCCCAATATTTTATTTTCACAAGGGTAACAGAAGAAATTGGAACCCAAAAGTTGTTGTCCAATTTGTCCTGAGTACGCTGATACCCAATATGTGGGAGAAAACTACTGTATGGGCGCACGTCAGGGCTCGGAAGGGAAGTAGTGACGTTTTGGATTGCAGACTTTGATGGAATGGTCTGGGGGCGTCATGTCACATTTGGAGAGCCCCTGATGCCCTATAACAGTGGAAACCCCCCACAAGTGACCCCATTTTGGAAATAGACCCCACAAGGAACTTGTCTAGATGTGTGGTGAGCACTTTGAACCCTGAAGTGCTTCACAGAAGTTTATAACGTACAGCCGTAAAAATAAAAAATCTTTTTTTTTTTTGCAAAAATGATTTTTTTGCCCCAATATTTTATTTTACAAGGGTAACAGGAGAAATTGGACCCCAAAAGTTGTTGTCCAATTTGTCCTGAGTACGCTGATACCCAATATGTGGGAGAAAACTACTGTATGGGTCACGTAGGGCTCGGAAGGGAAGTAGTGACGTTTTGGATTGCTGACTTTGATGGAATGGTCTGGGGGCGTCATGTCGCATTTGGAGAGCCCCTGATGCGCCTAAACAGTGGAAACCCCCACAAGTGACCCCATTTTGGAAAATAGACCCCACAAGGAACTTGTCTAGATGTGTGGTGAGCCTTGAAGCCCAAGTGCTTCACAGAAGTTTATAATGTACAGCCGTAAAAATAAAAAAATAATTTTTTTTTTTGACAAAAATGATTTTTTTGCCCCAATATTTTATTTTTCAAGGGTAACAGAGAAATGACCCAAAGTTGTTGTCCAATTTGTCCTGAGTACGCTGATATCCAATATGTGGGAGAAAACTACTGTATGGGTACACGTTGGGGCTCGGAAGGGAAGTAGTGACGTTTTGGATTGCAGACTTTGATGGAATGGTCTGGGGGCGTCATGTCGCATTTGGAGAGCCCCTGATGCGCCTAAACAGTGGAAATCCCCAACAAGTGACCCCATTTTGGAAAATAGACCCCACAAGGAACTTATCTAGATGTGTGGTGAGCGCTATGAAGCCCCAAGTGTTTCACAGAAGTTTATAATGTACAGCCGTAAAAACAAAAAAAATAATTTTTTTTGTACAAAATGATATTTTCGCCCCCAGTTTTTTATTTTCCCAAGGGTAACAAGAAATAGGACAAATTGCACAATAACTCTTGGGGTCCAGAGTACGCTGATACCCCATATGTGGGGATAAACTACTGTTTGGACGCATGGCAGAGCTGAGAAGTGAAAGAGCACCGTTTGACTTTTTCAACGCAGAATTGGCTGGAATTGAGATCAGACGCCATGTCACATTTGGAGAGCCCCTGATGTGCCTAAACAGCGGAAACCCCCAATTCTAACTCCAACCCTAACCCCAACACACCCCTAACCCTAGTCCCAACCCTAACCACAAACCTAACCCTAACACACCCCTAATCCCAACCCTAACCCTAATCCTAACTTTAGCGCCAACCCTAACCCTAACTTTAGCCGCAACCCTAACCCTAACCCTATGGGAAAATGGAAATAAATACTTTTTTTAAATTTTATTATTTTTCCCTTACTAAGGGGGTGATAAAGGGGGGTTTGATTTACTATTTATAGCGGGTTTTTATGATTGGCAGCTGTCACGCTAAAAGACGCTTTTTATTGGAAAAATAGTTTTTGCATCATCACATTTTGAGAGCTATAGTTTTTGCATATTTTGCCCACAGAGTCTTGTGAGGTCTTATTTTTTGCGGGACGAGTTGACGTTTTTATTTGTACCATTTTTGAGCACGTGACGTTTTTTGATCGCTTTTTATTTCGATTTTTGGGAGGTTAGAATGAACAAAAATCAGCAATTCATGAATTTCTTTTGGGGGAGGTGTTTATACCGTTCCGCGTGTGGTAAAATTGATAAAGCAGTTTTATTCTTCGGGTCAGTACGATTATGGCGATACCTCATTTATATAATTTTTTCATGTTTTGGCGCTTTTATAGAATAAAAACAATTTTATATAAAAAATAATTATTTTTGCATCGCTTTATTCTGCGAGCTATAACTTTTTTATTTTTTCGCTGATGATGCTGTATGACGGCTCGTTTTTTGCGGGACAAGATGACATTTTCATCGGTACCATGTTTTTTTATATCGGTCTTTTTGATCGCGTGTTATTCCACTTTTTGTTCGGCTGTATGATGATAAAGCATTGATTTTTTGCTTCGTTTTTTTTTTTTTTTAAGGGGTTCACTAAAGGGGTTAACTAGTGGGACAATTTTATAGGGGGGGTCGTTATGGACGCGGCGATACCAAATATGTGTACTTTTATTGCTTTGCTTTTTTTATTTACAGGAAGAAGTGAATTTATTGGGGAATATTATATATATTTTTTTTATTTATTTTGGATTTTTTTTAAAACATGTTTATTTTTTTTTTTGAACTTTTTTACTTTGTCCCAGGGTGGGAAAATCACTGTATTTTATCAGATCGCTGGTGTGACAGTGTGCACAGCACTCTGTCACACCAGCGATCGCTCAGGCAGTGCAGCAGGCTTCTCAGTACCTGCTCTCGGCAGGCACTGAGGTAGCCGCCTCCCTCCAGGACCCCGGCGCCATCTTGGATCCGGGTCCTGGGAGGGAGGAAGCCCTCAGAACAGCACGATCACATCGCGCTGCTCTGAGGGTCTCAGGGGGGCGCGCAGGGAGCCCCCACCCTGCGCGATCCTCCCCTGTGCCCCCAGTACACCGCGATCATGTTTGATCGCGGTGTGCAAGGGGTTAATGTGCCGGGAGCGGTCTGTGACCGCTCCTGACACACAGTCATGGGTGTCAGCTGTGATAATCAGCTGACACCCGGCCGCGATCGGCTGCGCTCCCCCGGGAGCGCGTCCGATCGCACGAGACGTACTATCCCGTCCATGGTCATACGGGCCCAGGTACCATGGACGGGATAGTACGTCCGATGGCAGTAAGGGGTTAAAAGGTAACAACCACTGCGGACTCTCAAGTCTAAATATTTTTCTATCTACTGGCTAACACGGTACGAAATACACATGTTTCCTAACTTCAAGAATAAAAATAAAGACACTGCAAATATAAACGCATATATGCACATGCCAACAAGAAATGGAACAAACACCACCCAAAAAATTGGTTACAAAATATAGTGTTGTAAATTTAAGAATAAAAGTCCATTTTTGTATTTATGATATGAATAATGCTTAAGGAACGCTATGTTAAACCATAACATAGTGAAGACAATGGATTTTGTAATAGTCACTCATCATCATCATCATTGCAATTTAGATGTGACAGTCACAGACATTTCAATTATTTAAGTTAATAAAATCGTTACTTTGTACAGCATGTATGACATGTCCAGCATGGACTCATCAATGTGATGACACAATAATGTACGATAAAAAATAACCATTTAAAAAAACATAATGCATTGTCACAATTTAAGTGTGTGCCTGCGAGTGTAGGTGAAACAAAGGCTACGGATAGCAAAGGTATATTCTATGTCTGTATCAGACAGTGGACAGCCTCTGATGGGTAATGGCGATGTTATACTGTACGTCAATAAAGTCTGCGGCTGCAATCATGCATTTTTTGCTTGTACAGTGTTGAAGAGGGTAAAAGCATGTCTGGTTGCGCAAGGCTTTATCCGTCAACACTATCTTCCTACTGTCACGCGTAGGGTAGGGTAGCGTGTGTCAATTAGATGACTCTATAAAATGTGACGTTACGCAGCGTTATTGCGCCCTAGGGACGCCAAAAATACGACAGCAGTAATCATTTACTGTCTAATACTCCACCTATGACCAACAAAAAAAGAACGTTCCCTCTTTAACAATCTACAAGACTAACAACCATAATGGTTGACGCTGACTTTATTGAGGTACAGTATTACATCGACATTGTCCATGAGTAACTATGCACTGTGATACCTATATACCATTATTAATTTATATCTGTTGTGGTTGTTTCAACAGCACTTGCAGGTATAACTACCTATTGTCAGTATGCATGATGCACTTTCTAGATGTAATAATTTTTTTATTGCACATTATTACCAGGTTTACATGCTGGCCATTTCATATATGGTGTGTGAAGTTACAGTTGGCATCAGTATGTGTATTTTATAATGTCTGTCATAAATAAAACTCGTGATGATGATGATGAGGATTTTATGATTCGTACATCCATTGATTGCATTTATCTTACAGGTACAGATAAAGTTCCTTAAAAAGCATTAATTGATAAGTATGAAATGTACTTTTATGCATTAATTTCAAAAAGTGAACACTATGTTTTAGTTTTTGTTACCATTTCTAATCGACATGTGCAGATATGCGCTGTGATGACAAATTATTATTTGTCCATATTTGTCATAAAAATGTTTTCATTCTAGGCCTGGAAAACTTCACAATTTCATGTTTTAAGCATAACAATCAGGGTGACGGCTCTTCCCTATTTGGAGCATGTTCGACATGGGTTTTTCTGTGCATGTGTAGGGAACAGGAGACTTCTTGCCGGACACACAGCAGGGGAACAGCTGGCGTTACTGAACCCCACTAACACTATAGCTTGTGTATTGGTCTGTGGACACGACACTTCTGAGCAGCAACTGGCAGTGTTGTAGCCCAGGGAGTAGAGTTCAGGTGGTAGAAAGATGAACATAACAGGAGACATGGATAACGTTGCGAACCAGTTATTTAATCTGAAAACGGACAGACAAATTCTGGCGAGATCCATGCCTTGTTCATTTTCAGAAAAGTAAGCCGGTCTACATTATCGGAGGATAGTCGCATGCGACGGTCTGTTAGTACACCACCTGCAGCACTAAAGACTCGCTCCGATAATACACTGGCAGCAGGGCAAGCCAGCACCTCCAATGCATACTGGCTAAGCTCTGGCCATGTATCCAGCTTAGAGACCCAAAACTTGAATGGGGAAGAGCCATCTGGAAGTACACTAAGAGGGAAAGACATGTAGTCTGTCACCATCTTACGGAAACGTTGCCTCCTGCTGACTGGAGCCGTCTCGGATGGTGTAGACATTTGTGGCGCTGCCACAAAACTTCGCCACATTTGGAACATACTGGTCTTGCCTTTTGAAGAGGCGCTGCTTGTGCTCCCTCTTGTTGCAGAGATGTCTCCACTGCCTCGACGCACAGAGCTGCTTTGTAAAGCAGTAGCAGCAGCAGCAGTGCTCTCGGCTGGAATGGAGAACATTATGGATTGCACCAGTGTGTCTTGGTACTCCCGCATTTTACGCTCCCGGTTCAACAGTGTGATGAGGCTTTGTAAGTTGTCCCGGTAGCGAGGGTCTAGGAGGGTGTACACCCAATAATCAGACGTGGTGAGAATGTGGGCGATGCGGCGGTCGTTTCTCAGGCACTGCAGCATGAAATCAACCATGTGCTGCAGACTCCCAACTGGCCAAGAAACGCTGTCCCCTGCAAGAGGCGTAATCTCTGCCTGCTCTGCATCACCCCACCCTCGCTCTACATACTGACTAGAGCGTTGTGTACCTCCCTCTGGAGCGATGTCTTCCTCCTCCATTGACTCCTCCTCATCCTCCTCACAAAGTGAGCCCTGCCCAGCCTTTGTGAGGAACCACGTTGCGCTGACTGTCCAGAAGGTGATGGAATTTGTGACTCCTCATCCTCCACCTCTTCCAAAACCTCATCCCTTAGTGCTTGCAGTGTTTTTTGAAGCAGGCAGATAAGGGGGACAGTCAGGCTGACTAGTGCATCATCTGCACTCGCCATCCGTGTTGACTCATCAAACGCACGCAAAACGTGGCAGATGTCCTTCATAGAGGCCCACTCAGTAGTGGTGAAGTGTGAACGGCGCAAATTGCGAGTTGATTGCGCCTGATGCAGCTGATACTCCATTACTGCTGGCTGCTGCTCACACAACCGCTCCAACATATGTAACGTGGAATTCCACCTGGTGGGTACGTCACATATGATGCGATGTTCAGGAAGGCGAAATCTGCGTTGCAGAGCTGCAATGCCGATCTGGCATGCTGGAACGTCGCAAGTGAGCGCACTCTAGGCGGACCTTGTGCAGCAGTGCATCAAGATCCGGATAGTCCCTCAAAAAACTCTGCACGACCAAGTTGAGCACATGTGCCAGACATGGTATGTGAGTGAGGTTGCCAAGGCCCAGAGCTGCCACCAGATTTCGGCCATTGTCACACACTACCAAGCCTGGCTGGAGATTCGCTGGCAAAAACCACACGTCGCTCTCCTGCTTGATGGCATTCCAGAGCTCCTGCGCTGTGTGGCTTCGATTCCCCATGGAAATTAATTTCAGGACGGCCTGTTGACGTTTGGCCACGGCTGTGCTCATATCGGTCGCATCAGGTAAGCGTTTTACGGGTCCATGTGGAGGTAGACCGTGACGGCTCCTGCAGCGATGATTCTGAGGAACTGGAGTAGGAGGAGGAGTCAATGTGGACAGACTTGATTCCTGCAATCCTTGGAGTTGGCAGAACACGTACAGCGCCACTCGCAAGATCTGTACCCGGCTCCACAACATTGACCCAATGGGCAGTGAGGGAAAGGTATCGTCCCTGGCCATGGGTACTGGTCCACGCATCGGTGGTCAGGTGGACCTTGCTACTGACGGCGTTTAGTAGCGCATGTTTAATTTTTCTCTCAACATGCTTTTGCAGACCAGGGACGGCTTGCCTGCTGAAATAAAATCGGCTGGGCACATTGTATTGTGGGACTGCCAATGCCATTAAGTTACGGAAACTGTCAGTCTCCACCAGCCTGAATGACAGCATTTCAAGGGACAGGAGTTTTGCAATGCCAGCATTCAGAGCCTGTGCTCGTGGATGGTTTGCCGAGTATGGCCGTCTTTTATCCCATGCCTGTGCTACCGATGGCTGTTTTGTGGCCTGGGAGTGTGAGGATGACAGGGAACTTGCAGCTGTGGGTGGAATAACACTGGGTCTCTGGACAACAGTGACAGAGGTTCTTCCATGGCGATCCTGTGAGGAAGCCGAACCAGCTGTGTGTGAGCTGGAGGAAGAGGCTCCAACACGAGCTGAAGATGTAGGTGCTGCTGTAGGTTGGCCTACATCTCCAGTGTGTCTTTGTAACTCAACCACGTGCTTTGACCACACATGTTTCCACATATTTGTGGTATTAAGGTTACTGACACTTTTACCTCTTTTTACTTTTTGATTACACAGCTTGCATTTGACATAGCAAATATCATCTGCAAGTGTGTCAAAAAAGGACCACGCAGTGCAAGTCCTGGGAGCGCCAGTTTTGGCTGTTGGAAGAGAACTGCCACGAACGGGTGCCAAACTGGAGGCTACAGGCAACCGAGTCTGCAGCCTACCTCTCCCTACTGTTTGGACCGTTGGGGCAATCTCTTCCTCAGAGCTGCTACCACCACCTTCCTGTTCCTCACGCCATGTTGGGTCTTGGACCTCATCATCTCCACTACCCTCTTCCAACACCTGCTTCTGTTGGGTGGTCTGGCCAGCACCATGCTCAACAGAAACTGGCACCTGAGTCTCATCATCATCAGATGCGTTCTGCGGTGTGCTGACCATCGGCACTGGCTCACCCGCCTCTTCACATTCAGAGAGACACAGCTGTTGCGCATCACTGCATACTGCCTCTTCTTCACATTCCAGAATGCTGCTTGGCTGGGCCCCTGTTTGCAAGCCAACAGATTCTGAGAACAGAAGCAGAGACTCAGCTGGCTCCAGTTCAGAACTCTCTGACTGCCTGGGCAATTTGGCAGGCGGTGAAGAGACAGATGGTTGTTCAACAGTGCTGTGGTCCTGAGAGGAGGTGGAAGCAATTGAAGTCGATGCTGTCACGCTGTATAGCAGATATATATATATGTGATGTCAGTAATCTATATCAAAAGGGCAACATACTATATAACATGCGCATAGATATATGATAACATAGATTTTACCTGACAGAATGTCCAGAGGGTCAAAACGGAATCCGTTATACGCTGTCTCCGGCTAGAGGGTGACCGGGGTCTAAGCTGACCCTAAACTGGGGTCCTAACTAATCCCTCAACCTGGAGGTACTGTTAAAGGTACAGAGGTCCAGGCCACCAGCGTAAACCCTGTCTCCTATCAATCCCTGCCAACTGTATTCTAGTCCTAAGAAGGACCCTGAATACCACCAAAGGGAATGAACAGGTAACGGTTAATGAACAGAAAGACAAACAACAAAGACAAGAAATAAAGTAAATAAAGTCTTACATACAACAATCACACACAGTAGGAACACCTTAGGTCTCAGAGATAAACTATAAGCTGTAAGAGTAAAACAACTAAGGAGCTCTTAGCTTAAGTATTCCCAGAACCGATCCAGTCTGCTAAACTATATGAATGCTTTCACCGGCATCCAACACCCAGACTGGCAGGAATATAAAGGAAACTAATTAGAACATAATCCAAAGCAGCCGGGCGAGGCTGGACCTAGTCTTAGCAAAGAGCTAGGTAAAATTAACTCTCTCATAACCAAACACAAAGAAACAGCAGCTCAGCTGTGAGAAGTCAGAATGTGCAATCGCGACGATCTTCGTGGCGATGCACCCATGACAGTACCCCCCCTTCTACGAGGGGCCTCCGGACCCTCATGACCAGGTCTGTCCGGGTAAATTGTGTGAAAGGTCCGAACCAATCGATCTGCGTTATCATCAGACGCAGGGACCCACGTCCTCTCCTCAGGACCATACCCCCTACAATGAACTTCCACGTTATCATTGACTACCACTGAAGGAGGAGGTAGAGGTGACGGTATGACTGGTGCCACATACTTTTTAAGTAATGACTTGTGAAACACATTATGAATTTTAAACGTAGGAGGGAGGTCCAGACGAAAAGCCACAGGATTAATTATGGAACTGATCCTGTATGGCCCGATGAATCTGGGACCCAACCTCCAGGAGGGAACTTTAAGTTTTATATTCCTGGTAGACAACCACACCAAATCGTTCACCCTCAGATCTAGACCAGAAACTCTCCTCCTATCAGCCATCCGTTTGTAAGGGTTCTCCGTAACCTTCAGTCTTAAGCGATCTGGAACTATCAGTCTTCCTGGAAGTCCCACAGGGGCGTCCCCCTGAGCCCCAATACCTCCCCCTCAAGCTCAGAGCATACAGCTGACACTACAACTCCCTCCTGAGGAATAGGAACCGGATCATCCGTCTTCCCGACCCCTGGGAAAGTACGAGATAAGGCATCAGGAAGCAACTTTATTGAGAAGTCATATGTGCGATGAGGAGGTAACTCTTTACACCCCTCCTCTGAGAACTTCTCCCAAAAGTCCTCCAGAAAAGGAGGCAAAGTCCTAGGCACAACCGCACCGATGACCGTGCTCATGCAGTTATTCTTGCAAAATTCACCCCACTGGCTTATCTTTCTGGATTGCCAATCAATCACTGGGTTATGTTTAGCCAACCAAGGAAGTCCCAACACAATAGGAGCAGGCAGACCCTCCAACACATAACAAGACAATTGCTCTTTATGTATTGCCCCTACTCGAAGATCTATGTTATGAACAGCTTGTACCAAGCTACCTTGACCAAGAGGTCTAGAATCAATAGAGAGTATAGGGACCGGTTTGGCCAATACACTCAGTTGCATACCATGCACCTGGGCAAACCGAGTGTCCACCAGATTAGCCCCGGACCCACTATCAAGAAAAACAGAAATCCTCTCAGTTCTAGTACCAATCACCACCTCCGCAGGCACGAGAAACTGAGAGGGATTTGGGGACAAAATACACACTCCCAGGTTAACTCCTTGGTTCAAAGAGGTCCGGGATGGACACCCCCAACAAAATGTCCCTCTCTCCCGCAAAAGAAACACCTTCTAGTCTTGCGGCGCACCGCTGATTCCCTCCTACAAAATGATGTCCCTCCCAACTGCATGGGTTCCTCAGAACAGACCAGGGGAACCTCAGTATAAGGAACTTTAGTAGTAGGTGGAGTCATCACGGGGGGCGGAGTTACCTCGCGTCTTCCCCGAAGTCGTCTATCAATGCGAATAGCGAGGGCCATAGCAGCCTCCAGTGATGGAGGAGAATCATACTGAGCCAACACATCTTTTAATTTGTCAGACAACCCTTGACAAAACTGGCTCCTAAGAGCGGGGTCATTCCACTGAGTATCTGTTGCCCATCTACGGAACTCAGAAGAATATTCCTCCGCTGGACGATTTCCTTGCCGTATTTTACGTAACCTTGTTTCAGCAAGGGAGACTCGATCCGGATCATCATATACCAGACCCAGAGCAGTAAAAAATCGATCCACTGACTGGAGATCTGGGGAGCCTGGAGGAATAGAGAACGCCCAAGATTGAGGATCCCCTTGTAAGAGCGAGATAACAATTCCCACCCTCTGCTCTTCACTCCCAGATGACCGAGGCCGCAGCCGAAAGTACAATTTACATGCCTCCCGGAAAGTAAAAAATTTGTCCCGCCCACCAGTGAACCTGTCCGGGAGAGCAACCTTAGGTTCAGATCTGGTTTGCTCCGGGGGGGACAAAACCTTGGACTTAATGTCTGCCAACTCCATGGACAATCCCTGCAACTGCCGGGCCAGCTGGGCTACTGGATCCATGATAGCTGGGGAGAATCTTTAGTATGGGCCGGTGAAAATGTCACGCTGTATAGCAGATATATATATATATGTGATGTCAGTAATCTATATCAAAAGGGCAACATACTATATAACATGCGCATAGATATATGATAACATAGATTTTACCTGACAGAATGTCCAGAGGGTCAAAACGGAATCCGTTATACGCTGTCTCCGGCTAGAGGGTGACCGGGGTCTAAGCTGACCCTAAACTGGGGTCCTAACTAATCCCTCAACCTGGAGGTACTGTTAAAGGTACAGAGGTCCAGGCCACCAGCGTAAACCCTGTCTCCTATCAATCCCTGCCAACTGTATTCTAGTCCTAAGAAGGACCCTGAATACCACCAAAGGGAATGAACAGGTAACGGTTAATGAACAGAAAGACAAACAACAAAGACAAGAAATAAAGTAAATAAAGTCTTACATACAACAATCACACACAGTAGGAATACCTCAGGTCTCAGAGATAAACTATAAGCTGTAAGAGTAAAACAACTAAGGAGCTCTTAGCTTAAGTATTCCCAGAACCGATCCAGTCTGCTAAACTATATGAATGCTTTCACCGGCATCCAACACCCAGACTGGCAGGAATATAAAGGAAACTAATTAGAACATAATCCAAAGCAGCCGGGCGAGGCTGGACCTAGTCTTAGCAAAGAGCTAGGTAAAATTAACTCTCTCATAACCAAACACAAAGAAACAGCAGCTCAGCTGTGAGAAGTCAGAATGTGCAATCGCGACGATCTTCGTGGCGATGCACCCATGACAGATGCATTGGCTGCCATCCAACCAACAACGGCTTCAATTTGTTCTTCCCGCAGCAGGGGGTACGCTGAGCTCCTACAAAAGTGCGCATAAAGGAACGCTCACGGGGAAAACTGGTGGATGCTGTGTCACTGGGTGCGGCAGCAGCCACAGAATCCCCACGTCCTCTCCCTGCTGAAACTCCATGGCCACGACCACGTGCCTTACTCCCTGCCTTCTTCATCTTGGTAGATTGATAAAGAAAGTCAGAAAAGTTATAAGGCCTAAAGGGTATGCCACACTGAACAATATCGCTAACGGGATCGCTAAAAAACGTCACTATTTAGCGATCCCGTTAGCGATGTTGTTCAGTGCGGCAGCTGCCAGCGACGAGCTTCCTGCTGTGATCTCGCTCGTCGCTGGAATCGTTCCGGACCCTATTTTCTCGTCGGCGCTCCCGCGGGGTAAGTATATATCGCTAGTGTGGCATCTTTTCTTAGCGATTTAGCGGTACTTTTGTACCGCTAAAGTCGTTAAGAAGATCGCTAACGGCGATAGCGTCGTTAACTATATCGCTAAATGTGGCCGCACTTAGCGATATAGAAACAATCCCGCTAGCGATCGCATTAGTATGCGTCGTTATCGTGATCGCTAGCGGGATTGTTTAGTGTGGCAGTACCTTAAGTGTGGTTATTCCTCAGAGACTGCAGTGAACACTGCAGACAACTGTTCAGTAGCTGTGAAAGGCCCCTTTGTGTACTTCTATAGTGTTTGCAACCAATGTATTGTATACGGATGGAAGCGCGTCACACTAATAGATTAGATTTTTTTCAAATATAATGGAGCAGCACCAATTAGAGAAAAATGTGAAGGATGAGGCAGTGACACACGCTCAACAGACTACAACCAGCAGTGGTTGAAGAACTAACTGGAGCGTAATCTGCACTCAAAAAATGAAAAGCTCACAGACTACAGTGAACACTGCAGACAACTGTTCAGTAGCTGTGAAAGGCCCCTTTGTGTACTTCTATAGTGTTTGCAACCAATGTATTGTATACGGATGGAAGCGCGTCACACTAATAGATTAGATTTTTTTCAAATATAATGGAGCAGCACCAATTAGAGAAAAATGTGAAGGATGAGGCAGTGACACACGCTCAACAGACTACAACCAGCAGTGGTTGAAGAACTAACTGGAGCGTAATCTGCACTCAAAAAATGAAAAGCTCACAGACTACAGTGAACACTGCAGACAACTGTTCAGTAGCTGTGAAAGGCCCTTTGTGTACTTCTATAGTGTTTGCAACCAATGTATTGTATACGGATGGAAGCGCGTCACACTAATAGATTAGATTTTTTTCAAATATAATGGAGCAGCACCAATTAGAGAAAAATGTGAAGGATGAGGCAGTGACACACGCTCAGCAGACTACAACCAGCAGTGGTTGAAGAACTAACTGGAGCGTGATCTGCACTCAAAAAATAAAAACCTCACAGACTGCAGTGAACACTGAAACACAACTGTTCACTATCTGTGAAAGGCTCCTTTCTGTACTTCTATAGTGTTTGCAACCAATGTATTGTATACGGATGGAAGCGCGTCACACTAATAGATTAGATTTTTTTCAAATATAATGGAGCAGCACCAATTAGAGAAAAATGTGAAGGATGAGCAGTGACACTCGCTCAGCAGACTACAACCAGCAGTGGTTGAAGAACTAACTGGAGCGTGATCTGCACTCAAAAAATCAAAACCTCACAGACTGCAGTGAACACTGAAACACAACTGTTCACTATCTGTGAAAGGCTCCTTTCTGTACTTCTATAGTGTTTGCAACCAATGTATTGTATACGGATGGAAGCGCGTCACACTAATAGATTAGATTTTTTTCAAATATAATGGAGCTGCACCAATTCCACAAAATAAATTAAAAAAAAGAGTCAGTGAGTGACACGTGCAGATGCCTACAAACAGCGGTGGATGCAGAGCAAACTGCAGCGTCACCTGCACTCTCACACACACCTTGCACAGAGCTGTTAAAACAACACTGC
This sequence comes from Oophaga sylvatica, assembly GCA_033576555.1. Lineage (NCBI taxonomy): Eukaryota > Metazoa > Chordata > Amphibia > Anura > Dendrobatidae > Oophaga > Oophaga sylvatica. The sequence continues at coordinate 493,550,716 of JARQOD010000004.1, read as the reverse complement.
AAGGCAAAAGGAAGCTTTACACAGCGGTTGGTGCTAGCCTGCCTACAGCACAGTACACTAAATCGCAATCTCTAACTGTCCCTCAGAGTCAGCACAGCAGCGTTCTGTCCCTAACTGAGTTCACAGCACAGTGACGCTAAAATGGCGGCGGCGCCTTTTATAGTGCATTCTGACATCATTTCAGCAGCCAATCACAGCCATGCCATTAGTTAAGATGACCGCAGCATTACAGGATGTGCCCACACTTCATAAGATTCCTCATTGGCTGACTAAAATCACATTGCCTCTCAAAGAATTATGGGAACTTCTGATTCCGGTATATGATATTGGAAAAATATCGGAACTAAGTATTGGAATTCCGATACTTGCGGTATTGGAATGCTCAACACTATTCAGGAGCTATCAGCTGAGCACGCAGCATTAGTTGCGCTGCCTAGCTGATTGCTAGTTAACCCTTTGTGAAGGATTACATCGTGGGACGTGACAGATCGCCAGATAGGTAAGAATAATGTTGTTTTATTATTTTATATTTATTTTAGGAGATCAAGGGCGTCGCACGGATTAAGAGTAAAATAAAAGATGGTCAAAAAAATGTGCTTTTATTTCATTAAAATTATTTATTCTTAAAGTGTGTGTGTTTTTTTATTTACTTCAATAGGATTAATAATTGATAGTTGTCTAATTGACAGCTCTCAATTTTAACCTGGCTTAAAGTGACCTTTCAATTGCAAGGTCATTTTAACCCTTATTAACCCATTCGCCACTGCTACAGGGCAATGGGAATAGACGGGCAAAGTGCCAGAAAGGGCAAATCTAATTAGAGATTTGCCCTTTCTGGGGTGTCTGGGGGCAGATGTTAGTAGCCAGGGGGGCACAAAAAAATGTACCCTCCCTAGGCTATTATTATCTGCCCCCACTCGCTTGCTTTGTCTGTCTGGTGGAGAAAATACAGCGGGAGCCCACGCATTTTTTTTCAACGAATTTACACCTTTAATTAACCCCTACATGTCTGAAATTTTGCACACATATACTTATGTAATTGTAAGTTCAAACCATATATCAAAATACAGGAAATGTACATGGTTAACTGTGTCTAAACAATGTATCATTTCATGTCGGCTTCTGTGTTTTCACAAAAGCCGGCAATTGAATTAGCGCCTATTACAGTATGTTGAAGTCTAGGAACTATAAATATATGTATATATATATGTCACAATGACATGTATATATATATATATATATATATGTGTTCTATGTGTATATATCTATTCTTTCTATTCTTTAATAAAGCTGTCAGTGTGATTTTACAGTATAGCCGGGGATGAATTGCCGGCTTTTCTAAAGGACACCGGTGCGATTTAATCGCAAGTCACACGTGTGGTCCGTTTGTAATCCGATTTTTCATCGCTCCCATAGACTTGCATTGGCGATAGTCGACCCACAATCGGTGACAATCGCAGCATGCTGCGATTGCACACGGACGTTTAAAACGGACCACAAAAAATCTGATACTGGGAGCTGCTCCATAGATTAACATACGGCAGACTGCAGTATGATATTTCATCGTATTGCAGTCATCCGATTCTGTCGCCAGTGTGACGCCGGCCTTAGGCTTAGCTCCCACTTCTTTGAGTTTTTGGCGCTGTGTATTTTCAGTGCGCTACAAACGTCTGACAAAGCAATGTGTATGAAATCTATAGAAATCTCATGCCCACTGTACTTTTTTTTAAACAATGTAAACTGATCTGCGTGTTTCAAATCTGTAACGTGGCAGTTCCTTTTGTGAATGCGATGAGTTTTATGTGCAGGTTTTTCCCATAGAATTGCATTAGATGCAGAAAATCTTCAGGGAAAAGATACATGTATACGGCCAAAAATAGGTAATTCTAGCATTTCTATTTTTTCTTCATATACATTTAATTTTTACACACACATCTATACAAAATGCTTATTTTTTTCCATTGAAACAAAAATCTCTATTGTTTTTATTACAAATTAATATGTTTAATAACATTTTTGTAATAGTTTCACATTATTTTTCAGTCCAATTAAGGGGTTTGAACATGTCAATCACTTGTGCTACAGTGGCATCTAAAAGTTTGGGTACCCCTGGTGAAAATTACTGTTATTGTGAAAAGGTAAGCAAGTTGAAGATGAAATGATCTCTCTATATATTTTAATCTTTTACATTTTAAAAATTACAAAAAGGAAAATGGGCCAGTGCAAAAGTTTGGGCACCCCTCATGGCAAGTACCTTGTGCAAGTATCACAGTTTTTTGCAGCCAGCCAATAGTCTTTCAATTAATCTTTGAGGGATTTTCATCCATTTTTCCTTGGAAAATTCTTCCAGTTGTTTGAGATTCCTGGGTCATCTTGCATGCACTGCTGTTTTGAGGTCTAGCCACAGGTTTTCAATGATGTTTAGATCAGGGACTGTGAGGGCCATTGTAAAACTTTCAGCTTGCACCTTTTGAGGTAGTCTATTGTGGATTTTGACATCTATTTAGGATCATTGTTCATTTGTAGAAGCCATCCATTTTCAACACCAGCCTTTTTACAAATGGTGTTATCTTTCCATCAAGAATTTATTGAAATTTCATTGAATCGAATTTTCCTTCTACCCATGAAATATTCCCTGTGCCATTGGCTGCAAGTGCAACCCAACCCCAAAGCATGATTGATCCACCTCCATACTTAATGGTTGTCGAAATGTTCTTTTTTCTCCACACATATCTTTGATCATTGTGGCCAAAGAGTTCGATTTCAAACGTATTGGTCCACAGAACTTTTTTCCAAAATGCATTAGGTTTTTTAGATGTTCTTTTGCATACTTCTGATGCTAAATGTTATGGTGAGAACGTAGGAGAGGTTTTCTTTTGATCACTCTTATATGAAGGCCATATTTGTGCAGGTGTCTCTGAACAGTAGAAAAATGTACGACAACTCCATAGTCTGCTAAATATTTCTGAAGGTCTTTTGCAGTCAAGCAGTGTTTCTGATTTGCCTCTAGAAATCCTACGAGCAGCTCTCAATGAAATTTTGCTTAGTCTTCCAGATCTTATTTTGACCTCCACTGTTCCTGTTGACTGCCATTTCTTAATTATAACAACTTGAAAACCGTTTGCTGTCTTCTTATTATTTTCATTTTCAGAGTGCTAGGCAGGTCCTTGGAAGAACTCATGGCTGTCGTTTTTATGGCACAAGGTTAGAGCAGGCTGGGTTTTTATAAAGCTGGGAAATTTGCATCACCTGGCTTTTCATAATGACGATAGTGAACAAACCATAACACTAACAAGCTAATTATGGTCTGAAATATTGGTCAACGTTATCTGAGCACCCAAATCTCGCAACGGTGCCCAAACTTTTCCATCAACCCATTTTCCTTTTTGCAATTTTTCAAATGTAAACAATGACAATATATTTTATTTTTTGCCTAAAATACAAAGGAAATGTGTCATCTTTAACGTTAGTTCTTTTAGAGATCACTTCATCTTCAACTTGCTTAACTCTTCACAAAAAACAGTAATTTTCACCAGGGGTGCCCAAACTTTTCCTTGCCAAATATATACACTTTCACTGCAGCATTGCAGTATGTAGTAGAAATAATGATCACATAGGAAAAGAGAGAGATTGCATTGGCATTTAAGTGGTTAAACAGTTGCAATTGAAGCTTGACCTAGTTTGCTGCTGTTATAGGCAGCCGCACTCGACTTGTGTCATGCATGTGCCTCATTGAAAACAAAAGAAAGCGGCCTCAATAGAGCGCTGGCGTGAGCCACACCAGTAGGGAGGACGGTGGATGACAGGCCCAAGGCAGCACCAGCCGCAGACCCTCGTGAGGGAAAGTATATGTAGAGCAATAAACCGCGGTCAGAAGGGCGCCAAGGACGAGAGGGAGGTCTGTTTGATCTCTTTATTCCACAACGCGTTTTGACAGCAAGACGCATTTTGACAGCATCTTGTTGTCGAAACGTGTTGTGGAATAAAGAGGTCAAACAGACCTCCCTCTCATCCTTGGGGCCCTCCTGACCGCGGTTTATTGCTCTATACGTATGTGACTCATGTCACGGGAAGAGGTTAAAGATTTATTTAGAATATTTGTTTGTATTAGTCAAAGTAAAATTTGATTAAGATGAAGGCTTGAGACAGAAGAAACCTTGGATGTAGCACTACCTGGGATGCTACTGGACCACGAAACCAACGTCAATTTGGAACATGACACTGAGTATTTGCTCTCAAGTCACTGCCAGTCAACCTCATGTAAGGAAGGCAACATGACTCAGATGTTGAGAATAAATGTTGATTGGCACCATGCCACCGTCAGAGAAGAGCCAAATAGCTTGGCAGCAATTATGCCATGTCATTCCATATGCCCATCTGTGTTATCTATCATGTAATAAGGAAAGCAAATGTTGGCAGATAAATGGATTCAAAACAGTCGTAGCAGGCAAATGGTTAATCGTATGTCAGTTTTCACTTCTACAATTTGTGGTTAGTTCCATGTGAGGCAGTCATCTAAATGTCAGTGAACATGTTAGAGAACATACTGAAATGCAGCGATAAGATCCGGCGTTATCTTCCCAGCGCACCGCACACATCACAATGTGGATTGTTCCCTCCGCTGCATCAGAACGATTCAACACTTCATTTGTCTGCATCTCGTCTTATGATTAATGATTCTTGGATTTTTTACTTAATCGTGTTTCCTCACCGATCTGGCAGACAAGCTGTAATAATGTATCCAGGGTAGATTATGAGATTTTCCCTCTTTTTTTTTTTGCCATTTTTATTCCTGAGAATATTTTCTATTTATTTTATTAATAGTTTGAGTAGGAGAAGCCTGTGCCAAATCAGCCATTATGCTGCTCGTCAATAACGACCTGTGTCATAGACGTGCATATCCTCATGCAATACAACATGTACATTGTGCTAATGTAATATTGCACAAAATGTACACATTTACTACAGCCTTAAAGGGGTTGTTTCATGAACAAAGCTCATTTTTATGACTAGATCTTGAAATATTAAGTTGCACAATTGGATGTATTAAAAAAATTATACTGTGCTGAGATAATCTTATAAATGTGCCCCTGCTGTGTACTGTGTAATGGCTGTGTCTGACTGTACAGGAACATGGTCTGATCATATCACAGCTCCTGGGCAGAGGAGGAAGCAAAAGAGTACACAGACAGGACAGCAGGGGATCACAATTGCTGGATTCTGTAAGGAAAAACATTTCCTTGCCTAAACTCACAGAAAGAATCAGCTGTGATCCCCTGCTGTCCTGTCTGTGTACTCTTTTGCGTCCTCCTCTGCACACTGAGACATAACCATTACACAGGACACAGCAATGTTCCATTTGTAAGATTATCTCAGCACCGGGACATTTTTTAACACAAGCAATTGTAGAGCTTATTATTATTCTAAGATCTATTAATTAACCCCTTATCCCGAAGCCTGTTTTCACCTTCTTGACCAGGCCAATTTTTACAATTCTGACCACTGTCACTTTATGAGGTCATAACTTTAGAACGCTTCAACGGATCTCGGTGATTCTAAGATCATTTTCTTGTGACATAATGTTTACTTTACATCAGGACAATTTTGGAAACATAATTTTTTTTTCTTAGGAAGTTATAAGGGTTAAAAGTTAAACAGCGATTTCTCATTTTTACAGCAAAATTTGCAAAACCATTTTTTTTAGGCACCATCTCACATTTGAAGTGACTTTGAGGGGTCTATATGAAAATACCGCATAATGACACCATTCTAAAAACTGCACCCCTCAAGGTACTAAAAAACCACATTCAAGAAGTTTATTAACCCTTCAGGTGCTTCACAGGAATTTTTGGAATGTGGAAGAAAAAATAAACATTTACTTTTCATTGACAATCATTTTCCTTTAGACCTAATTTTTTTTTACATTTGCAAGAGTAAAAGGAGAAAATGGACCATACATTTTGTTGTGCAATTTCTCCTGAGCATGACGATACCCCATATGTGGGAAAAATCTACTGTTTGGGCACACAGCAGGGCTTGGAAGGAAAGGAGCGGCATTTCACTTTTTGGAATGTAAAATGTGCTGGCATAATTAGCAGTCGCCATGTCGTGTTTGGAGAGCCCCTGATGTGCCTAAACAGTGGAAACCTCCAACAAGTGACATAATTTTGGAAACTAGACCCTTTAAGAAACGTATCTAGAGGTGTACTGAGCACCTTGAGCCCCCAGGTGCTTCACAGAAGTTTATAACATTAAGCAGTGAAAATAAAAACATCACATTTTTCCCAGATAAATCTTTTTTAGCTCCAAATTTTGCATTTTCATAAGGGTAACAAGGAAAATTGCTCCATACAATTTGTTGTGCAATTTATCCTGAGTGTGCAGATACCCCATGTGTGGAGGAAAACAACTGTTTAGGTGCACAGCAGAGCTTGGAAGGAAAGGAGCACCATTTTACTTTTTGAATGTAAAATATGCTGGAATAATTAGCGGTTGTCATGTCGCATTTGGAGACCCCCTGATGTGCCTAAACAGTGGAAACTCCCCACAAGTGACACAATTTTGAAAACTAGACCCCTTATGGAACTTAGAAAACAAAAAACAAGAAACAAATATCCTAAAATAAAACAAAATAAAAAATATATTGCAAAACATGCATGAAGTTGTAATAAAAATAAAAAGGGTATTTGGTAAACATAATTTTGATCAAAAGAATGTACAAGCCATCCCGCCACGTCAAGGCAACCCTTTGTGGGACAGTCCTACTCTAATATTAAAAACCTTTCCACTTGTCAAGTGACGTAAATGTGAACAAGGCAGAGGGACTGAACCCACCAGTTGAAGCATAGGCCAGACAGGATGGATTTTTCAGCTCAAAAGCAGGGCGGTCACACCCTTATATGCACAAAATGCACTGAGAACTAAATGAAAAACTGGGTCTGAACTGAAAAAGTAAGTTGATGTGTATGCAAAATGTAAATGCATATCAAACACATGACCATTAACCCCTTCCCGACCCATGACGCCGACGTCGGCGTCATGAAAAGCGGTGGCATCCCGACCCATGACGGCGACGTCGGCGTCATGGTGAAAATCGCGTTCCAGCAAGTCGGGTGACCGGGGTCATTTAAATGTCACCCGACCCGCAGATACAGGATGACCGGCGGATAACCCCAGGGGGGTGGCTTTGCCCCCCCGGTGTTACGATCGCTGTGATTGGCTGTTGAAAGTGAAACAGCCAATCACAGCGATTGCTATGTTAGATCTCTAAATATTTATTTTCAGCAATGGCTGATGCTGCAATAGCATCAGCCATTGGCTGCAGCTTGGTGACCGCTGTGTCACCCCCCCAGATCTGATTGGAGCTAGCGTCCACATGACGCTATCCCTCCAATCAGATGTGGAGGGGAGGTGTCAGGTATGGCTGCCCTCGCTATTCACCCTCATCCCGTCCGTGGAAGGTGAAGAGCGAGGTGCTGCCTGCTGCCCTGACGCCTGACAGGTCCCTGCCTGCTGCTACCGCCGCCGATCGCCCCCTGCTGCCGCCGCCGCTGAGCCGATCGCCCCCAGCGCCGATCGCCCCCAGCGCCGATCTCCCTGCCTGCTGTCCCTGTCTCCCCTCTTCTGCCTAACTGCCTCTGCTAGCTGTGCCGATCGCCCCCAGCGCCGATCGCTCCCCAGCGCCGATCTCCCTGCTGCTGTCCCTGTCTCCCTCTTCTGCCTAACTGCCTGCTGCCAGCTGCGCCGATCGCCCCCAGCGCCGATCGCCCCCAGCGCCGATCTCCCTGCCTGCTGTCCCTGTCTCCCCTCTTCTTCCTAACTTCACCCCTGCCCCAGTAATCACCACCCGCACCTCTGATCACTCCCCCCCCTCCACTGTGATCACCCCCCCTCCACTGTGATCACCCCCCCGGCCCTGTGATCACCCCCTGCCCCAGCAACCACCCCCTTTGCCCCAGTAATCACCCCCCTGCCCCAGTAATCACCCCCCTGCCCCAGTAATCACCTCCCTGCCCAGTATCACCCCCTGCCGCAGTAATCACCCCCCTGCCCCAGTAATCACCCCGTCCCTGTGATCACCCCCAGCTGCTGCTGCCGATCACTGCCTGCTGCTGCCGATCGCCGCAGCTTCCGCCGATCGCCACAGCTGCCCGGGCCCCATCGCCGCTCCTATCGCTGATCGCCGCAGCTGCTGCTGATCGACCCCAGCTGCCGCTGATCGCCCCAGCCGCCGCTGATCGCCGCCGCTGATCGCCGCCCTGGTGCCTCTGGTCTCCGGTGGCTCGCCCCTGCTGCTGCCGCTGGTCCCTGGTCCCATTGCTGCTGCCTGGTCTCCCGCTGGTCTCCGTGGTGCCGCAGCTGCTGCCGCTGGTCTCCGCCGCTGCTGCCGCTGGTCTCCGCCGCTGCTGCCACTGGTTTCCACCGCTGCTGCCGCTGCTGCTGTGGTTGCCGCGTGCTGCCTGTGGTCTCGCCGCCTGCGTGGTTTCCCGCTGCTGCCGCTGGTCTCCGCCGTGCGCTGCTGCCTGTGGTCTCCGCCGCGCTGCCGCTGTTTCCCGCCGCTGCTGCCGCTGGTCTCCGCCGCTGCTGCCTCTGGCTCCGTGGTCGCCCCTGCTGGGCCCCTGGTCTCCGCTCGCCTGTGGCCCGCTGGTCACCGTTGCTGCTGCCGCTGGTCTCCTTGGTCGCGCAGCTGCTGCCGCTGGTCTCCGCCGCTGTTCCGCTGGTCTCCGCCGCTGCTGCCTCTGGTCTCCGGTGGTCGCCCCTGCTGCTGCCGCTGGTCTCCGCTGCTGCCTGTGGTCTCCGCTGGTCACCGCTGCTGCTGCCGCTGGTCTCCTGTGGTCGCCGCAGCTGCTGCCGCTGGTCTCCAGCCGCTGCTTCCGTTGGTCTCTGCCGCTGCTGCCTCTGGTCTCCGGTGGTCGCCCCTGCTGCTGCCATGGTCTCCGCTGCTGCCTGTGGGTCTCCGCTGGTCACCGTTGCTGCTGCCGCTGGTCTCCTGTGGTCGCCGCAGCTGCTGCCGCTGGTCTCCGCCGCTGCTGCCGCTGGTCTCCGCCGCTGCTGCCTCTGGTCTCCGGTGGTCGCCCCTGCTGCTGCCGCTGGTCTCCGCTGCTGCCTGTGGTCTCCGCTGGTCACCGTTGCTGCTGCCGCTGGTCTCCTGTGGTCGCCGCAGCTGCTGCTGCTGGTCTCCGCTGCTGCTTCCGTTGGTCTCCGCCGCTGCTGCCTCTGGTCTCCGGTGGTCGCCCCTGCTGCTTGCCGCTGGTCTCCGCTGCAGCCTGTGGTCTCCGCTGGTCACCGTTGCTGCTGCCGCTGGTCTCCTGTGGTCGCCGCAGCTGCTGCCGCTGGTCTCCGCCGCTGCTTCCGCTGGTCTCTGCCGCTGCTGCCTCTGGTCTCCGGTGGTCGCCCCTGCTGCTGCCCTGGTCTCCGCTGCTGCCTGTGGGCTCCGCTGGTCACCGTTGCTGCTGCCGCTGGTCTCCTGTGGTGCCGCAGCTGCTGCCCCGCTGGTCTCCGCTGGTCTGCTGCCGCTGGTCTCCGCCGCTGCTGCCTTGGTCTCCGCTGGTCGCCGCTGCTGCTGCCGCTGTCCCGCTGCTGCTGTGGTCTCCGCTGTCCACCGCTTGCTGCTGCCGTGTCTCCTGTGGTTCACGCAGCTGCTGCTGCTGTTCTCACCGCTGCCTGTGTCCCGTGGTTCCGCCGCTGAGCTCTGGTCCTCCGGTGGTCGCCCTGCTGCTGCCGCTGGTCTCCCGCTGCAGCCTGTGGTCTCCGCTGGTCCCGTAGCTGCTGCCGTGGACTCCTGTGTCGCCGCGCTGCTGCCGCTCTGGCCCCGCGCCGCTGCCTTCCGCCCGGTCTCGCGCCCCCTCCTGCGCCAGCGCCTGGCCCCTCTGCGCTCCGCGCTGCAGCCCCCTCTGCGCCAGCCGCTGCCTCCTCCGCCCGCGCCTGCGTCCTCCCTGGTCCCCGCTTACGCCCCCCTGCTGCGGCCCTTGCGCCTGCAGCCCGCTGCCTGCTGTCTCCACGCTGCTCCCCCTGTCTGCCGCCAGCTGCGCTGGACAGCCCCGCTGCTTCCGCTGGTCTCCGCGCTGCGCCTCTCTCCGGTGGCGCCCCTGCTGCTGCCGCTGGTCTCCGCTGCTGCCTGTGGTCTCCGCTGGTCACCGTTGCTGCTGCCGCTGGTCTCCTGTGGTCGCCGCAGTGCTGCGCTGGTCTCCGCCGCTGCTTACCGTTGGTCTCCGCCGCTGCTGCCTCTGGTCTCCGGTGGTCGCCCCTGCTGTGCCGCTGGTCTCCGCTGCTGCCTGTGGTCTCCGCTGGTCACCGTTGCTGCTGCCGCTGGTCTCCTGTGGTCGCCGCAGCTGCTGCCGCTGGTCTCCGCCGCTGCTTCCGCTGGTCTCCGCCGCTGCTGCCTCTGGTCTCCGGTGGTCGCCCCTGCTGCTGCCGCTGGTCTCCGCTGCTGCCTGTGGTCTCCGCTGGTCACCGTTGCTGCTGCCGCTGGTCTCCTGTGGTCGCCGCAGCTGCTGCCGCTGGTCTCCGCCGCTGGTCTCCGCTGGTCTCCGCCGTTGCTGCCGCTGGTCTCCGCCGCTGCTGCCTGTGGTCTCTGCTGGTCGCCGCTGCTGCTGCTGCTGATCGCCGCTGATTGCTGCTGCTGCCGCTGATCACACCGCCTGCTACCGCCGATCTCCCTTTTCTACTGTCCTCTGCTGCCTGATTTCACCCCTCGCACTTGTGATCAACCCGTTCCCCAGTAATCTTCCCCTGCTGCTGCTGCCGGCTCCTGCCCCCCCCAGCGCCTGACAGCCCCCTCCTGCCGCCCAGCGCCTGACAGCCCCCTCCTGCCGCCCAGCGCCTGACAGCCCCCTCCTGCCGCCCAGCGCCTGACAGCCCCCTCCTGCCGCCCAGCGCCTGACAGCCCCCTCCTGCCGCCCAGCGCCTGACAGCCCCCTCCTGCCGCCCAGCGCCTGACAGCCCCCTCCTGCCGCCCAGCGCCTGACAGCCCCCCTCCTGCCGCCCAGCGCCTGACAGCCCCCCTCCTGCTGCCCAGCGCCTGACAGCCCCCCTCCTGCCGCCCAGCGCCTGACAGCCCCCCTCCTGCCGCCCAGAGCCTGACAGCCCCCCTCCTGCCTCCCAGCGCCTGACAGCCCCCCTCCTGCCGCCCAGCGCCTGACAGCCCCCCTCCTGCCGCCCAGCGCCTGACAGCCCCCTCCTGCCGCCCAGCGCCTGACAGCCCCCCTCCTGCCACCCAGCGCCTGACAGCCCCACTCCTGACAGCCCCCTCCTGCAGTACGTTTCACCAACCACTCGCACATACACACAAACGCACACTAATAAAGTTAATCTTTTTTTACACACGCACACACACCATGCCCCACTCATCCCAATCATCCCAATCTCAAAAGATGTACTCAGCTGAGGAGGCATATGCTTTTATTGCCTCCGAAGCTGATAGTGAGGGAGAGGACCCCACTTTTCTGTATTCCTCCCCCTCTTCCTCCTCCAGTGACACAGACGTACCAAGACTTCGCAGTACAAGAAACCGTCCGGAGCCCCGGGAGGAAGAGTCGGAGGCCTTAGAGGAAGAGCCGGAGACCAGGGGAGAAGACCCAAGACCAAGTGTGAGTAACCCCCAACCTAGTGCTAGTCACACCCAACCTAGCACTAGTGCCCCCTCCTGGACCCCCGTCCCTGAAAATTTTGCTCCACGGATTCCTGATTTCGTTCCCCAATCAGGAATCCTGTTCGAGACTGCCAACTTTAGAGAAATAGACTTTTTCAAAGTCTATTTCTCGGAGTCAATTGTCAGTCTTATGATGGAGCAATCAAACTTGTACGCCCAGCAATTTTTGGTTGAAAACCCTACTTCTTCATTTTCTACTTGGAGTCCTGTTGACTCTGTAGAAATGATGAAATATTGGGGACTGGTCCTTCACATGGGGATTGTGAAGAAACCGGAAATTCGCCAATACTGGAGTACTGATATTTTATATCAAACTCCAGTATTTGGCATGGTTATGACTCGCAAACATTTTGAAGCGATTCATAAGTTTCTTCATTTCAGGGACAACACGGACAGCCTTCCCCGCGATCACCCAAATTTTGATAGACTGTTCAAAATTTGGCCGATCATTGAACACTTCAGCAACAAGTTTGCTGAAGTGTACATTCCCGAAAGGGAAATTTGTGTGGATGAATCCCTCATCCACTTCAAAGGAGGCTTCAGTTCCGTCAGTACCTGCCCAGCAAGAGGGCGAGGTACGGGATAAAACTCTACAAGCTGTGTGAGAGTACCTCAGGGTACACTCTCAGCTTTAGAGTTTATCAAGGAAAAGACACCAAGATCCAGCCCCCAGAATGTCCACCTGCTCTGGGCGTGAGTGGGAAAATAGTGTGGGATTTGGTCCACCCACTGCTTGATAAAGGTTACCATCTGTATGTTGATAACTTTTATACAAGCATCCCACTATTTCAATCCCTCTCTGCCAGAGCTACCACAGCTTGCGGTACTGTGCGCAGAAACAAGAGGGGTCTCCCTTTGCCGCTAATTGAGCAGCCTCTCCCAAAGGGCAAGAGCCGAGCCCAATTTAGCGGCAACATGCTTGTGGTCAAGTTCAAAGACAAAAGGGACGTCTTTTTCTTGACAACAATCCATGGTCCCGGCACCACGGCCACCACTGTTCGCGGTACCTCAGCACAGGTCTACAAACCGGACTGTGCCCTGGGGTACAACAAACACATGGGGGGAGTTGATCTTTCTGATCAAGTCCTCCAGCCCTACAGTGCCTTACGGAAGACGAAGGTGTGGTATAAAAAACTGGCTGTGCACATCGTGCAAATGGCACTGTATAACGCATACGTGCTATCACGATGTGCCGGCCAGACCAACAACACCTTCCTTCAGTTCCAGGAGTCGGTGATAAAGGCCTTGATTTTTGGAGAGGAGGACGGAGCGCGCCCCAGCACCCCTGGAACTCAAGTTTCCCGTATGGTACCAGGGCAACATGCTCCCACTAAGTCGAAAGCAAAAAAAAGGTGCCGGGTGTGCTATAAAAGGGGGATAAGAAGGGAATCTCGTTTCCAGTGTGAAACGTGTCCTGACAAACCTGCACTGTGTTTGAATGAATGCTTTAGTATTCATCACACAACCGTGGACTAAACACATCCTGACATTCCCGTACAGCACTCACCCACACCAGACTGACATACACAACACCACACACACACCAGCCTGACGTACACTACACCACACACCAACCTGACATAGTTTATGTCAGGTTGGTGTGTGGTGTATGCTACACCACACGCACCAACCTGACATACACTACAACACACACACCAACCTGACCTACACTACACCACACACGCCAACCTGACGTAGTGTATGTTAGGTTTGTGTATGGTGTGGTGTAGTGTACGTCAGGTTGGTGTGTGTGTTGTAGTGTACGTCAGGTTAGTGCGTGTGTTGTAGTGTACGTCAGGTTGTGTGTGTGGTGTATATTACACCACACATATCAACCTGACACACTACACCACATACCAAACTGACGTAGTGTATGTCTGGTTGGTGCGTGTGGTCTACTATACACCGCACGCACCAACCTGACATACACTACAACACACACACCAACCTGACCTACACTACACCACACACGCCAACCTCACGTAGTGTATGTTAGGTTTGTGTATGGGGTGGTGTAGTGTACGTCAGGTTGGTGCGTGTGTTGTAGTGTACGTCAGGTTGGTGCGTGTGTTGTAGTGTACGTCAGGTTGTGTGTGTGGTGTATACTACACCACACATATCAACCTGACACACTACACCACATACCAACCTGACGTAGTGTATGTCTTGTTGGTGTGTGTGGTGTAGTATAAACCACACGCACCAACCTGACGTACACTACAACACACACACCAACCTGACCTACACTACACCACACACGCCAACCTGACGTAGTGTATGTTAGGTTTGTTTATGGTGTGGTGTAGTGTACGTCAGGTTGGTGCGTGTGTTGTAGTGTACTACAGGTTGTATGTGTGGTGTATAAGTTCCTTAGGGGGTCTAGTTTCCAAAATGGGGTCACTTGTGGGGGTGCTCCAATGTTTAGGCACACAGGGGCTCTCCAAATGCGACATGGTGTCCGCTAACGATTGGAGCTAATTTTCCCTTCAAAAAGTCAAATGGCGCTCCTTCCCTTCCGGGCCCTGCCGTGCGCCAAAACAGTGGTTTATGACCACATATGAGGTATCGGTGTACTCAGGAGACATTGCCCAACAAATTTTAGGATCCATTTTATCCTTTTACCCTTGGCAAAATAAAAAAATTGATGCTAAAAGAAAATTTTTGTGAAAAAAAAAAAATGAACTTTTTCATTTTTACGGATCAATTTGTGAACCACCTAGGGGTTAAAAGTGCTCACTATGCATCTAGATAAGTTCCTTGGGGGGTCTAGTTTCCAAAATGGGGTCACTTGTGGGGGTGCTCCAATGTTTAGGCACACAGGGGCTCTCCAAATGCGACATGGTGTCCGCTAACGATTGGAGCTAATTTTCACTTCAAAAAGTCAAATGGCGCTCCTTCCCTTCCGGGCACTGTCGGGGCCCAAACAGTGGTTTATGACCACATATGAGGTATCGGTGTACTCAGGAGACATTGCCCAACATATTTTAGGATCCATTTTATCCTTTTACCCTTGGGAAAATAAAAAAATTGATGCTAAAAGAAATTTTTTGTGAAAAAAAAAGTACTTTTTCATTTTACGGATCAATTTGTGAACCACCTAGGGTTAAAAGTGCTCACTATGCATCTAGATAAGTTCCTTGGGGGTCTAGTTTCCAAAATGGGGTCACTTGTGGGGGTGCTCCAATGTTTAGGCACACAGGGGCTCTCCAAATGCGACATGGTGTCCGCTAACGATTGGAGCTAATTTTCACTTCAAAAAGTCAAATGGCGCTCCTTCCTTTCCGGGCACTGTCGTGCGCCCAAACAGTGGTTTATGACCACATATGAGGTATCGGTGTACTCAGGAGACATTGCCCAACAAATTTTAGGATCCATTTTATCCTTTTACCCTTGGGAAAATAAAAAAATTGATGCTAAAAGAAAATTTTTGTGAAAAAAAAAGTACTTTTTCATTTTTACGGATCAATTTGTGAACCACCTAGGGGTTAAAAGTGCTCACTATGCATCTAGATAAGTTCCTTGGGGGGTCTAGTTTCCAAAATGGGGTCACTTGTGGGGTGCTCCAATGTTTAGGCACACAGGGGCTCTCCAAATGCGACATGGTGTCCGCTAACGATTGGAGCTAATTTTCACTTCAAAAAGTCAAATGGCGCTCCTTCTCTTCCGGCACTGTCGTGCGCCCAAACAGTGGTTTATGACCACATATGAGGTAACGGTGTACTCAGGAGACATTGCCCAACAAATTTTAGGATCCATTTTATCCTTTTACCCTTGTGAAAATAAAAAAATTGATGCTAAAAGAAAATTTTTGTGAAAAAAAAAGTACTTTTTCATTTTTACGGATCAATTTGTGAACCACCTAGGGTTAAAAGTGCTCACTATGCATCTAGATAAGTTCCTTGGGGGTCTAGTTTCCAAAATGGAGTCACTCGTGGGGTGCTCCAATGTTTAGGCACACAGGGGCTCTCCAAATGCGACATGGTGTCCGCTAACGATTGGAGCTAATTTTCCCTTCAAAAAGTCAAATGGCGCTCCTTCCCTTCCGGGCCCTGCCGTGCGCCCAAACAGTGGTTTATTACCACATATGAGGTATCGGTGTACTCAGGAGACATTGCCCAACAAATTTTAGGATCCATTTTATCCTTTTACCTTTGTGAAAATAAAAAAATTGATGCTAAAAGAAATTTTTTGTGAAAAAAAAAGTACTTTTTCATTTTTACGGATCAATTTGTGAACCACCTAGGGGTTAAAAGTGCTCACTACGCATCTAGATAAGTTCCTTGGAGGGTCTAGTTTCCAAAATGGGGTCACTTGTGGGGGTGCTCCAATGTTTAGGCACACAGGGGCTCTCCAAATGCGACATGGTGTCCGCTAACGATTGGAGCTAATTTTCCCTTCAAAAAGTCAAATGGCGCTCCTTCCCTTCCGGGCCCTGCCGTGCGCCCAAACAGTGGTTTATGACCACATATTAGGTATTGGTGTACTCAGGAGACATTGCCCAACAAATTTTAGGATCCATTTTATCCTGTTACCCTTGTGAAAATAAAAAAATTGATACTAAAAGAAATTTTTTGTGAAAAAAAAAGTACTTTTTCATTTTTACGGATCAATTTGTGAACCACCTAGGGGTTAAAAGTGCTCACTATGCATCTAGATAAGTTCCTTGGGGGTCTAGTTTCCACAATGGGGTCACTTGTGGGGAGCTCCAATGTTTAGGCACACAGTGGCTCTCCAAATGCGACATGGTGTCCGCTAACGATTGGAGCTAATTTTCCCTTCAAAAAGTCAAATGGCGCTCCATTGCCCAACAAATTTTAGGATCCATTTTATCCTGTTGGCTGTGTGAAAATGAATAAATTGTTGCTAAAAGAAAATTTTTGTTGGAAAAATTATAATGTCCATTTTTTCCTTCCACGTTGCTTTAGTTCCTGTGAAGCACCTGAAGGGTTAATAATCTTCTTGAATATGGTTTTGAGTACCTTGAGGTGTGCAGTTTTTAGAAAGGTGTCAATTTTGGGTATTTCCTTTCATATAGACCCCTCAAAGTGACTTCAAATGTGAGGTGGTCCCTAAAAAAAATGGCTTTGTAAATTTTGCTGTAAAAATGAGAAATCGCTGGTCAACTTTTAACCCTTATAACTTCCTAAGAAAAAAAAATTTTGTTTCCAAAATTGTGCTGATGTAAAGTAGACATGTGGGAAATGTTATTTATTTACTATTTTGTGTCACATTACTCTCTGGTTTAACAGAATAAAAATTCAAAATTTGAAAATTGTGAAATTTTCAAAATTTTCACCAAATTTCCTTTTTTTTCACAAATAAACGCAAAAATTATCGACCTAAATTTACCACTAACATGAAGCCCAATATGTCACGAAAAAACAATCTCAGAATCGCTAGGATCCGTTGAAGCGTTCCTGAGTTATTACCTCATAAAGGGACACTGGTCAGAATTGATAAAAATGGCAAGGTCTTTAAGGTCAAAATAGGCCGGGGTCATGAAGGGGTTAAACAGAGAAAACAAAAACAAGAAACAAATATCCTAAAATAAAACAAAATAAAAAATATATTGCAAACATGCATGAAGTTGTAATAAAAATAAAAAGGGTATTTGGTAAACATAATTTTGATCAAAAGAATGTACAAGCCATCCCGCCACGTCAAGGCAACCCTTTGTGGGACAGTCCTACTCTAATATTAAAAACCTTTCCACTTGTCAAGTGACGTAAATGTGAACAAGGCAGAGGGACTGAACCCACCAGTTGAAGCATAGGCCAGACAGGATGGATTTTTCAGCTCGAAAGCAGTGCGGTCACACCCTTATATGCACAAAATGCACTGAGAACTAAATGAAAAACTGGGTCTGAACTGAAAAAGTAAGTTGATGTGTATGCAAAATGTAAATGCATATCAAACACATGACCATTAAACAGAGAAAACAAAAAACAAGAAACAAATATCCTAAAATAAAACAAAATAAAAAATATATTGCAAAACATGCATGAAGTTGTAATAAAAATAAAAAGGGTATTTGGTAAACATAATTTTGATCAAAAGAATGTACAAGCCATCCCGCCACGTCAAGGCAACCCTTTGTGGGACAGTCCTACTCTAATATTAAAAACCTTTCCACTTGTCAAGTGACGTAAATGTGAACAAGGCAGAGGGACTGAACCCACCAGTTGAAGCATAGGCCAGACAGGATGGATTTTTCAGCTCAAAAGCAGGGCGGTCACACCCTTATATGCACAAAATGCACTGAGAACTAAATGAAAAACTGGGTCTGAACTGAAAAAGTAAGTTGATGTGTATGCAAAATGTAAATGCATATCAAACACATGACCATTAAACAGAGAAAACAAGAAACAAATATCCTAAAATAAAACAAAATAAAAAATATATTGCAAAACATGCATGAAGTTGTAATAAAAATAAAAAGGGTATTTGGTAAACATAATTTTGATCAAAAGAATGTACAAGCCATCCCGCCACGTCAAGGCAACCCTTTTTTTTTTCCCTTATGGAACTTATATAGATGTGTATTGAGCACCTTGAACCCACAGGTACTTCACAGAAGTTTATAACTTAGAGCCGTGGAAATAAAAGAATCACATTTTTCCCAAATAAATCTTTTTTAGCTCCATATTTTGCATTTTCATAAGGGTAACAGGAGAAGTTGCTCCATACAAATTGGTGTGCAATTTATCTTGAGTACAACGATACATCATATGTGGGGGAATACTACTGTTTGGGTGCACGGCAGGGCTTGGAAGGGAAAGAGCATCATTTGACTTTTTGAATGTAAAAATTAATGGAATAATTAGCGGATGCCATGTCGCGTTTGGAAAGCCCCTGATGTGCCTAAACAGTGGAAACACCGCACAAGTGACACCATTTGGAAACTAGACCCCTTTGGGACCTTATCTAAATGTGTATTGAGCACCTTTGAACCTCCGGGTGCTTCATAGAAGTTTATAACATTAAGCCGTGAAAATAAAAAAAAAAATCACATTTTTCCCACAAAAATCTTTTTTAGCTACATATTTTGTATTTTCCTAAGGGCAAAAGGAACAAATTGACCCCATAGTTTGTTGTGCAATTTCTTATTTTGCTTTAATTATTGTATTGTTAACTTTGTTACTTATGACTTGTGTATTTAAACTGTAAAGCGCTGCAGAATATGTTGGCGCTATATAAATAAAGATTATTATTATTTTTATTATTATTATTATCATCTCTGGTTCCCATATCGCTGCTAAGAACAATGGTGTCACACTTTTACTCCACTTTAAGGACTGACAATAAAACACTCAAAATCGAGGAGAAATTAGAGTTTACAGGACAAAATGTTAAGAAACATTTTTTCCTGTTTAATGAGTTGTATAAAAGGCACAATTTAAAAAGGATTTTTAAAAAAAATTATAATTTAAGTAAACAAAAATTTAATTTGATACTAATTTTTATTAAATTGTTATTCATTTTAATTTAAAAAATGGCAATTTCAGTGTAATTTATGAAGGAAACAAGAACTGCTAAAATTAGATGGAAAAGAACTCAGATACATGCTATATTAGATATAAAAAAGGGCCTCATACACATTATATTCAAATTGTCATGTAGTGGCGCTGTTACATTCATATAAACTCTGCACACAGTGCAAAGTGTGCTAAAAATTACAAGCAGGATCATCTATACACTCTCGAAGGCGCCAACTGTGGTGCCTCATATAAATATTGTGAACAAAGTGTAGTTGTTGTACTCCTACACTCATAAAAGCTCTACACACAGTACAGAGAATGCCAAAAATTACAAGCAGGGTCCTCCATACAGCCTTGAAGGCACCAACTGTAGTACCTCATTCAAAAATTATAAACAATGTGTAGTTGTGGTAATCTTACACTCATAAAAGCTCTGCACACAGTGCAAAGCATGCCAAAAATTAATATCAGGGTCATCCAAATTCCATTGAAGTCATCAACTGTAGTACCTCATTCAAAAATTATAAACAATGTGCAGTTGTGGTAATCTTACACTCATAAAAGCTCTGCACACAATGCAAAGCATGGCAAAACTTATAAGCAGGTTCATCCATACACCTTTGATGGCATCAATGGTAGTACCTCATTCAAATATTGTGAACAAAGTGTAGTTGTGGCACTGTTACACTCATAAAAGCTCTGCACACAGTGCAAAGCCTGCCATAAATTACAAATAGGGTTATCCATACACCGTTTAAGGCACCAACTCTAGTATCTTATTCAAATATTGTGAACAAAGTGCAGTGGTGGTACTTCTATACTCATAAAAGATTTGCACACAGTGCAAAGCCTGCCAACAATTACAAGCAGGGTCAACCATACACCCTTGAAGGCATCAACTGTAATGCCTCATTCAAATATTGTGAACAAAGTGTAGCTGTGGCACTCCTACACTCATAAAAGCTCTGCACACAGTGCAAAACCAGAAAAAATGATAATGAGGGTCATCCAGTCATTCACAGACCCTTGAAGGAAACAACGGGCCGGCCTCATTCAAATATTTTGAAAGTGTGGTTGATGCACTCCTACATTCATAAAGGCTTTGCACAAACTGCAAAGCCAGGAAAAATTATAAGTATGGTTATCCATACACCATTGAAGGCACTAAGTGTAGTGCCTCATAAAAAATTAAGAACGTGTTGTGGCATATCTAGACTCCTAGAGGCTTTGCACACAGCTAGAAAGAAATTACAAGGAGGTTCATCTAGTCATCCATAGACCCTTAAAGGCAACAACTTGTGGGCCTCATTCAAATATTTTGAAAGTGTAGTTGATGTACTCCTACACTCATAAAGGTTTTTCGCAGACATCAAAGTCAGGAGAAAATAATAAATAGGGTAATACAGTAGTCCTCTACAGGTGTCCGCTTCTTCTTCTCCTTCCTCAGGTGGCTGAGGGACTGCCACAACCTACTTCCTGATTCCCTGGTGCCTGGGCTGTAAGTAACCCAGCTATGTATAGTGCCAGAACCCCCAACATGTATAATTGAGCGACAGCCCCCTGTGTCAACTGCAACTTCGATTGCTGCTCCTGCATAGGAGAATCCTCTCGGGATGGTATCTACATCTCGAGGAACCTCTCCCAGGCCCGTTCATTTTGCAAGAAGGGTTCATCCTGCTCCTTTCCTTTTCAGATCACACGCACCCATACCAGAGATGTTGACCCTCTATTTGAAGAACATGAACCTTGCTCCAGCCTTCAGGTCTTGTAGCCTTCAAGGCAAGTGTTTTGTCTCCATTGCCTGCTGGTTGAACAAAGTCTTATATGGACACCCACATTTCCGCTGCTGATCGTATGTAACGACCTCCCTAGGGATGCCAACTCTTGGTACCTTGTGGCTTGTGGGCCTGCTAGCATGTGTCCAGCCCTGGTCCTGGCTCACCTCTGTTTCTCTTCTGACCAGCCAAGGCCCCGCAGTACGCTCACCAGTTACTGCATCCTGGATCTCTCATCTGCAGTCCGCAAGATCCCCGGCGGTGAAGGCTGCAGCCTCTTCTGGACCACAGGCTCCTACCACTTTTGCTGTTGCGCCAGCTTTGTCTGGCTCCAATATTCCATTATTCTGTCATCTTTGTCGCATTGTTGCTCATTAAGCATGGTACACTGTATGGATTACTAATTCAATCTAGAAAACATTTTTTAGAGTGATATATACCACCAAAATGTAACACAAAGCATGTAATACTCTATGGATGACTAATTGAATACATAAAAAAATGTAACCCTTTTTTGGAATGTTATATACTCCCAAAATGTAACACAAAGCGTGTAATACTCTATAGATAACAAATTCAATCCAGAAATATTTTTCAATGCTCTTTTGAGTATTACATACCACTGAAATGTAACACAAAGCACGTAGTTTTCTATGGATAACAATTTCAATCCAGAAAATTTTTTTTAATGTTTTTTTGTAGTGTTATATACCACTAAATTAAATTAAACCATGTAATACTCTATGGATGACAAATTGAATCCAGAAATTTTTTTTACTGATTTTTTGCAGTGTTATCCATCCGTCATAGTGAGTCACGTCATGTGTGAATAAGGGCTGAGCCGGACTAGGTCCTAAACATGGACACACAGCTAGTGGGGAGCTATATAAATGTAATATCCAGCTCAAAGGGAAGTGAGACCACACCCTGACCTGCACTAAATGCAGAAACCTTAAATTAAAAACTGAAAAAAGGAACCGGAGGACTAGTTGGTATGCATGCAAAATAGGAGCATGTTCCCACTGGCTATTAAGTAGACAAAACCCAAGACAGAAACAAAAATGAGCAAATACGCTGCTGTAAGTTCACACAGGCTCTGATTTCTTGTGTCAAAACAATGTAATGTTTATTTACACATTTTGCTCAGCACCGAAAAAAACAAAACCATAAACACAAAATCTCTAGCCTTGTCCAGGTGCTAACTAGACAAAATATACCCTGGCTATTTATACAGGGCTGAGCTGCTACCTGTTCAGTCAGACAAAACCACTATTGCCAATAGCAACCAGTGTTACTTGCAGTTTGGGCACACGGCCGGTGCAGCCTCTTCTCAGAGAGGGATTCTAGCTAGTCTCTCTCCAGCTCCAATAGAAGCCACTTTGCTCAGATTCATCCATCTGACTGACTAAGGTCAACACCTCGCCTGGTGATACTGTATGCAGTGCTAGCCAAGCTCACCTAATCAGAACCCGTAGAGCTAAGATTTAATCCTAGCCCACCTGGCTTTGCTACACAGGTCATTCCCAGATTGAAGGTAGAAGACCCAGTGCACCCTCCGGCCCCTGTGCACCAAAATCTAATTAGTAAAAAAAAGTCCAAATGGTGATCAAAGGGAACCTGTCACCATTTTTTATTGTGTGAACCAATGCCACAACACCTTTCTAAGCGCCTATACTGCATTACTTAAATGTGTCCATCACCCCTATTTCCACCTGTATACCACCAGAAATAAATTTTTGTCTCCCACGCTCTATGGAAATGCCTTTGGTCCAGTCTGATGGGTGTCTTTTTTTGGCATCTGTGCCGCCTCTTTGCTCCCAAAAGCCGTCCTCCAGCTTTTATTGATGTGAATGATGCCTGCAGTGTCATCCACATAGGCAAAAGAGATCTCGGGCCTGCGCATTAGCATCGTTGGCATTAGTTCACACGCTAAAAACTGGTGACGGGTTCCGTTTAAAAAAGAACCACAAAGCGGATTTCTTCACCAAAGGTATCAATGTAATCAGAAATACAGCTCCATTACAGCCATATCTTTACTATACATTACAAAATCGTGCTGACAGGTTCTCTTTAATATTAAATGCTGTGTAAATAAACTGTATTACTTGTCTTATATGATTCATAACTTATGCTATAGCTAATTTTACATTTTTCTTCCATTTTGCTCCATAGTCAAAATCTTTAATTTTGCACATTCACAGACAGAATGGATGTAAAATCTGTTTTTTTCTCCTTGAGACCATGGTAACAAATCAACAAGATCAACAGTGTTAAAGGCTAAAAATTATATAGTATTTCATACTTATGGAGAATGTTAATTAGTACATAGGTGAGATAATGTATATAGAAGTTGAGACAATGTAATTGCCCGTATAAGCAAAACTGCAGTAGCCCCTCTGACAGCAACAAGTTGGTTAATGTGGAGTGTTATAGCACTCTGCCAGACATAACGGAAATTTTGCTGCCTTGTCCTCACCCTGTCAGCCAAGATCTCGGCTCGAGCAATTATCGCAAGTGCACCATAAAATTATGTTGTCTTGCGATAATGTTTTGGATATGAACATTGGTCAGAAGGCAGAACACAAAGTTAACAGGCTGCACGGACACAGAAAACTGCACCAACACAATCTACTTCATGATGGAAGATTACAAAAGCACAAAATCCTTTACCCTTATGTTTCAGTCCAAAAGAAGACTTCAAACTGAATTATTTGCAATATTTGAAGCAGAAATGTCATAAATACCATATATATTCGCGTATAAGCCGAGATTTTCAGCCCATTTTTTAGGGCTGAAAGTCCTCCTCTCGGCTTATACGCGAGTCATTGTCACGCTGTATAGCAGATATATATATGTGATGACAGTAATCTATATCAAAAGGGCAACATACTATATAACATGCGCATAGATAGATGATAACATAGAATTACCTGACAGAATGTCCAGTGGGTCACTACGGAATCCGTTATACGCTGTCTCCGGCTAGAGGGTTACTGGGGTCTATGCTGACCCTAAACTGGGGTCCTAACTAATCCCTCTACCTGGAGGTACTGTTAAAGGTACAGAGGTCCAGGCCACCAGCGTAAACCCTGTCTCCTATCAATCCCTGCCAACTGTAATCTAGTCCTAAGAAGGACCCTGATTACCACCAAAGGGAATGAAGAGGTAACGGTTAATGAACAGAAAGAAATACAAGAAAGACAAGAAATAAAGTAAATAAAGTCTTACATACAACACTCACACACAGTAGGAACACCTAAGGTCTCAGAGATAAACTATAAGCTATAAGAGTAAAAACAACTAATGAACTCTTAGCTTAAGTATTCTCAGAACCGATCCAGTCTGCTAGACTACATGAATGCTTTCACCGGCATCTAACCAGCAGACTGGCAGCTATATAAAGGAAACTAATTAGAACATAATCAAAAGCAGCCGGGACGAGGCTGGACCTAGTCTTAGCAAAGAGCTAGGTAAAATTAACTCCCTCACCACCAAACACAAAGTAACAGCAACTCAGCTGCGAGAAGTCAGAATGTGCAATCGCGACGATCCTCGTGGCGATGCACCCATGACAGTACCCCCCCTTCTACAAGGGGCCTCCGGACCCTCAGGGCCAGGTCTGCCCGGGTAAGTTGTGTGGAAGGTCCGAACCAATCGATCTGCGTTAACCTCCGACGCAGGGACCCACGTCCTCTCCTCAGGACCATACCCCTTCCAATGAACCAGGTACTGAAGGGACCGACGATTCAGACGTGAGTCAATGATCTTCAACACCTGAAACTCCACGCTACCATTGACCACCACCGGAGGGGGAGGCAGAGGCGACGGTATAACTGGCGCCACGTACCTTTTAAGCAACGATTTGTGGAACACATTATGGATTTTAAACGTAGGTGGGAGGTCCAGACGAAATGCCACAGGATTAATTATAGAACTGATCCTGTATGGACCGATGAACCTGGGACCCAGTTTCCAGGAGGGAACTTTGCGTTTTATATTCCTGGTAGACAACCACACCAGATCGTTCACACCTAGGTCCGGACCAGACACTCTCCTCCTATTCGACCTCCGCTTGAAACAGTTCCCTAAAGCACTCAGACCATTCAGCACTCCTTCCTGAAGGATAGGAACCGGGTCATCCGTCTTTCCAGCCCCTGGGAAACTACGAGATAAGGCATCAGGAAGCAATTTTATTGAGCAGTCATACGTGCGATGAGGAGGTAACTTTTGACACCCCTCCTCTGAGAACATCTCCCCAAAGTCCTCCAGAAAAGGAGGCAAAGTCCTAGGCACGACCGCACCGATGACCGTTTTCATGCAGTTATTCTTGCAAAATTCACCCCACTGGCTTATCTTTCTGGATTGCCAATCAATCACTGGGTTATGTTTAGCCAACCAAGGAAGTCCCAACACAATAGGAGTAGGTAGACCCTCCAACACATAACAAGACAATTGCTCTTTATGTATTGCCCCTACACGAAGATCTATGTTATGAACAGCTTGTACCAAGCTACCTTGACCGAGAGGTCTAGAATCAATAGAGACTATAGGGACCGGTTTGGCCAATACACTCAGTTGCATACCATGCACCTGGGCAAACCGAGCGTCCACCAGATTAGCCCCGGACCCACTATCAAGAAAAACAGAAATCCTCTCAGTTCTAGTACCAATCACCACCTCCGCAGGCACGAGAAACTGAGAGGGATTTGGGGACGAAATACACACTCCCAGGTTAACTCCTTTGCTCAAAGAGGCCCGGGATGGACACCCCCCAACAAAATGTCCCTCTCTCCCGCAAAAGAAACACCTTCTAGTCTTGCGGTGCACCGCCGATTCCCTCCTACAAAAAGATGTCCCTCCCAACTGCATGGGTTCCTCAGAACAGACCAGGGGAACCTCAGTAAAAGGGATTTTAGTAGTAGGTGGAGTCATCACGGGAGGCGGAGTTACCTCGCGTCTTCCCCGAATTCGTCTATCAATGCGAATAGCGAGGGCCATAGCAGCCTCCAGTGATGGAGGAGAATCATACTGAGCCAACACATCTTTTAATTTGTCAGACAACCCTTGACAAAACTGGCTCCTAAGAGCTGGATCATTCCACTGAGTATCTGTTGCCCATCTACGGAACTCAGAAGAATATTCCTCCGCTGGACGATTTCCTTGCCGTATTTTACGTAACTTTGTTTCAGCAAGGGAAACTCGATCCGGATCATCATATACCAGACCCAGAGCAGTAAAAAATCGATCCACTGACTGGAGATCTGGGGAGCCTGGAGGAATAGAGAACGCCCAAGATTGAGGGTCCCCTTGTAAGAGCGAGATAACAATTCCCACCCTCTGCTCTTCACTCCCAGATGACCGAGGCCGCAGCCGAAAGTACAATTTACATGCCTCCCGGAAAGTAAAAAATTTGTCCCGCCCACCAGTGAACCTGTCCGGGAGAGCAACCTTAGGTTCAGATCCGGTTTGCTCCGGGGGGGACAAAACCTTGGACTTAATGTCTGCCAACTCCATGGACAACCCCTGCAACTGCCGGGCCAGCTGGGCTACTGGATTCATGACAGCTGGGGAGAAACTTTAGTATATGGCCGGTGAAAATGTCACGCTGTATAGCAGATATATATATGTGATGACAGTAATCTATATCAAAAGGGCAACATACTATATAACATGCGCATAGATAGATGATAACATAGAATTACCTGACAGAATGTCCAGTGGGTCACTACGGAATCCGTTATACGCTGTCTCCGGCTAGAGGGTTACTGGGGTCTATGCTGACCCTAAACTGGGGTCCTAACTAATCCCTCTACCTGGAGGTACTGTTAAAGGTACAGAGGTCCAGGCCACCAGCGTAAACCCTGTCTCCTATCAATCCCTGCCAACTGTAATCTAGTCCTAAGAAGGACCCTGATTACCACCAAAGGGAATGAAGAGGTAACGGTTAATGAACAGAAAGAAATACAAGAAAGACAAGAAATAAAGTAAATAAAGTCTTACATACAACACTCACACACAGTAGGAACACCTAAGGTCTCAGAGATAAACTATAAGCTATAAGAGTAAAAACAACTAATGAACTCTTAGCTTAAGTATTCTCAGAACCGATCCAGTCTGCTAGACTACATGAATGCTTTCACCGGCATCTAACCAGCAGACTGGCAGCTATATAAAGGAAACTAATTAGAACATAATCAAAAGCAGCCGGGACGAGGCTGGACCTAGTCTTAGCAAAGAGCTAGGTAAAATTAACTCCCTCACCACCAAACACAAAGTAACAGCAACTCAGCTGCGAGAAGTCAGAATGTGCAATCGCGACGATCCTCGTGGCGATGCACCCATGACAGTCATATACCGGGGGGTCAGCGGGAGAGGGTGAGCGGGGGTGTCGGATCATACTCACCACTCCGCCGGCGCGTCTCTGTAGCCCCCCAGCTTCTCCCACGATCTACGGCTCCTTCCTGCAGCGGTCACGTGGTATCGCTCATTAAAGTCATGAATATGTATATATTCATGACTTTAATGAGCGGTACCACGTGACCGCTGTTGGAAGGAAGAGCTGCGTAGACCTCCGGGAGAAGAGGAGAGGCTGCAGAGAGTGACACGCCGGCGGGGGGGTGAGTATAGCGATATTCACCTGTCCCCCGGTCCACCGCTTTGCGCTGCTTCGACCTCCTCATCCGACTTCTCTGGCTGTGAATGTTCAGGCAGAGGGCGCGATGACATAGTTAGTGCGCGCCGCGCCCTCTGCCTGATCATTCACTGCTGAGGACCTGGAAGAGGGAGCAGCGCACCGGTGGACCTGTTCGGTGACAGGTAAATATTCCAGGTGCTGGGGTCCCCCATAGCGCGCCGGTGTCACTGCCTGCTCAGGACACCGACACCTTGCCCCCAGCGACGAGAGGTCAGTTTGTCATTTTTTTTTCTTTTGCAGCAGCGCGGCAGCATAAGGGACCTATACTATGGGGCATACTCTGTGGAGCATATGGGGCATAATCTGTGGAGCATATGGGAGCATAATCTGTGGAGCATATGGGGGAATAATCTTTGGAGCATATGGGGCATAATCTGTGGAACATATGGGGCATAATCTGTGGAGCATATGGGGGCATAATCTGTGGAGCATATGGGGGCATAATCTGTGGAGCATATGGGGGCATAATCTGTGGAGCATATGGGGCATAATCTGTGGAGCATATGGGGGCATAATCTGTGGAACATATGGGGGCATAATCTGTGGAGCATATTGGGCATAATCTGTGGAGCATATGGGGGCATAATTTGTGCAGCATATGGGGCATAATCTGTGCAGCATATTGGGGCATAATTTGGAGCATCATATGGGGGCATAATCTATGGAGCATATGGGGGCATAATCATTTTCCACCATAGACTTATACTCTAGTCAATAAGTTTTCCCAGTTTTTTGTACACGGTAATTGATATCATTTATCGTTGTATTCTATTATGTAAATTAGGCTCCTGGATGTACCCAAGTGAAAGACTTTGAATTCAATGATCATTTTTTTTTCATAAATACAAAGGGTAAAATTATTTTCTGCCATCTGCTATATATGTTCCAGTTAAGGTACTGCCACACTAAGCTATCCCGCTAGCGATCTCGTTAGCGTTGCATACTAATGAGATCGCTAGCGGGATTGTTTCTATATCGCAAAATGCTGCCGCATTTAGCGATATAGTTAACGACGCTATCGCCGTTAGCGATCTTCTTAACGACTTTAGCGGTACAAAAGTACCGCTAAATCGCTAAGAAAAGGTGCCACACAGAGATAAGATACTTACCCAGCGGGAGCGCCAGCGATGAAATAGGGTCCGGAACGATTCCAGCGACGAGCGAGATCACAGCAGGAAGCTCGTCGCTGGAAGCTGCCGCACTGAACAATATCGCTAACGGGATCGCTAAATAGTGACGTTTTTTAGCGATCCCGTTAGCGATATTGTTTAGTGTGGCATACCCTTTAGATCAAGGGATTAGCACCAGGAAGCCATAGATAGGTGGATACTGCATCAAGCTTTATGGCGTTTACTAAAAGGCCCATCTACGAAATAACAATACTGCTGCATCCATTGCAAAATTTGTGATCTAAATTACATTGGTTGTACAAAAAGAAAACTAAAAAAGAGAATATTGGAACATATTCAGAATATTAATAACAAAAATGCATCCTTTTCAGGAGCTACCAAACATGTTGTAGAAATGCATGATGGAAATCTTGATGGTTTTTGTTTTTTTTTGGTGTTGAAAGGGTTTTTCATCCTAAAAGGGGAGGAAATATCCAAAAAAAATTGCTCCTTCGGGAAGCTTTTTGGATCATCCAATTAGATACAAAACAACCAAAAGGATTAAATTATCGCAGAGATACCATGTATATTTATTATGCATAAATATGTTTGAGAAATGTTAGAGAAAAATATACCTTTTTTATGCATTTATATATATGAAAGATAATAATAATAAATATGCTATCTTTTAATAACAAAAAATATGGGCTATGGTATATGATAATATTATAATATATAAACCTTATGTTTGTTTTTTTATATGGAATTTATTCATGTTGAATCAGTTTTTGCAATGTGAGTTCTGTTGCATTCATTCTGTCAGGTGTAGATGCTAATTAACTGTGATGTCAGAGAAATTCACACCTCTATAAATTACTTCTCTAGCTGCTATTTTGACACATTCTAAGACCAAGAGCTGATAACCAAAAATGCGTCAGAATGTGACTCTGTTTTTTTCTATTTGTGGATATAGCTACACATTTTTATTATGGTGTGAAATAAAGAAGAATTGTTTTTGATTATTCAGCTGTGTGATCTGACAACCCCTTTATTTTTTTCCCTCTCATTGTGATCCGACGATCAGACGGAACTCTTTGGATTGCTGCTGGCAAACACAAGACTACCAGGCACATTGACATGTTGAGGCGTTCCATTTTTTTTTCTTCATTTTTTCTGTTATTTGCTAATATTATTATTATTATTATTATTAATAATAATAATAATAAACCTACTACATATAGGGATAGGATCTTAGAAATGGGAATACCACTTTAACTTAAATGTCACTGTCAGAGATTGACGGAGGCATTTAAATCATTAACAGTAGTTATATCGGCTATCAGCTTCAGCCTCGGCAGTTAGACATGAAGTAACATAGCTGATATCTATCTGGAAGGGAGGTCAGCTCCTGAGCCCACAACACACATGGTCACCCCAGCGCTGATGTATGTGTACATGATTATATACTAAAGGTATATTTTGCCTCTTGAAGTAACTTGAACCTCCTGGCCCTAATGGAAAATCTATTTTCCTGCACCACGGCCAATAGATGAGACATTGAGTATGGAGGGTACTCTCTGCCCACCAGTAGTTAAAGGAATGACCTCTAGACATTAAAGGTAATGGGTGCTTTTATAACCATTAGAACCAGTACATACTTGGGCTGGGTTAACATACTGCATTCACGGTTCACTTATCACATGCTTTTATTTATTACTATTTGTGATGCTCTATCTAAGGCTTCAGTTTTTTTTCATATGAGTGCTACATGTGTTTTTCATGGATAGCACTCATACCTATAACATACCTCCCAACTTTTGAAGATGGGAAAGAGGGACAAAGGTTGCGGCGTGCGCAGCGCGCCGTGGCAAATTGTAGGCCACGCCCCAACCACACCCATTTCACAACTAGTCACACCCATGTCCACGCCCCGACCACACCCATTTAGCACTGGTGATCACACTGACTGGTACTGAGGGCACACTGGTACTGAGTAAAAAAAAGAACAGAGAGAGAAAAAAAACAGAAAGAAAGGAGATAGAGAAAGAAAGAGGGGAAAGCAACAAAGAACAGAGAGAAAGTAGAGGGAGAAAGAAATAAAGAAAGGGAAGAGAAAGAACAGAGAGAAAAAAAACAAAGAGGGGAAAGAAAGAAAGAGGGGAAAGAAAGAACAGAGAGAGAAAGAATGAAAGAGGGGAAAGAAAAGAAAGAGAGAGAAAGAAAGAGGGAAAGAAAGAACAGAGAGAGAAAGAAAGAAAGAACAGAGAAAGAAAGAAAGAAAGAAAGAAAGAGGGGACAGAAAAAAGAACAGAGAGAAAAAAAGAAAGAGGGGAAAGAAAGAACAGAGAGGGAGAGAGAAAGAAAGAGGGGAAAGAAAGAACAGAGGGAGAGAGAAAGAAAGAGGGGTAAGAAAGAAAAGAGAGAAAGAATGAAAGAGGGGAAAGAAAGAACAGAGAGAGAAAGAAAGAGGGGAAAGAAAGAACAGAGAGAGAAAAAAGAAAGAAAGAAAAGAACAGAGAAAGAAAGAAAGAAAGAAAGAGGGGACAGAAAAAAAGAACAGAGAGAAAAAAAGAAAGAGGGGAAAGAAAGAACAGAGAGGGAGAGAGAAAGAAAGAGGGGAAAGAAAGAACAGAGGGAGAGAGAAAGAAAGAGGGGTAAGAAAGAACAGAGAGAGAAAGACAGAGGGAAAGAAAGAACAGAGAAAGAAAGAAGAAAGAAAGAAGAGAAAGAAAGAAAAGAAAAGAAAGAAAGAAAGAAAGAGAGGAAAGAAAGAACAGAGAGAGAAAGAAAGAACAGAGAGGGAGAGAGAAAGAAAGAACAGAGAGGGAGAGAGAAAGAGGGGAAAGAAAGAACAGAGAAAGAAAGACAGAGGGGGGAAAGAAAGGACAGAAAAAGAAAGAAAGAAAAGAGAGAGAAAGAAAGAGGGGACAGAGAACAGAGAGAGAAAGAAAGAAAGAAAGAAAGAAAGAAAGAAAGAAAGAAAGAAAGAAAGAAAGAAAGAAAGGGGAAAGGAAGAACAGAGAGAGAAAAAAAGAAAGAAAGAAAGAAAGAAAGAAAGAAAGAAGAAAGAAAGAAAGAAAGTAAGAAAGAAAGAGTGGAAAGAAAGAACAGAGAGAGAGAGACAGAAAGAACAGAGAGAAAGAAAGAAAGGAAGAAAGAAAAGAAAGAAAGAGGGAAAGAACAGAGAGAGAAAAAGAAAGAGGGGAAAGAAAGAACAGAGAGAGAAAGAAAGAACAGAGAGGGAGAGAGAAAGAAAGAGGGGAAATAAAGAACAGAGAAAGACAGAGGGGGAAAGAAAGAACAGAGAGAAAAAGAAAGAAAGAATAGAGAGAGAAAGAAAGAGGGGAAAGCAAGAACAGAGAGAAAAAAAGAAAGAGAAAGAGGGGAAAGAAAGAACAGAGAGAGAGAAAGAAAAAAGAACAGAGAGAAAGAAAGAAAGAGAGAAAGAAAGAGGGGAAAGAACAGAGAGAGAGAAAGAAAGAAGGAAACAGAGAGCGAAAGAAAGAGGGGACAAAAAAAGAACAGAGAAAAAAAGAAAGAGGGTAAAGAAAGAAACAACAGAGGGAGAGAGAGAAAGAAGGGAAAGAAAGAACAAAGAGAGAAAGAAAGAACAGAGAGATAGAGAGAAAGAAAGATGGGAAAGAAAGGAGAGAGAGAAAGAAAGAGAAAGAAAGAACACAGAGAGAGAGAGAGAAAGAAAGAACAGAGAGAGAGAAATAAAGATTCTATAAAGATACTATAGCAGCCCAGCTCCCATTGTAGTGCCCACAAAAGCCTCCCGGTGCAGGACATATCATGATCCGCTCACACGGCCGACATCCCCGATTCCAAGGCGAGGACACGGTGATGGATCTGAAGCATTCCCTGAAGTGCCTCCATGGTCCCGTCACAATCTCCTCCCGAAATTACCTCATTTCCGGTCATCTTCCAGCACGTCACTTCTGGTGGAACATCACGTGCCAGTTTTAAAGTGCTCCTCGGGGCTCCGGCATGTACTCCTGTGTCCACGGGAAAAGCTCCCGGCCGGGACAGCGGGGCAGACTCTCAAAATCGGGAGTGTCCCGCTGAATTTAGGACGGTTGGGAGGTATGAATGCTCCCCACCATACACCTTGTACATGCACGGCTCTGCACACCTCACACACACACGGTTCCGCTTTGTATGCCTCGTACACACACGGCTCAAGCACGGAGCTGAGCGACTCAGCTCCGTACAATTCACACACAGGGCTCTGTTTCGTACACACACAGCAGTGCTACATCCACCTCGTACACACGGCTCCGCTCCGTGCACCTCGTACACATGGCTCCACTCCATGCACCTCGTACACGCGCAGCTCCGCTCACCTTGTACATGTGCGGCTTAGCTCGTACACACACGGCTCCGCTCCGTACACCTCGTACACACACAGCTCCGCTGCGTACACCTCGTACACACACGGCCTCCACTCCGTACACCTCGTACACACACGGCTCCACTCCGTACACCTCATACACACACGGCTCCGCTCCGAACACCTCGTACACACTGCTCCACTCCGTACACCTCGTACACACACGGCTCCGCTCTGTACACCTCGTATACACACGGCTCCGCTCCGTACACCTCATACACACACGGCCTCCACTCCGTACACCTCGTACACACACGGCTCCGTTCCGTACACCTCGTACACACACGTCTCCGCTCCGTACACCTCGTACACACACGGCTCCACTCCGTACACCTCGTACACACACGGCTCCGCTCCGTACACCTCGTACACACACGGCTCCGCTCTGTACACCTCGTACACACACGGCTCCGCTCCGTACACGTCGTACACACACGGCTCCGCTCCGTACACCTCGTACACACACGGCTCCGCTCCGTACACCTCGTACACACACGGCTCCGCTCCGTACACCTCATACACACACGTCTCCGCTCCGTAAACCTCATACACATACGACTCCAACTTGTACACACTACAGCTCTGCTGCATCCACAGTCCCCACCCCACACACACACAAACTTACCCTCATCTAGCACCATGACAAGTTCTACCATCACAGCGCAGAGTCCTGCACACAAGAGGACACTGATCATGTGACCCCTAACTCCTCCCCTCCTGTGACCTCATCACAGGTCCTGTGGGCACAGAAGAGAACAGCATAGCAGCGTCTCACTGCTAGCTGTGAGCCGCTGAACTGTAGAGACAATGAGGGCAGCAAGGGGTGCATGGGGGCGTGGCGGCTCATCTCAATGCGGGACACATAGTGTCCTCAGTGGGACAGCGGGACGGGGGGGTCAAAATTGGGACTGTCCCGCTCAAACCGGGACGGTTGGGAGGTATGCCTATAATAGTGAATGGCATCATCCACATGTCTGTGATTTTCCTTGGACTGAATCATCCACGCAAAATCGTGGAGAGATGTCAAATTTTGATATGTCAGACCAAAATAGGCATTGAAATTCTATGGCTCCGTGAAATAAATCGGACGACAGGAAAAAATATTTATCACCTATTATTTCTAAAGCGCTCTACTCGGCTTTCTCCGACAGTCTTATAGAGAATGAATAGCACATCCATAAACGTCAATCCATTCAAATGGCATGAGGTGGTATTCTGAGAACATCACTCAATTTTAGGCCTCATTCAGATGTCAGTTTTTATCACTTAGGCCGGCGTCACACTGGCGACAAAATCGGACGACTGCAATGCAATGAAATATCGCATTGCAGTCGGACCAATGTAAATCTATGGAGCAGCTCCCACCATCAGATTTTTTGTGGTCTGTTTTAAACGTCTGAGTGCAATCGCAGCATGCTGCGATTGTCACCGATTGTGGGTCGACTATCGCCAATGCAAGTCTATGGGAGCGATGAAAAATCTGATTACAAATGGACCGCACGTGTGACTTGCGATTAAATTGCACCGGTGTCCTTTAGAAAAGCCGACAATTCATCCCCGGCTATACTGTAAAAGCACACAGACAGCTTTAATAAAGAATAGAATCAATACATATACACACATAGAATACATATATATATATATATGTCATTGTGACATATATATTATACATATATTTATAGTTCTTACACTTCTACATACTGTAACAGCCGCTAATTCAATTGCCGGCTTTTGTGAAATCACAGAAGCCGACATGAAATGATACATTGTTTACACACAGTTAACCATGTCATTTCATGTATTTTGATATATGGCTTTAACTTACAATTACATAAGTGTATGTGTGCAAAATTTCAGACATGTAGGGGTTAATTAAAGGTGTAAATTCGTTGAAAAAAAATGCGTGGGCTCCCGCTGTATTTTCTCCACCAGACAGACAAAGCCAGCGAGTGGGGGCAGATAATAATAGCCTAGGGAGGGTAAATTTTTTTTGTGCCCCCCCTGGCTACTAACATCTGCCCCCAGACACCCCAGAAAAGGCAAATCTCTAATTAGATTATCCCTTTCTGGCACTTTGCCTGTCTATTCCCATTGCCCTGTAGCGGTGGCGAATGGGTTAATAAGGGGTTAAAGCCACCTTGCAATTGAAAGGTCACTTTAAGCCAGGTTAATAATTGAGAGCTGTCAATTAGACAACTATCAATTATTAATCCTATTGAAGTAAATAAAAAAAACACACACACTTTAAGAATAAATAATTTTAATGAAATAAAGACACATTTTTTTGACCATCTTTTATTTAACTCTTAATCCCTGCGAAGCCCTTGATCTCCTATAATAAAGAAAAAATAATAAAACAACATTATTCTTACCAATCCGGCAATCTGTCACGTCCCACGCTGTAATCCTTCACAAAGGGTTAACTAGCTTTCAGCCAAGCAGTGCAAGTAATTCTGCCTGCTCAGCTGAAAGCTCCTGAATGAATGAGCTTATCTCCTGCTGACAGGAGAGGATGTGATTAATGAATGAAGCTTAATTGATTGCGTCCCACTTTCACTTTAGGTCAGGTGAGGGTGACCTGACCTGAAGTGAAAGTGGGAATAAATCAATTAAGCTCCACTCATTAATTACTTTGTAAGGTTCTTTGTACATGTTCTTGAAACTCAGTTTTTCCGTCAGCCATTTTGCTTTCTGTCTTGCTACAGCTATCTTGCCCTCAGTCAATATGGAGTTTTCAGCTTTCATGTTCCCGCCCTGATTCTCTCCCTCTTGCTTCTTAAGCAGCCACAGCTGAGCAATCAGTGCTTCTGAATCTAGCCTGCAGTGAACCTGTGACCTGACTCCTGAAGCCTTGGACCTTGTACTCCAGCTATTCCTACTGAGGAACTCTGAAACACTTGTGGACTCTGGAATCCTGCTCTTTGAAAGATCCACGTTTGCATGGACTTACGGTAACAGAGAAGAAGATCCTGAACCTGTTGTGGAGAGTGATTGCTGAGCTTAGATTACTCTGGCCTGCTGTGTCTCCTGCTTCTGTGTCTGCAAACTGTGTGACTATTTTTGCCAACTTGTATGAAGTAATACAAGACCTTCTATATCAAACCTGTGTCTCATGTATTTTCATCGCACCCAAGCACAAGACGCTATATGAACTGTACTACACACATTACAAGATTCAGAAGCCAAACGTTAGTGTCTGCTGGGTCTGGAAAGGCTGTGTCTGCTGTGGATATCAGATGTCCGGTTGTACTTTCTGTGATGACAGTGGTTGTGACTTCTCACAACCATTCCAGGTGAGCAGTTCCCTTAAGTTTTTTTTTTTTCTCTGCAGTGTTACCACAGGTAAACACTATTGTTTTTTTTTTCTCTTCTCTTTTCTCTTCTCCTACCAGTACTCTTGTCTTAAAAGATTTGGAAGATGGAAGCCCGCATAAAGGAACTTTGCGGAGTGACTGATAATATCCTGGCAGATTTACAGACTAAAAAACCCGTTTTACAAACCTACAGGACCTCACTAATCACAATTTGCAAGTGTTTGGACAGACTGCCCAGGATTTGCGAGCCAGGATTGAGGTTCTAGAGGAGCGAGTCCAGGCTCCTGCCGTAGCCCCGAGTTCTGGGATTCCCAAGTTGCCCCCTTTTCGTTTTGGCGGTGAACGTGAGAAATTCAGGGGATTTATTAACCAATGCAATCTTTTTTTTTCTGCACATGCTTCACAATTTCCCACTGAACGATCTAAAGTACTTACTATAATTATGTTGCTTACCAACAAGGCTTTGATGTGGGCAAACCCTCTGATTGAGACTGAGGATGAATGTTTGGATCATCTTGATGCTTTCATTTCAGCCATGGGGCAGGTGTTTGATGACCCCAATCGAGGTGCAACAGCTGAAGCAGCCATGTTAACTTTGCGCCAAGGTAAGCACTCGGTAGCCGAATATGCCTTGGATTTCAGGAGATGGGCCCTTGATACCACTTGGGACAGTTCCGCCAAAAAATCTATTTTTCGAAAGGGGTTGTCTCCACTAATTAAGGATGAACTAGCTCGTGCCGACCCTCCCACTGCGTTAGGTGACTTTATTAATTACTGCATCCGTATTGATGCTCGTCTGACTGAACGCAGGCAAGAGAGATGGTTCGAAAACAATCGCACTAACCTTTTCCTACCTTCCTCCCCAGCTAAGGAACCTTTGAGTAGGATCACACGGGAACCTGAACCTGAACCCATGCAGGTAGACTCTTTACAAAGACGGGTTAGCGATGCACGCAAAGAACATCGTTTTAAGGAAAATCTATGTTTCTATTGTGGTAAGTCAGGGCACTTCATTATAAACTGCCCCAGCCGTTCTCGTAAGACTACTGCAGCACTCATTCACTGTGAGTGTTGCGAGAGGAGATCTGTCAGGTCCGAGCCTCAGGCTCCAGAGAGATCTGCAGCAACAGATATTGATTTCTCGGACTTAAACTCCGTTACTTCTCAGGACGATGACTGTGTAAACGCTGCAATTTTTCAAGTTTCCTCAGCGGTGTCCCAGCTGAGTTGTAGAAAAAACAATTCTCATTGCTTCCTTTCCATCAAACTCTGGGTTGACTCAGCCTGGGTGTCTAGCTCTGCTATGATCGACTCAGGGGCAAGTGGGAATTTTATGGATGTCTCCTTTGCTCTGAAACAGGGGATACGTTCAGTGAAGAAGGCTACTCCAGTACAGATGGAAACTGTGGACGGCTCCCTGCTGACCTCTGGACCAGTGGATCAGTAAACGGAGCCTTTGAGGGTTCTATGGGTAAAGATCATCAAGAGAAACTGTCCTTTATGCTTATTTCTTCTCCCCACTTTCCCATTATTCTAGGGCTACCATGGCTGCAGGCTCAGAACCCTACCATTAACTGGGAGACCAAGGAATTACACTTTCCAGAGAAACAGATGACTCCAGAAGTTTCAGCGTGCTCTGTTCCTAAAGGAACCATGTCAGTCCCTGAACTACCAGCTGTATACCAGGACTATGTGGATTTATGTGACAAGAAGAACGCTGACCAGCTTCCCCCTCACCGTCCATATGATTGTCCAATTGAATTATTGCCTGGAGCAGAGATACCTTTTGGTAAGATCTACCCCCTGGCGGGGCCTGAGCTAAAGGCTTTAAAGGATTACATAGACGAAAATCTAGCCAAGGGCTTCATACGCCCCTCTTCATCTCCTGCAGGTGCACCCATCTTCTTTGTGAAGAAGAAAGATGGATCTCTGAGACCCTGCGTAGACTATAGGGAACTCAATAAGGTTACTATTAGAAACCGTTATCCATTGCCTTTAATCCCTGAGTTATTGGAGAGAGTGCGGCATGCCAAAATTTTCTCTAAATTGGATCTCCGTGGGGCCTATAACTTGGTCCGTATTAGACCTGGGGATGAGTGGAAGACTGCATTCAGGTCACGCTATGGACACTTTGAATATCTAGTTATGCCTTTTGGTCTGAGTACCGCCCCAGCCACTTTCCAACACTTGGTGAATGACATCTTCAGGGATCTCCTAGATACATTCGTGGTGATTTATTTGGATGATATTCTAATTTTTTCTAACTCCACAGAGGAACATCATGGACATGTGAGAATGGTCTTGGAACGTCTAAGACAAAACCATCTTTACATCAAACTTGAAAAGTGTGAATTCCATAGGACCGAAATTCAATTTCTGGGGTATGTACTGTCTACACAAGGAATTAGTATGGATGGAAGCAAGACCCAAGCCATCAAGGATTGGCCAAGTCCTAGAAATGTGAAGGAGGTGCAGCGCTTCATCGGGTTTGCCAACTTCTATAGACGTTTCATTAGGAATTTCTCTGAGGTAGTGTCACCTATCACCCAACTTACCCGGAAGGAGTCTAGGTTCTCCTGGACTCCCCAAGCCCAGGAAGCATTTTCCCGTCTGAAAGATAAATTTACCACCGCACCTATCTTGGTACATCCCAACCCCGAGCTTGCCTTCATAATAGAGGTGGATGCTTCAGACTGTGCCGTTGGAGCTATACTCTCTCAGAGAACAGGTGAGAAGAATGTCTTGCATCCCTGTGCCTTCTTTTCCCAGCAGTTGTCTTCGGCTGAGAGGAACTACGATGTGGGCAATAGAGAGTTGTTGGCCATTATTGCCGCCTTCAAAGAATGGAGACACCTTCTTCAGGGAGCTGCACAACAAATAGTCGTCCTGACAGACCATCGTAACCTTGAATTTATCAGGTCGGCTAAATGCCTGACTCCTCGCCAGGCTCGCTGGAATCTTTTCTTAAACCAATTTAATTTTGTCATTTCTTATAGACCAGGATCACGCAATGGAAAGGCTGATGCACTCTCTAGGATTCATTCAGCAGAGACCCTCCACTTGCTCCTCCTAAGACTATTCTTCTTGACTCTAGATTCCTGGGAGTGATTCATAATCAAGACCTACTTAAGGACATCAAGGAAGCATACCATGCGGATTCCTTGTTGGCACAACCCCCAAGGGACGTAAGTCTTGTCTTTAAGAATGGTGTGTGGATTCTGGGACAACGTCTGTATATTCCTGAAACAGTCAGATTGAGAGTATTGCAACTCATTCATGATTCCAAGATAGCTGGGCATAGAGGAATTCTAAAGACACAGGAATTTCTTTCTCGTTTCTTTTGGTGGCCCACTTGCAGGAAGGATGTTTTAAATTATGTCACTTCATGTGAAGTCTGTGCAAGATGCAAAACACCTCGCTCCTCACCAACTGGTCTGTTACAACCTCTTCCCACCCCGTCCCGCCCGTGGGGATCCATTTCTATGGACTTCATTGTGGAGTTACCAACCTCTCAAGGGAAGAACACCATTCTAGTGGTGGTTGACCGTCTAACAAAGGCAGCTCATTTTATCCCTTGTGTCGGCTTACCCACTGCAAAACAGACATCAGATTTGATGATTAAAGATGTGTTTCGCTTACATGGAGTACCGGATGAGGTTATTTCGGATCGAGGGGTGCAATTCACTTCTAGGTTTTGGCAAAATTTCTGTGCAGCATTGGACATTAAAGTAAACCTTTCTTCTGCTTTTCATCCCCAGACTAATGGACAGACCGAACGAACCAATCAAACCCTGGAGCAGTATCTCCGCTGCTTTATCTGCCACCTACAGGATGATTGGGTGGATCTACTTCCATTAGCTGAGTTCTCTTATAACAACTCTCAGAGTGCCTCCACTAAGCAGTCTCCTTTTTACTCCAATCTAGGTTATCATCCTAACATTCTACCACGATTTCCCATAGAAACGCCTTTACCAGCAGTGGCTGAAAGAATCACGTCTTTACAGAAGAATATGGATCTTCTAAAGGAGAATCTGGAATTGGCTCAGGAAAGGTACAAGAAAGCAGCAGATAAATTTCGTAAACCTGCACCAGCTTTCAAGGTAGGAGACTTGGTCTGGCTGTCAACCAGAAATCTTAAGTTAAGGATTCCATCGTCTAAGTTGGGACATAAGTACATTGGACCCTATAAAATCAGTAAAATTATAAGTGCCGTTGCTTGTCGTCTTCAACTGCCCAGAACTATGAGAATCCACCCTGTCTTTCATGTATCCCTACTAAAGGCTGCAACACCCAATACGTTTCCTGGACGTTCTTCTCCTTGCCCTGACCCAGTGCTAGTCGATGGTCAAGAAGAATTTGTGGTGGAAAGGATTTTGGATTCCAGGTTATTCAGAAATCAGTTACAATATTTGATTAAATGGCAAGGCTACCCAGTGGAGGACAACTCATGGGAACCAGTCAATAACGTTAATG
Organism: Oophaga sylvatica; assembly: GCA_033576555.1. Lineage (NCBI taxonomy): Eukaryota > Metazoa > Chordata > Amphibia > Anura > Dendrobatidae > Oophaga > Oophaga sylvatica. The sequence goes on along the minus strand of JARQOD010000004.1, from coordinate 493,509,830 downwards.
CTCCTCGTTTGCTCCGCCAGTTTCATCAGAGGTACCCAGTCAAGCCTGGTCTGAGGCCATCCGGAGGTTGTCCCTAAGGGGGGAGTAATGTAAGGTTCTTTGTACATGTTCTTGAAACTCAGTTTTTCCGTCAGCCATTTTGCTTTCTGTCTTGCTACAGCTATCTTGCCCTCAGTCAATATGGAGTTTTCAGCTTTCATGTTCCCGCCCTGATTCTCTCCCTCTTGCTTCTTAAGCAGCCACAGCTGAGCAATCAGTGCTTCTGAATCTAGCCTGCAGTGAACCTGTGACCTGACTCCTGAAGCCTTGGACCTTGTACTCCAGCTATTCCTACTGAGGAACTCTGAAACACTTGTGGACTCTGGAATCCTGCTCTTTGAAAGATCCACGTTTGCATGGACTTACGGTAACAGAGAAGAAGATCCTGAACCTGTTGTGGAGAGTGATTGCTGAGCTTAGATTACTCTGGCCTGCTGTGTCTCCTGCTTCTGTGTCTGCAAACTGTGTGACTATTTTTGCCAACTTGTATGAAGTAATACAAGACCTTCTATATCAAACTTGTGTCTCATGTATTTTCATCGCACCCAAGCACAAGACGCTATATGAACTGTACTACACACATTACACACTTCCTCTCCTCTCGCAGAGAGAGGAACTTATTCATTCGGGGGGGTAACAGCTCAGCAGGCAGCATTAGCTCCCTGCTAGCTGTAACCTGTTAACCCTTTCTGATGGATTACAGCGTGGGACCTGACTGTGCATCGGATAGGTAAGAACAATTTTGCTTTTTTATTTTTATTACAGGAAATGGTTTTAGCAGGAAAATAATATATGGTCAAAAACTGTTTGATTATTTCATTAAACTTCTTTTTTATTAAAGTGTGTGTGTTTGATTTTTCTTTCATACAATAGAATTAATAATTGATAGTTGTCTAATTGACAGCTCTCAATTATTAACCTGGCTTAAAGTGACCTTTCAATTGCAAGGTGGCTTTAACCCCTTATTAACCCATTCGCCACTGCTACAGGGCAATGGGAATAGACAGGCAAAGTGCCAGAAAGGGCTAATCTAATTAGAGATTTGCCTTTTCTGGGGTGTCTGGGGGCAGATGTTAGTAGCCAGGGGGGCACACAAAAAATGTACCCTACCTAGGCTATTATTATCTGCCCCCACTCGCTGGCTTTGTCTGTCTGGTGGAGAAAATACAGCGGGAGCCCACGCATTTTTTTTCAACGAATTTATACCTTTAATTAACCCCTACATGTCTGCAATTTTGCACACATACACTCATGTAATTGTAAGTTTAAACCATATATCAAAATACATGAAATGACATGGTTAACTGTGTGTAAACAATGTATCATTTCATGTCGGGTCTGTACTTTCACAAAAGCCGGCAACTGAATTAGCGGCTATTACACTATGTAGAAGTCTATGAACTATAAATATATATATATACATGTCACAATGACATGTATATATATATATATATATATATATATGTGTTCTATGTGTATATATCTATTCTTTCTTTTGTGATTTAAATACTATTCTTTTGGATCCATTATATGTCAGTTTTGCAAGCCTGCGAGAAATTCTCGCAAGTCGGATGTAAATCGGATGTTACAACTATGGTCAGATGCGACTAAATCGCATCTTTGAAGGAAAATCGGATGCCAGACGGATGTCTGATGATTACATTTTGGTCCGATAATCGACCGACTAAAACGGTCCGATTTTTTGTAGTTGTGTGTGACTCCGGCCTTACTGGAAAAACTGACCAAGTTTCTCCAGTGATTTTGGTCATAGTTTAATCCAAGCTTTATCAGAGTTTGATCCAAGTTTTATCAGTTTTTCTTGTACCTGAAAAAAGGAAGTTTCTCTACTCTTGTACTATCTAACAGTCGGTGAAAATTGATTATCAGTGTGAGACATGTAACGAACACAGAAAAGTTGAACTAAGCTTTGTCTCCTTACAAACACATTTGCTACAGCTCTCACAGCTCTGTTGCATATGCAGCACTGACTGCCTGTGAAATGGAAGCTGAAGCTGAGAGGAACCTGCAAATGTGTTAGATATAATCACACACAGCTCTGCAGTGTGCTCAGTAGAACAGAGTGCAGCCATTACACATTACATTGGTACAGTGGCATGTCAAAGCTTGGGCACTCCTTGTCAAAATTACTGTTATTGTAAATAGTTAAGCAAGTTGAAGATTAAATAACCCCTAAAAGGCCTAAAGTTAAAAATGACACATTTTCTTTGTATTTCAGCCCCCCCAAAAAAGTATATTTTCATCTTTTACATTTTAAAAATTACAAAAACAGAAAATGGGCAGATGCAAAAGTTTGGGCACTATTGAAGATTTGTGTGCTCAGATAACTTTGACCTAGGTTTCAGACCTTCATTAGCCAGTTAGGGTTATGGCTTGTTCACTATCATCGTTAGGAAAGGCCAAGTGATGTAAATTTCCCAGATTTATAAAAATCCATCCTCCTCTAACCTTGTGCCAAAAAACAGCAGCCATGAGTTCTATATTGTCATCCATAGCATATTACGTGCTTTGCTGTACATTTCTGTGTTATGCAACACTCACAAAAAGCATTGAAACATTTTTCTGGAGTATTACATGCTTTGTGGTACATTTCGGTGTTAAATAACACTCCCAAAAAGCGGGAAACAAAAATTTTTTTTTTTTTTTTTCTCTTCCCAAGTACGTTTGCTTCATGGAACCGTGCTGAGCACCAGCTGTCTAATGAAGATTTCACAGAAGGGTGAGCTGACTATATATTTTTTGTTTCCCATTTTCTCTTGCAAACTGTGTCAGTCGTGCACACCGCTATTGTGATACTTCTTAATCATACAAAAGGCACATTTATTTGGATTGTTGTGGCTCTTTCCTCTCACCTTTCCTCATGGATACAACTAAAAGTTTCAGTGTAATTGATGATTACACACTACGACTGAATAAAGCAGCCACTGTGTTCAATCATGAATCTCCAACCAGCAGTAAAAAGACTGACAAATTAAAGGAACTTATGATAGAACTGGAGAACAAGATGGCTAAAGAGTTGCGCACGTGGTGGGATTTAACTACGTTGAAGACATATGAATCTAAGGAAATGATTCCTAGAGGTCTCCGTTTGAAAAAAATCGCCACCACTATCTACAATGACGCATTCCAATCTGAATGGAACTCTATTCTCAGTCAATGTTCGCTGAAACTAATTGCTCTGATTACCAAATATGAGGACTTAGAATTAATTACAATAAATAAAGAGATTAAAGTACTACAGAATTCGGTGGAGGAATATAACACTTCAAAGGATTTTAAGAATTTGAATGATCGTCTAAAGGAAAACATGTCTAAATTGGAGAATCATATTATGGAGATAAAAAAGAAAAAGTTCACCAGAGACACCCAGGACTATGCCATGGACAAGGTTTATAATTGGCATTCTAGACCACAGTCTATTCTCAAAAATAGGTTCCATAAACGCAGACGTCACATGGGAAGGGTTAATTTTAGTGACTTAAATGTCTCTTCTGATGTTTCTACATTTTTAACGTCGGATGACTATTCGGACTCTTCTTGTGCTTCCACAAGTAGTTCCGCTCCCCAGTCTAACAAAAATCTGAATAAATCTACTCCAAAAAACGGAGAAGACGCGCGGGGCGCAAACACAGGAGGAAGCAGATATACGACACGCTTTCAGAATCGACGTTATCAGAAACACTAGTAATTAATTTATCAAGTTACATCATTTCTAGTGATCAAACGTCTCTTTTGAGTAAAGGACTTGGTTTTTCACCATCAAAGGACTTCGATGTTTTTTCTACTATACTGGACATTAATAAATTAGCCCGTAATCTAACCACTAAATGTCATTTTTTGTCAGAGGACATTTCAATACCATATGAGTCCTCAGAGGGGGAACCACCCATGGACACATTCAGAACTTTAAAAGAACAAAAAGCGCTATTACATTTGAGTTCGCTACAAAAAGAATCATGTGTTGATAAGATTACAATTAGTGATCATTTTCCTACTAGTAATCCATTATTTTATCCACTAAATTCTAGACCCAATGTACTTGATGGATTCCAGGACATGATTGAGAAAGAATTGCAGGAACTAAAGATTAAAATTAATAATAATAATTCTAGAAAATCAAATGCCAATTTGTCTTCTGTTGAAAAAAAGGCTCTATTTGATCTCAAACAAAATAAGGATCTCATTATAAAAGAATCCGATAAGGGTGGCTCAATAGTGTTAATGGATGCTAGTCTGTACAAAAAAATGGTATTTGTTGATTTAGATAATACGGAAATGTATGAGAAAATACCCAATGATCCCACAGATCAGTACAATCTGGTTCTTTTCAAATTAATACAAGAGGGCTTGCATATGCAAGTCATTGACAAAAAAATCTCTGATTTTATGTTTAATGATCATCCTATTGTCCCTATCTATCATGCGCTCCCCAAGGTCCATAAACAAGTGTTCCCACCTCCTCTTAGGCCAATTGTGGCAGGTATTGGGTCCTTGGGAGAACGATTGGGATCTTGGGTAGATTTCCATTTACAACCACTTGCACAGGCTCTTCCAGGATACATTAGAGACTCCAAATTTATTACTACTATCTTTAATAAATTTACCTGGAATAATAATTTTTCATGGCTTTCTTGCGATGTTGTGGGGCTTTATCCATCCATTCCTCACAACATTGCTATCCAGAGTCTATCCTTTTATTTGGACAAATACGGTCTTTATGATACCGCTACTTCTGAATTCATTTTATTAGCAGTGAAATTCCTGTTATCACATAATTATTTCAGATTTGATGATTGCTTTTTCTTACAGAAGAGTGGAGTAAGCATGGGGGCTAAATTCTCCCCTTCACTGGCTAACATTGTTATGGCCCATTGGGAGGAATTATTTCTATATAACGATGACAATCCTTACAGTACCAAAATTATATGGTATGGCAGTTATATAGATGACCTCCTGTTAGTGTGGGGGGGGGTACACAGGATGAAGCAAAGGAGTTTATTAATTACATCAATGATAATGGGTTCAATTTAAAATTTACATTTTTTCATGATTTTTTTTCTATCAATTTTTTGGATTTAACTTTGTCAGCAGACATTGACAAACATCTAGTGAATATTTCTCCTTTTTACAAACCCACAACAAGTAATTCCACCCTCATGGCAAGTTCCTGTCATCCTAAACACGTTGTGAAAAATATTCCTTATGGAGAATTAATTAGATTGAGACGTAATTGTAGCGACTTCTCCACCTTTTTAGAGGAATCAAACAAAACTTGCAACAAATTAATCAAAAGGGGATATAAAGAAAAGGATTTAATTCGGGCCAGAAATAGAGTCACTAATATAAACAGAGAAAGCCTTTTAAAAAATAAAAAACTGCAACCAACAAATGCAGCAGGTTTCTCTGGTGTTACTTTCACAACAAATTATAGCTCTCAATACACTAATATAGTCTCTATCATTAAAAAATATCTACCTCTTTTAAATCAAGATAAAAAATTAAGAGAGGTTTTAAAAAATCCTGTGCGGTTTGTTCCAAAAAAAGCTCCCACACTAGGCTCATTATTATCTCCCAGTATTTTCACTGATCCTGATAAGTCTCGTTCTCAAAATAATTGGCTAAACCTGAGTGTCATGTGTGCATCGCCACGGAGATCGTCGCGGTTGCACATTCTGACTTCTCACAGCTGAGTTGCTGTTTCTTTGTGTTTGGCAGTTAGGGAGTTAATTCTGTCTGTGCTCAGTTCTGGGACTGGGTGCAGTTTTCTCCCGGCTGCAATTAATTATTTGTTGATTGGTTTCCTTTAAATCTCTGGTTGTCTGTGTTGGGAGTTGCCAGTGAAATTCTTCATGCAGACCACAGATAGGATTGTATCTGTATAGACTTAAGTTAAAGAGCTCCTTAGTTGTTTTAAGCTCACCTTGCTTAGAGTTTAATATCCCAGATCATTTATGTTCCTTCTGTGTTTGAGTGTGTATGCAAGTCTGTGTTTTCTCCAGTCTGTCTTATATGTCTAATCTGTGTATTTAGCAGAGATCAGCCCATATCCCTTTGGTGGTAATCAGAATCCTTCTTAGGACTGATTACAGGGTTCAGGGACTGATAGGAGACAGGGTTAGGCTGGAGACTTGGACCTCTGAACCATTATCAGTACCTCCAAGGTGAGGGATTAGTTAGGACCCCAGTTTAGGGTCAGGTTAGACCCCCGGTCCTCCTCTTTCCTGTGACAGTGTATCAAGTCCTCAAGATTAACCCTGAGTTCAACGGATATCGTGTCAGGTAAATCTATTCTATATTTACATGCTGATGTTGCTAATCTATATGTTGTATAGAGTGTTGTTCTTTTAAGAATAGTTTACTGACATCGTACACATATCATAAGACCGCGTGACATTTTCACTGGCCCATAAAATTATTCCCAGTTGCCATGGATCCAGTAGCCCAGCTGGCTCTGCAGTTGCAGGGATTATCCATGGAGCTGACGGACATTAAGTCCAAAGTTTGAACCTAAAGTAGCTCTCCCGGACAGGTTCACTGGTGGGCGAGACAAATTTTTTACCTTCAGGGAAGCATGTAAATTGTATTTTCGGCTTCGGCCTCGATCATCAGGGAGTGAAGAGCAGAGAGTGGGAATTGTTATCTCGCTCCTACAAGGGGACCCTCAATCCTGGGCCTTCTCCCTTCCTCCGGGATCCCCGGCTCTACAGTCAGTAGATCGATTTTTTACTGCCCTGGGTTTGGTATATGATGACCCAGATCGGGTCTCTCTTGCTGAGACAAAATTACGTAAGATACAGCAGGGAGATCGTCCGGCGGAGGAATTTGCTTCTGAGTTCCGTAGATGGGCCACAGATACTCAGTGGAATGACCCAGCTCTTAGGAGGCAGTTTTGTCATGGGCTTTCTGACAAATTAAAGGACGTTTTGGCTCAGTATGATTCTCCTCCATCACTGGAGGCTGCTATGGCCCTAGCTATCCGTACTGATAGACGGCTCCGGAGAGGTGCGAGGTAACTCCGCCCCCTGTTGTTACTCCACCTACTACTAAAGTCCCTTATGTTGAGGTTCCCCTTGTCTGTTCGGAGGAGCCTATGCAGTTGGGAGGGACATCATTTCGTAGGAGGGGATTGGCGGTACGCCGCAGGACTAGAAGGTGTTTCTTCTGCGGGAAAGAGGGACATTTTGTTGGGGGATGTCCATCCCGTGCCTTGTTGAGCAAAAAGTCGCCGGAAAACTGTTAATCCCAGGTTGTGTGGTGGACGACAACCTGGGAGTATGTATTTCGTCCGCTAGTTCTTCTCAGTTCCTTGTACCAGTGGAGGTGGTGGTTGGTACGAGAGTGGAGAGATTTTCTGTTCTTCTTGATAGTGGGTCCGGGGCTAATCTGGTTGACGCTCAGTTTGCTCAGGCTCAAGGTATGCATCTGAGTGTATTGGTCAAACCGATCCCTATATTCTCCATTGACGCCAGGCCTCTCGGCCAAGGTAGCTTTGTTCATGAGGTTCATAACATTGACCTTCGGGTAGGGGCAATACATAGGGAACTATTATCTTGTTATGTGTTGGAGGGTCTACCTACTCCTATTGTGTTGGGACTTCCTTGGTTGGTTAAACATAACCCTGTGATTAATTGGCAGTCCAGAGATATAAGCCAATGGGGGGAGTTTTGCAAAAATAACTGCATGAACACAGTCATCAGTGCGGTCGTGCCTAGTACTTTGCCTCCTTTTTTGGAGGACTTTGGGGATGTGTTCTCTGAGGAGGGTGTCAGGAGTTGCCTCCTCATCGCGTGTATGACTGCTCTATTAATTTACTTCCTGATGCTAAGTTACCTAAAGCTAGGTTATATAACCTTTCTGGTCCTGAGATGCAGGCTATGAAAGATTATATTTCGGAAAGTCTGGCCAAAGGGCATATTAGACCTTCATCTTCCCCAGTGGCCGCGGGGTTCTTCTTTGTGAAGAAAAAAGATGGAGGCCTACGCCCTTGCTTGGATTTCCGCGAACTTAATCGGATTACTGTTCGAGATCCGTATCCACTCCCTCTGATTCCTGATCTCTTCAATCAAATTGTTGGCGCCAAATGGTTCTCTAAATTGGATCTCAGGGGGGCGTATAATCTGATTAGGATAAAAGAGGGGGATGAGTGGAAAACGGCGTTTAACACGCCGGAGGGACATTATGAGAACCTTGTCATGCCTTTTGGTCTGACTACTGCACCAGCAGTATTCCAACATTTTGTTAATGACATTTTTCGTCATCTGGTGGGGCTGTTTGTGGTCGTATATTTGGATGACATTTTAATTTACTCACCAGATCTTGTGTCTCACCAGGAGCATGTGAGACAGGTGTTGCAGATCTTGCGAGACAATAAACTATACGCCAAACTGGAAAAGTGTGTATTCGCCGTACAGGAACTTCAGTTTTTGGGTTTCTTGGTGTCAGCCTCCGGTTTCCGTATGGACCCTGAAAAGGTGAGAGCAGTGCTTGAATGGGATCAGCCAGAGGATCTTAAGGCTCTGCAGCGTTTTCTGGGGTTTGCTAACTACTACCGGAAATTTATTTGTAATTTCTCATCTGTTGTCAAACCTCTCACTGACATGACAAGAAAAGGGACGGATTTTTCTAAATGGTCGGACAAAGCTTGCCAAGCTTTTTCCTCTTTGAAAAAATGTTTTGCTTCGGCACCCGTTCTCATCCAACCAGATGCATCACAGCCGTTCGTTGTGGAGGTGGACGCGTCTGACGTAGGGGTGGGTGCAATATTGTCCCAGGGTCCGTCCCCTGGTAAATGGCATCCGTGCGCTTTCTTTTCTAAAAAATTGTCGTCCGCCGAAAGGAATTATGATATCGGCAATAGGGAACTTTTGGCCATTAAGTTGGCTTTTGAAGAATGGCGTCACTTTTTGGAGGGGGCAGTCCACCCGGTCACCGTCATTACTGATCACAAGAACCTGCTGTATTTGGAATCTGCTAAGCGTCTGAATTCCAGACAAGCTCGATGGTCGTTGTTTTTTACCAGGTTTAATTTTGTTGTCACTTATCGCCCTGGATCTAAGAATGTTAAGGCGGATGCCTTGTCTCGCAGTTTCCCAGGGGCCGGGAAAATGGATGACCCGATTCCTATCCTTCAGGAGGGGGTGGTAGTGTCGGCTGTATGTTCTGAGCTTGAGGAGGAGGTGTTAGAGGCTCAGGGGGACGCCCCTGCAGGACCTCCAGGGAGACTGTTTGTCCCAAATCAGTTGAGACAAAAGGTTATTGAGGCACATCATAATTCTGCTTTAGCAGGACATCCAGGGAGTAAGGCTACTTTAGATCTCCTTTCTCGCCGGTTTTGGTGGCCTAACGTTAATAAAGATGTTTTAACTTTTGTCGCGTCCTGTGGGGTTTGTGCTCGCTCTAAGACCCCTCATACCCGTCCGTCTGGGACCCTCTTACCCTTGAAACTTCCGGAGCGTCCATGGACTCATTTGTCTATGGACTTCATCACGGACCTTCCTCAGTCGTCAGGGAAGACTGTCATACTGGTGGTTGTTGACAGGTTCAGTAAGATGGCACATTTCATTGCTCTTCCTGCCCTCCCTAATGCTAAAACTCTGGCGCAGGTGTTCATTGGGGAGATTGTGAGACTTCATGGGTTGCCTTCTGATGTGGTGTCAGATAGGGGTCTCAGTTTGTGTCCAAGTTTTGGAGGGCATTTTGTTTACGTCGGGGGATGCAATTGTCATTTTCCTCGGCTTTTCATCCGCAGACCAATGGTCAGACAGAGCGTCTGAATCAAAGCCTAGAGACTTATCTTCGGTGTTTTGTCTCAGAGAACCAGGAGGACTGGTCTTCTTTCTTGCCTCTGGCAGAGTTCGCTCTTAACAACAGGCGGAGCGAGTCCACTGGTAAGTCCCCGTTTTTTGGGGCATATGGTTTTCATCCCCAGTTTTGTACATTCAATGGGGGGGGCCCTTCTGGGTTCCTGAGGAGGAGCGTTTCTCGTCGTCACTTGCTTCAGTGTGGAGAGGTGTATTGAATAATCTGAGTGCTATGGGGAACCGTTATAAACGTATGGCTGATAGGAGGAGAGTTTCTGGTCCAGATCTTAATGTGAACGATCTGGTATGGTTGTCTACCAGGAATATAAAACTTAAAGTTCCCTCCTGAAAGCTGGGCCCCAGATTCATCGGGCCGTAGAGGATCAGTTCCATAATTAATCCTGTGGCATTTCGTCTGGACCTCCCTCCTACGTTTAAAATCCACATTGTGTTCCACAAGTCATTACTTAAGAGGTACGTGGCACCAGTCATACCATCACCTCTACCTCCTCCTCCAGTGGTGGTCAATGGTAACTTGGAGTTTCAAGTGTCAAAGATCATTGACTCACGTCTGAATCGCCGGTCCCTTCAGTACTTGGTGCATTGGAAGGGGTATGGTCCAGAGGAGAGGACGTGGGTTCCTGCGTCTGACATTAACGCAGATCGTTTGGTGCGGACCTTCCACAGAACTCACCCGGCAAACCTGGCCCTGAGGGTCCGGAGGCCCCTCGTAGAAGGGGGGGTACTGTCATGTGTGCATCGCCACGGAGATCGTCGCGGTTGCACATTCTGACTTCTCACAGCTGAGTTGCTGTTTCTTTGTGTTTGGCAGTTAGGGAGTTAATTCTGTCTGTGCTCAGTTCTGGGACTGGGTGCAGTTTTCTCCCGGCTGCAATTAATTATTTGTTGATTGGTTTCCTTTAAATCTCTGGTTGTCTGTGTTGGGAGTTGCCAGTGAAATTCTTCATGCAGACCACAGATAGGATTGTATCTGTATAGACTTAAGTTAAAGAGCTCCTTAGTTGTTTTAAGCTCACCTTGCTTAGAGTTTAATATCCCAGATCATTTATGTTCCTTCTGTGTTTGAGTGTGTATGCAAGTCTGTGTTTTCTCCAGTCTGTCTTATATGTCTAATCTGTGTATTTAGCAGAGATCAGCCCATATCCCTTTGGTGGTAATCAGAATCCTTCTTAGGACTGATTACAGGGTTCAGGGACTGATAGGAGACAGGGTTAGGCTGGAGACTTGGACCTCTGAACCATTATCAGTACCTCCAAGGTGAGGGATTAGTTAGGACCCCAGTTTAGGGTCAGGTTAGACCCCCGGTCCTCCTCTTTCCTGTGACAGTGTATCAAGTCCTCAAGATTAACCCTGAGTTCAACGGATATCGTGTCAGGTAAATCTATTCTATATTTACATGCTGATGTTGCTAATCTATATGTTGTATAGAGTGTTGTTCTTTTAAGAATAGTTTACTGACATCGTACACATATCATAAGACCGCGTGACACTGAGGGGTTTCTACAAATGTGATGCTAACATATGCAAAGCATGCAGGTTTGCACGTAAAACAGAGAAATTTTTTTCAGCTCAAGACTCTTCAGTTTTTTACATCAAGGATTATGTTAACTGCAACACATCATTTGTTATTTATCAAATAGAGTGCATTACTTGCAAGCTACAATATATAGGTTGCACTACATGTCCTCTCAAAGTGCATATCAGAAGACATTTAGCCGATGCAGTAAATCCTAATGCTATCTCTCCATCTGCAGCTTCAAAGCATTTCTTAACACACCACAAAGGCAGTGTTAACTCTTTCAGGTTTAATGCTATAGAGAAAGTTCACAAACCTTTGAGAGGAGGTAATCACAAACGCAAGCTGTTCAATAGAGAATCCTTCTGGATTTTCACATTAAACACGAGAAAACCATCAGGGTTGAATTATAGACAGGACTTGATAAAATATTACAACTGATCAGAATTGCTTGGATTTTTCTGTATATACATTGTTTTCCTTATATGATCTTCTGTGATTTTATTATTTTGTGTTTTTTTTTATTTTTCTTTTCTCTTGGATTTTAGAAACTATATGGTGTATTCATTATTCAAATGATGCTGATTGTCTGACCAATCATGTTTGACTTCCTAGCATATATTCTCACACTCTGTAATCAGAACATAGATCTTGATGAAGACTGCTAAGTCGAAACGCGTCATCTGTTTTTGAAGTGCTTTTTCCTATGCCCGACAATCCTGTGCCACTTATGTTTTAACCTAATGGATTAAAGGTTATCTTTTAGACTGCAACCTTCTCGCTGTTTTTTTTTTTCACTCCCAAAAAGCGTTAATTGCGTTAATTTTTTTCTCTATTCAATTACTCATCCATATACTATTAAGTGTTCTGTGGTACATTTCAGTGTTATATAAGACTCCGAAAAAAACAATTAAACATTTTTCTGGATTCAATTCACCCATACAGTATTACATGTGGTACATTTTGGTGGCATATGACACTCCCAAATAGCTTTGAAACATTTTTCTGTATTCAATTACTCATCCATATACTATTACGTGCACTGTGGTATATTCAGTGGAATCTAACACTACAAAAAAAGTGTTGAAACATTTTTCTGTATTAAATTACTTACCTATAGAGTATTGTGTGCTTTGTGGTACATTTTGGTGTTGTATAACACTTCAAAAAACCATTTTTTTATTGAATTTGTCATCCATACACTTTTGCGTGATTCGTGTACATTACGGTGGTATTAATTCCCCCAAAAAAAACCGCTTTAACTGTGGCATGTCATCAAATTTTTTTTTATTTAAAATAGACTTGGTTTCAAGAGATCCAACAATTGGAAAATACTTAAGGTGTGTGGTATGGGACAGGTAAGTGGAAGTGCTGATGATGGTACACGCAGACGCCAAGAACGAGGAGCAGGTGTGACTACTTCTGTTGCTGTAACACAAGAAACACGTTCATCCACGCCACATAGGTTTCTGTTCAACTTTGCAGAGAGGCACAGTACACCACTTTTGAAGCCGGTATAGTGCAAACAGATGGTCGGTTGGATAGCACATAATGCTTCCAGCATGTTTGGCAGCACCACCCAGTCTTCCACAGTCTGATCAGCCTACAATTTGGATTACTTAATCCACACCATGATCCTCCTTCCTCTCACCATGTTGAGTCCCAGACTACTAGTCATCCCACATTAGGACATTCTGAGGAGATTTTTGCAACATCATTTCTTGATTGTGGCTTCTCATCTTGCAAGCTCGAAGAGGAACAGGAGGGCATGTTGTTTAATGAAAATAAACTTAGAGCAGACATGTCCACAAGCAGACGACAGTGAGGAATCACAAATTTTGTCTAAGGAGGTAGATTATGATGAGACACAGTTGCCGATAAGTCAGGTTGGTCATTTGCAACCAGTGCCATGCCAAGGTCAGCAGGGGCCTGACCACTAAGAGCTTAACTACCATCAGCATGTCATCTAAGCACTCAACTTGGTGGTACGAATGCCTGGGTCCACGATTTTTGCCAGCAGATGATACCACCATCTCTTCTCCTGTACTAGGTGCTTCACAATCACCTCTCCATGACACTGGCCCAGATGCCTCCCACCCTGCACCTGTCCTTGCACATTCTGACTACCATCATCAGGCACTTTCCACTTTATGTCCCAGCACATCGATCAGTTGTGCCTACCCCAGGCCTTTGAGCGAAAGAAAAAGTTTTCAGCCACCCACTGGCTCAAACAATAAACGGGCACATTTCCAAGGTGCTTGCCGTGAAAATGTTGCCCTTTAGGTTTGTTGACATGAATGATTTCCCCCAACTCATGGTGGCAGATTCCCTTGGTACTCGGTCCCCAGCCACCACTTTTTCTCCCAGTGTGGTGTCTCCGCCTTGAACCAGCACATATAACGGAACATCACCCTTACCATTACCAATGCACTTACTGGGATTGTCCACCTAACGAGAGATATGTACACAAGTGCTCGTGGCCAGGGATGCTACATTTCCCTGAAAACACACTGGGTGAACATCGTGGAGTCTATGGCCAAGTTTCAACCTGGCATGGCTCATGTGCTCCTGACTCCGAAGATTGCTGGCCCTACTTCTATCAGCGTTTCCTCCACCTCTTAGATCAGTTCCTGCTCCTTCTCATCCTCCATCTCTGATGTGTTATCTCAGAGCACCTTGTCCACATCAGCTGGAAGCTGCAAGCTCTGCAGCGCTGGCTCAGCGAAGAGGCAACAGGCTCTGCTGAAGCTAATTTGTCTAGGAGGCAAACTGCACAACACGGCGGCACAGTTACTGAAAGGAATAACAGACCAGACAGATCTGTGGCTTTTGCCACTGAACATCCAATCAGGCATGGTCATGTGTGATAATGGCCATAACATTGTGGTGGTTATGAAGCTTGGCAAGCTCACACATGTATCATGCTTGGCACATGTGCTCAACTTCCCAGTTCAGCGTTTTCTGAAAACACACCTAGATTTGCTAAAGCTTTTGGTATAGGTACGCCTAGTCAGTGCCAGTTTCTGCAAGTTGGCTACCGCTGACATGGCTCTGGAAGTGCTGCAGCACTGCATGCAAGTGCCATCTCATCGACTGGGGTGCGACATGCCCACACTCTGGATCTCCACCCTACAGGTGCTGTAAAGGCTTTGTGAGCAGCAGACACCAGTTGTTAAATACCAGCTACAACACACCCTTTGGTATTCTTGTCGGTCTCCACACATAACGACTGAAGAGTGGGCATGAATGTCTGTCATTTGTGTGGTTCTCCAAGACTTTGAAGAGTCCACAAAGATGATGAACTGCGATGACGCCATAGTCAGTGCAATGGTCCCGCTTCTGTGTCTACTTAAACAGTCGCTGCTCACAATTAAACATAAACATGCTTTGTGTAAAGCCTTTATGAGTGTAGAGCTCCCACAACTACACTTTCTAAATTTTTTTATGAGGCACTCCAATTGGTGACTTCAAGGGTGCATGGATGACCCTACTTGTAATTATTGGTAGGCGTTGCGCTGTGTGCAGCGCTTTTATGAGTGTAGGAATACCACAACTACACTTTTCTCACAATATTTGAATGATGCACCACAGTTGGTGCATTCAAGGGTGTATAAATGACCCTGCTTGTAATTTTTGGCAGGCTTTAAACAGGCTTTGATCAGAATGTGTATGAGGCCCTCCAATATGTCTAATACAGGGTGTATCTGAGTCCCTAATTTTTGACACTTCCTGCTTAATTCATAAATTACACTGAAATTTCAATTTTTTTCATAAATATTTACATTTTGGTTTACTAAAATTATTAGTTTATTTTATCCTTTTTTAAGTTTTGCCTTATATACAAGTCATTATACGGGAAAGAATGTTTCTTAACAATTTTTTTTTCCTGTAAACTCCAATTTCTCATTGATTTTGAATGTTTTATTGTCAGTCCCTAAAGTGGAATAAAAGTGTGACACCATTGTTCTGAGCAGCGATCTGGGAGTCATAGATGCTTCCAGGAGTCTTCCCCAGGTTGTACTCCTTCCATTCAACACTTTTTCTATCCATTTCAACATTTTTACTGCCCCCCAGACCTCCTTGTAGGGTCTACAGTATAAATGCACGGATTTTGCATTGACTCCCATTATAATCATTACCTGAAATGAGTATCCAAGCATTACAAATTGTTTGGTTTCATTAACGAGCGTCCAAGCATTTTAGTGTTCGCTCATCTCTAGTATGAATATTTAGCACGATAACCTAGTGTTTATATTAAAAACAGGCTAACATAGGACAAAATTTTAAAAAATATCACAGAAAAAGATAGTCTTACCAACACCAAATCAGATTACAAATGCACTGCCGGATGCAGCAGACGACCTTGATAAAGGCAGGGGGCAGCACAGGTGTAAAATACTGGTGAAAACAACCACTCACAAACCTACCAATATATGGAGGGGGTGGCTGCCTAGTGTTTAAGATGCAAACAAATGAGGCTTGCATAGGACGCCAGTCACACAGGTGTGATGCACAGTGTCTGGCTTACATCCTATTAGTGATGCCCATACTATTAGATCAGGTAGGCTGCTTAGCAATATAAAAGTGCACCCCACAAGGACAGACATCCCAGTACACCCAACCAACACTAAAGGGCCTGGCTGCATCCTGAATAAAGATAGAAATTAATGTATAAGAACAAATACATTACATGAGGTATTGTTCGATATTTTGGCTAAAATACGTAAGCTTGCATCCCTTTATCATGGGGGTCTGCTGCACCCCTCTAGTGCATTTTTAATCTGATTTGGTGTTGGTAAGGCTGCATCTGTGATATATTGCAAGAAGTTGACAGGTCTAAGCCAGGCGAGATATTACACATCACAGTGAGAGACTGCAGAAGTTTTTATTTAAGAAAACAATATCTAACTCCCATGAAGAAAGAGTATTCTCTGGCTGCATAAACTGTGAGCCTGTTGTGAAAATGTGATGTTATTCTATAATTTCCTGCAAAAGATTTTCTCTGCGTTGGTTCAGCTTCCAGCAGTGTCTCACTGGCAATATTTC
Organism: Oophaga sylvatica; assembly: GCA_033576555.1. Lineage (NCBI taxonomy): Eukaryota > Metazoa > Chordata > Amphibia > Anura > Dendrobatidae > Oophaga > Oophaga sylvatica. The sequence continues at coordinate 493,493,390 of JARQOD010000004.1, read as the reverse complement.
AGAAATAATAACATTCATTTTTCGTGTTTGTAATAGATCATCAACCAGATTATAACATCCAGATTGATAAAACAAAGCAGAAACTTTCTGAAAACCATTGTATAATCTGAATGATCTGAGGATAATGTTACATAGAAAAAAAGAAAAAGAACCGATTGTATGCCAACAATCAGTCTATAATGCAATTACAGTAGAATAGCAATGAAAGTCAACACAAAAACTGGACCATCAGGGACAAATCTTGGTTATAATTTCGGGACCTACATAGGAACACAACTGGGTGACCAAGTAACACCATGGTTGAAAAATAATTAGTCTTGTACACCAGGAATTGGCTCTATACAGTGGGTATGGAAAGTATTCAGACCCCTTTAAATTTTTCACTCTGTTTCATTGCAGTCATTTGGTAAATTCAAAACAGTTCATTTTTTCTCATTAATGTACACTCTGCACCCAGGGTCGGATTAAGAACATGATGGGCCTGGAGCTGAAGGGGCGGGGCAAGGGGTGGGGCCAAACACGGCAATTCACAAAGGCCAAAATGTAACGTAAAAGATATAAACAAAGTAAATATATGATACATGCCTAATATAAATACAGTGGATATAGAAAGTCTGTTATGGTTATCACGCTGATAGTAACTTATGAGGCAAATAAACAGGGTTATTCACTGAACGCTAAACTGTGTTTTATCGTAAATAAATCAAACTGGTAGAAGAAAATTAAACTACACATTCACTTTTCGTGCTTTTTTGCTTGCAAATTCCTCAATTGTAGAATCAAGATTAAGCTCATTCAGCAATCTATTTTCAATACATAACAGAGAGAGGGCATTTAAACGCTCCTGGCCCATTCTAGTATATGGTGCAGCATTGAATGTCCCATAGTATATATAGCGCAGCATAGAATGGCCCATAGTATATATAATGCAGCATTGAGAGGCCCATATAGCGCAGCATTGCATGGCCCATAGTATATATAGCGCAGCATTGAATGGCCCATAGTATATATAATGCAGCATTGCATGGCCCATAGTATATATAGGCTGCATTGAATGGCCCATAAGTATATATAATGCAGCATTGAGAGGCCCATATAGCGCAGCATTGCATGGCCCATAGTATATATAGCGCAGCATTGAATGGCCCATAGTTGCGCAGCATTGAATGGCCCATAGTATATATAGCGCAGCATAGAATGGCCCATAGTATATATAATGCAGCATTGAGAGGCCCATATAGCGCATGCATTGCATTGGCCCATAGTATATATATAGCGCAGCATGAATGGCCCATAGTATATATAATGCAGCATTGAGAGGCCCATATAGCGCAGCATTGATGGCCCATAGTATATATAATGCAGCATTGAGAGGCCCATATAGCGCAGCATTGAATGGCCCATAGTATATATAATGCAGCATTGAGAGGCCCATATAGCGCAGCATTGAATGGCCCATAGTTGCGCAGCATTGAATGGCCCATAGTATATATAATGCAGCATTGAGAGGCCCATATAGCGCAGCATTGAATGGCCCATAGTATATATAATGCAGCATTGAGAGGCCCATATAGCGCAGCATTGCACGGCCCATAGTATATATAGTCCAGCATTGAATGGCCCATAGTATATATAATGCAACATTGAGAGGCCCATTCTAGTATATAGCGCAGCATTGCATGGCCCATAGTATATATAGCGCAGCATTGAATGGCCCATAGTTGCGCAGCATTGAATGGCCCATAGTATATATAATGCAGCATTGAGAGGGCCTCTCAATGCTGCGCTATATATACTATGGGCCATTCAATGCTGCGCTATATACTAGAATGGGCCTCTCAATGCTGCCCTATATTACTATGGGCCATTCAATACTACTGATGGAATTTGTCAGAAACCACACACTTTACAACTAGTGTTGAGCGATACTGCTCGATATCTAAAAATATCGAAATGGTATGGCCGATATCACTAAATATCGGCGATACCCAATACCGATACCGGAAGTCCAATGTAAGTCTATGGGAACAAAAAATCGCAACAAAAAAAAACCCTTTCTTTCGTTGTAAACACTAAATATACACACATAGAATACATATATATATATATATAATACATGTCATTGTGACATATATATATATATACATATATGTATAGTTTATACACTTCTACATAGTAAAATATCCTCTGATTCAATTGCCGGGTAAAGCCGGCTTCTGTGAAAAGACAGAAGCACCCGACATGAAATAACACTTGGTGTACATAGGGTTAACCATGTCTTTTCATGTCGTTTGCAATCTGATTTGCACAAACAATTACATCAGTCTATGTGTGAAAATTTCACACCTGTAGGGGTTAATTAAAGGTGTAAATTCGTTGTAAAAAAAACGACTTTTTTGCTACGAATTTACACCTTTAATTAACCCCTACAGGTGTGAAATTTTGCACACATAGACTGATGTAATTGTTTGTGCAAATCAGATAGCAAAGGACATGAAAAGACATGGTTAACCCTATGTACACCAAGTGTCATTTCATGTCGGGTTCTGCATTTTCACAAAAGCCGGCAATTGAATTAGCGGCTATTATACTATGTAGAAGTGTATGAACTATAAATATAAATATATATATATGTGTCACAAATTCAATGACGTATATATATATATATATATATATATAATATGAGGTGTAAAATTGTTTAAAAAAAATGCGTGGGCTCCCGCCCTATTTTCGCAACCAGACAGACAAAGCCAGCGAATGGGGGCAGATAATAATAGCCCAGAGAGGGACCATTATTTTTGCCCCCCCTGGCTACTAACATCTGCCTCCAGACACCCCAGAAAAGATTCGCCCTTTCTGGCACTTTGCCCGTCTATTCCCATTGCCCTGTAGCGGTGGCGAATGGGTTAATAAGGGGTTAAAATGACCTTGCAATTGAAAGGTCACTTTAAGCCAGGTTAATAATTGAGAGCTGTCAATTAGACAACTATCAATTATTAATCCTATTGTATGAAAGAAAAATCAAACACACACACTTTAATAAAAAAGAAGTTTAATGAAATAATCACACAGTTTTTGACCATATTTTATTTACCTGCTAAAACCATTTCCTGTAATAAAAATAAAATAATAAAGCAAAATTATTCTTACCTATCCCATGCACAGTCAGGTCCCACGGTGTAATCCTTCAGAAAGGGTTAATGTTTACTGCAGGGACCGCAGCTAATGCTGCAGCCTCACAGTAAACCCCCAAATGAATGAGCTCCTCTCCTGGCTGACAGGAGAGGAAGTGGAAAGCTTAATTGATTGCTTTCCACTTTCACTTCAGGTCAGCCAGGGACACCATCAGTGACATCAGAGGGAACTGATTAACAAAAATAGGGGTTCCCTTCGAAAAAAAAATGGCGTGGGGTCCCCCCTATTTTTGTTAACCAGCCAGATGAAGCAGACCGCTGAGGCCTGGATTTTCAGGCTGTTAAGGAGCCAAGATCCATGGACCTTGCCAGCCTGATAATACCAGGCCACAGCAGTCTGCATATCTTGGCTGATTAACAAAAATAGGGGATCCCCTCGAAAAAAATTGGCGTGGGGTCCCCCCTATTTTTGTTAACCAGCCAGATGAAGCAGACCGCTGAGGCCTGGATTTTCAGGCTGTTAAGGAGCCAAGATCCATGGACCTTGCCAGCCTGATAATACCAGGCCACAGCAGTCTGCATATCTTGGTTGATTAACAAAAATAGGGGATCCCCTCGAAAAAAATTGGCATGGGGTCCCCCCTATTTTTGTTTAACCAGCCAGATGAAGCAGACCGCTGAGGCCTGGTTTTTCAGGCTGGTAAGGATCCAATATCCATGGACCTTGCAAGCCTGATAATACCAGGCCACAGCAGTCTGCTTAGCTTGGCTGGTTAACAAAAATAGGGGATCCCCTCGAAAAAAAAACGGCGTAGGGGTCCCCCTATTTTTGTTAACCAGCCAAGTAAAATGCAGACTGCTGCGGCCTGGTATTAAAAGACTGTCAAGGCCCATGGATTTTGGCCCTCAACAGCCTGATAATACCAGGCTACAGCAGCCCCACATTTGGCGCATCAAAAGATGTGCCAATTGTGGCACTTTACCCGGCTCTTCCCACTGCCCTGTAGCGGTGGCAAGTGGGGTAATAAGGGGTTAATGTCACCGTTGATTGCACGGTGACAATAAGCCCGGTTAATAATGGAGAGGTGTCAATAAGACACCGATCCATTATTAATCCCAAAGTTATTAAATGTTTAAAAAAAAGACACAGCAAGAAAAAAGTCTTTTAATGAAATAAAAGAGACAACACAGTTTTCATTTCTTTTATTGTACTCTCATTCCTGCGACGCCATCGATCTCCTGTAAAAAAAAAAAAAAAAAACCAACAGTATACCACCTTTCCGACGCAGTCCATAGTAACGAGTGTCCCACGACGATCCAGCTCTGCTACATCGCAATGACAGGCAGAGCCTGTCATCGCGACGCAGCACAGCTGATTACCTGCTTCCCCGGCGGTGACGTCATCGGACTGACTGCTTTACGGCCGGAATTACCCAGCAGTCACTGCAGTTATCGCGAGAAACTGCATGTGACCGCCGGGGAAAGATGATGGCGACCATGAAGCAGTCCAGGCCGTGACCGCCGGAGATCTTCTGCCAGGTAAGTGCCGCTGACTCCTGACAGACCCGACCGACGGACACTGACAGTGACAGTGACAATCCCGATTCCGGTATTCGATATGACGAAAATATCGGTATTCGGAATCGAAAGGCCGATACAGCTAATATCGGCCGATATCCGATATTTGCAGTATCGTATCGCTCAACACTATTTACAACACAAACCTGTGCAGAGACTTCAGGATTCTCCATCTGCTTTCACTGTAATATGGCTGGGATTCTTGTAACAGCACACACACCTCTGCCTGCCTGTCTCTCCTCCAGACAGGGACCGTCACTACAACACACTGAACACAGGGCAGGATGCCAATAGGCAAAGATGTAAGAAGACAGTGCATGTATGAGGACAAATGAAAGGTGAGCTGTGACTGGCTGCTCTGTGGTCACATGTTCTGCCTTCATTTACATCCTGCTTCTGTATTGGGTGAATGAGATAACACTGTGCTGCTGCCGACTCCTCTCCTACAGTACTTTCAGCGGCAGCTTTCCTCTCTCCCCCTCCAGCACACAGTCTCTCCTGGCTCCTCACCTCCCCCTCCACCACCAGACTGACGTCAGCAGCACAGGGAAGGGAGGAGAGCAGAGAGCCACTAGATAACAAGCGGCTGGCTGGGCCGCGGATGGGCCTATCTCTAACAAGGGGCCTTGGAGCTGCAGCTCCATCAGCCCCTACGTTAATCCGGCCCTGTCTGCACCACATCTTTACTGATAAAACCAGAAATGTAGAAATTTTTGCAAATTTATTAAAAAGGAAAAACTGAATTATCACATGGTCATAAGTATTCAGACCATTTGCTCAGTATTGCGTAGAATCACCCTTTTGAGCCAGTACAGCCATGAGTCTTCTTGGGAATGATGCAACAAGTTTTTCACACCTGGATTTGGGGATCCTCTGCCATTCTTCCTTGCAGATACTCTCCAGTTCCGTCAGGTTGGATGGTGAACGTTGGTGGACAGCCATTTTCAGGTCTCTCCAAAAGATGCTCAATTAGGTTCACGGCTGGGCTCTGGCTGGGTCAGTCAAGAATGGTCACAGAGTTGTTCTGAAGCCACTCCTTTGTTATTTTAGCTGTGTGCTTGGGGTCATTTTCTTGTTGGAAGGTGGACCTTTGGCCAAGTCTGAGGTCCAGAGCACTCTGGTAGAGGTTTTCATCCAGGATATCTTTGTACTTGGCCGCATTCATGTTTCCTTCAATAGCAACTAGTCGTCCTGTCCCAGCAGCTGAAAAACACCCCCCTAGCAAATTTCCATAACATCGACTTTTTCAAAATTGCATATGAGCAGAACTTTCAGAAATATTCACCCTACATACCTTGGCTGCTGTCACTTGGTTAATACTGGTTGTCTGAGGACTATTCTGTCACGCTTAATGCACTTGCGCAAATCATCAAGATGAACTGCTGGCAGCTCCTTTTGCGATTACCGACCAATGACGTCCCAGTCTTGCTCAACGTGCAGACTCTGCAGATACCATTACCAAGAAAAAACAGCCGCACTCAAAAAAAGTTGCTATAATTTGCAGATAGAAAACACTAGAGTTTATTTTGTGTACAATATAATTTAATCACAGGAAAATTATCGAGGTAGCGAGGGAAACGAGGTAACGTTTCGACCCAGTCCCGGTCTTTATCAAACCTCACTTAAGAAGTAGAAAAAGTCACCAATAAGTTATACTAGACAAATAGAAAACAGAAGTCCCATCTGGGGCTTGGTACTGTGTGGGGTCTAGCGCCGTCTGTGGTGGTTTTCTATCTGCAAATCATAGCAAAATTTTTTGAGTGCGACTGTTTTTTCTTGGTTATGGTATCTGAAGAGTCTGCAAGTTGAGCATAACTGGGACATCATTGGTCGGTAATAACAAAAGGAGCTGCCAGCAGTTCATCTTGATGATTTGCACAAGTGCATTAAGCGTGGCAGAATATTCCTTGTTTTTCTTGGTTATGATTTCTGGTGTGCGTCATTTACCTCTTTAGTTCTGCTGATACCATGGTAGCAAGTTTTGTCCACGTGTAAGTGTGTGGAACTCATACTTGATACAGAATAAACTGAGGTGTTTTAAAAATGTTATTTTCATTTATTCATCATGTAAATATCATTACCATGTCTATCCATCCTGTGATTTCCATAATTCCATGACTTTTCCATGTGGTTTTGTAGTTTTAATGTTGAAGAGTGTAATAAATACAAAAGGTGTTCATGGAGTTTATGTATACTTCAGCTGCATTCATGGGCTTTATTTACTGTTATATACCATTACTGTAATTTTCTTTCAACATTCCATACTTAGCCAGTATTTGGTATCATAGAGGCCTGCCTTTTAAATGGGGTTTCTCAAGTTATTAAAATGCTTTCATTAGTTAGGCAGCATAAAAATAAGCAAATCTTTCAAATTGCAAAGCTGATTTCCATTGACCTTGGACACTATATAAACCAGTAAAATAAATAAATAAAAAATAAAATAAATAAAAATAAACAAAGTAAACACATCTGCTTGAGCACCCTGGCCAAGTGTGCTAAGTAGCTACATTCTAGGAGAAGAGTCAACTCCTTATGTACCAACCATCTCTCTCCAGTCCATTGCTTTCTATACAGCAGTTAAGGCACTGTCACACTTAGCGATCGCACCAGCGATTACGACAACGACACGACCTGGCGCGATCGCTATGTGATCGCTAGTTAGATTCCAAACACATCTCATCAGCAATCTGTATAACGACCTCTGCGGTCGTTGGGAAAACCTAGTCCCGCCTGCGACGCTGGTGAAGTCGTTCATAAAGGGTGTCACACTCAGCGATTCAGGCTCACCAGCGGGACACCAACGACCAAAAAACAGCTCAGAACATTCATAAGCGATCAGCGACATCTCAGCAGGGCCACATCGCTGCTACATGTCACACACAGCTGCGTCGCTAACGAGATTGCTACTGCGTCATAAAATCGCTGACGCTTTAGCGATCTCATTAGCGATCTCGCTTAGTGTGACAGTACGTTTAGCGCTTCACCTGCCTCATTGAGAGCTGTGATTAGGTTTCCTAATCAGAGCTCTCAATGAGTCATGTGCATGTCCAAATGCCCTATTATCTTTATGTGTAAATATACTGATAGCAGTGTAGACTCCAGAACAAACCACTGATAGCTAAATGTATTACAGCAGGTGCAGACCACCTTATTTTACAACATAGCAGAAGGGAAAGGGAAGAGAAAACTTCGCTCACCAAAATATACCTGAGACCATCAGTGCCTGGAGATCAGTGGCTGACTACCACATGTAAGCAAATAGAAATAGAAGACTTCTGGTACAGGAATCCTTTTTCAGTAAAAAATATTTCTGTATTTAACCATCTTCAGCATGAAAAATAACATTATGGGGACCCCCCCATAGATCTGACACATTTCGGACCCAGTAAAAACAGTCCTTCCTCAAAGGCCTTATTTTACATTTGTTATGCCTGAGTTTGATCCGACAAAACATTGAACGAATGTTATTGCTATGGGACCGCACTCATGTTCAATTTTTTTCCTCAGGCAGAGCAGGAAAAAATTGCAACATGTCCAAGTTTGAATGAACTGTAAGATAACACTCAACCATGTACGTCAATAAGTGCGTGTAAATCATTTGAGTACACTCGGATGACATCTGACTGCAGTCTAATTTCCACACACTGACACAATGGAGAAGATGAAGAAATTTTCTTCTCCATCCTCTCCTCACAGTATGCTCTGTTCCTCTCATCCAAGAGAATTGGATCACACTATGCTGATCAGTGTTGTGTCATTTGTATAATCGGCCCCATTCTTTCAGAGGAGAGAATCTACAGCCGTCTGACTCTATCATTCTACTAAGGCCGGGATCACACATGCGAGTAAGTCGTCCGACACTCGCATGTGAAATCCCAGCTCTGGCGTCGGCACTTGGGAGTGGAGTGCATGGCTGCATGTAGTTATATACAGCCGCTCGCTCCACTCCCGAGTGCCGACGCCAGAGCTGGGATTTCACATGCGAGTGTCGGACGACTTACTCGCATGTGTGATCCCGGCCTAATACCACAACTCTGCTACTAACCAAGATTGTTACTGAAGAATAGTCTGTATCTGCCCTTCTAGAAACAAAGAAGTAAAAGACACTGCATAGCTCTTAGCAGTTCGAAAGACAACTTGAGAATAACACTTTAAACTTAACTACCCCAACTTCAATGCTAAGGAATTTATATCATAATGCAGAACACTGTAACTTCTTTAACCCCTTTAAGACCTTGGACGTTTAGGTTCGTCCAAAGTTGCCTCCCTCCCTTTGATGCGGGCTCCGGCGATGAGCCTGCAACTTTTCTGGCACATGTCAGCTGATTTAATCGGCTGTCATGTGCACCTAAGCCGTAGGTGGAATTTATATCCTTCTGTGGCTGTTAACATGTTAAAGGGAATCTGTCACCCTAAATTGGCAGGATATTTAAATGATGGCAGTCAGGTCAGATGGGCGGTGTTTTGGGTACTTGCCTTAACATGTTGTTCGCCGCTGTCTCCATTATTTCTGGGAATTGTAGTCGTTGCCCTCCATATAACGCGCCTGCGCATTGCAATCTGCTGGCAAAGCATACTGCGCGTGCGCAATTCAAGATTGCAATGCGCAGGCGCGTTATATGGAGGGCAACGAGTACAATTCCTAGAAATAATGGAGACAGCGGAGAACAACATGTTAAGGCAAGTACCCAAAACACCGCCCATTTGACCTGACTGCCATCATTTAAATATCCCGCCAATTTAGGGTGACAAATTACCTTTAAATGCCGCAGTCAAGTTCCACAGTGACATTTAACATGCACACGCAGGAAGCACGTCCTCAACCCCGGCCTATCGGCACCCGTGTCATGATGTCTGCAGGTCGCCGGTCAGCGTTCATAGCAGATGAGAATTTTTACATGAGCATTTTTTTACTGCTGTGTGTAGCATGAGCGATCGGATGATTGGAGCTTCTGGTCTCCCATGGAGACTACTGAAGGCAGTGAAAAGAAAAAAAAGAAGTGCTGAGGTTTTGGTGATTTGATTGACACCTTGACTCCAATCTGTGACTGGGAGGTGCAGAACTTTCCCCAGGTGTTCTGTGTTCTGGAGATTGCCAGACGTAGTTAGGAGTTCCTGGTGAGTGCTTGCCTGATTCTTTTGTTCTGAGTTCTGATCTTCTGCTGCCTGGACCTTTGGACCATGTTCTGACTATCCTGTGTCTTGTCCATTTGCTTTGATCTGCTATCTTCTGGTATTTTGACTCTTTGACCGTGAAATGACATGCACCTTTGTCTTTTACCTTGGTTATCTACGCGCTCTCTTTGTATTGACCCCGCAACGTCTGACTTCTCTACCTCATGGTCTGTCCGTGAATAATGACGAGCATGACAGTATTTCTGGCCCTATACTTTTTTCCTCATCGATAGATCCAGTTCATGTACTCTGTTACCAGGTGACAGATCTGACCCAGATGGTTCAGGATCTGGCCAGGGATCACCAGAGGCTAGAATTGTCAAAGTCCCAGCTGCAGGGTTAGTTTAGTACTCTTGTGCTTCCCAAAGCTCTCCGCTATTGACAGTAGTTATGTCTTCTGCATCTGAAGTTGTCTGCCCCTGAACCAGTTGTGGCACTTCCTAAAAGATTTTTGTGGGAGAGGGAGCAGTTTGGGGCAGACATGGGCAAGTGCTGCCTGCGGGCCACATCCAGCCCTCTGGCTGTCTCAGGCCCACCCGCTCGCTGTTTCCATGTGCGGCTCTGCGCTGCACCTCTGACTCCTTTGGTGAAGGAGGGGCCTCCAGCCACCTCCTCCACCAATCAGCATGTGAAACAGCTGACGTGATGATGTCATTTCATCACGTCAGCTGTGTACTCCAGAGAGTCCATGCACCGGTGGCAGGGAGAAAAGCAGAGTGCCAGGAAACAGGACTGAGGTGAGCATATGGTGTTTTTTTTTCTTATGTGTATAGGCTGTTTGGGTGGGCATATGTGGCGCCGTTGTGGGTATTGTCGCCACAGAGGTATCGCATCTCAGCCAGAGATGTGGTATTTCAACTCTCAGGAAAGGTGGAGACATTACACCTGGCTCTGGCAACACTGCATCCATCACTCACACTAGTTGAGTTGTCTTAGCATGTCTGCAGCTAGCAAAGGGTGTAGATGGTGGGTGGAGCTTGTGGGTCAGTGCAGGAGTTAGAGGGAAGTGAGAGTTCCCCCTTGGGGGAGGAAGAGAGCAGACCTGTTTGAGAGAGCTCTCCCGTAGGGGAGAGGAGAAGGAGATAATGATCGTGGAGCAGGTTCCAGTCCTAAGGAGCTGCTCATAGAAAGAAAGAAGAGAGGTTCCCTAGAAGAGAAAAGGGATTCTTAGAGAGAGACACGGCTGAGCTGAAAGCTACAGGTGGCTCATTCCAGGACTGGCGGACGCCGGCTGGGAAAATCCAGGTCGCAGAAGGGACTTGGCCCTAGACTAGTGGAAGAACTTTATGATTCAGCTAGCGAACCAACTGCTGTGATAACTTTAGGGATCACAGTCACATCCGTAAGTATCTTCTCCGGGAAGGAATGCTATATAGGATCAAGGGAACGCAGAAATAAGACATCGTCCAACAGGATCCGCAGCTTCTAGACTGGGACACTGCTTAGCGAAGGTGCTGGAAGGAAAGAAGGAGTGGGAAATCAGCACAGAGAGATAGCCAGAGAAGGCATATACTGACAGGGAGCTTTGGACTAGTGTTCTCCATCCACCTGGGAGTTGGTTGGACTCCTCACCTGGAGGACGTGGCACCAAGCGTGCACCTGTACTGTGCACACTTGAACTGTGAATAATGCTTTGGAAACTGCAACTCGCTGACTGTTTCTCAGTTTCTTCCTACGTCACCTATTACACTCAGCTACATCTCTCAGCACCATTACCACCTTTTACTACATCTACCTGCCCTGGGATATCATAGCCTCACCTGTGGGAGGTTGTACCAACTCTGCTGCATCTCACCATCTGTCCCAGTGGATCTGCACCGCAGCGCTGGTCGCCATTGACCAGGTACCACAGGTGGCGTCACGAATACCTTACTACAAACTCTAAACATCCCCTGTAAATATTCCCCTTTCATTGGACGCCCAGGGCCACGGACCAGGTCACCGCCGCTGTGACACATCCCTTCAATACACCTGCCCGGTACAGAGTATCCTACTGCCCTGGCGGGCGATGCACATGGGGAGGCTATGGGGGTGTGATATGGTGCTGCACACATGGGGTGACATGGTGTTGCACACATGAGGTGACATGGTGCTGTACGTGGGGTGACATGGTGCTGCACATGGGGGTGACATGGTGCTGTACATGGGGGGTGACATGGTGCTGCATATGGGGGGTGACATGGTACTGCACATGGTGCTGCACATGGGGGCGACATGCTGCACATGATGCCGCACATGTGGGATACATGCTGCACATGGTGCTGCACATGGGGGCGACATGCTGCACATGGTGCCGCACATGTGGAATACATGCTGCACATGGTGCTGCACATAGGGTTGACATGCTGCTCATGGTGTTGCATATGGGGGCGACATGTGGCTCATGGGGAGGCTATGGGGGACATGCTGCACATAGGGAGGCTATGGTGGCGATATGCAGTGTATATATGGAGGATGTGTGGGGCTTATGCAGTGTATGGGGAGGCTGTGTGTGGCTCATGCAGTGTATATATGGAGGCTGTGTGGGCTCATGCAGTGTATATAGGGAGGCCATGTGGAGCTCATGCAGTGTATATACGGAGGCTATGTGGGGTTCATGCAGTGTATGTAGGGAGGCTGTGTGGGGCTCATGCAGTGTATATAGGGAGGCTGTGTGGGGCTCATGCAGTATATGGGAAGGCTGTGTGGGGCTCATGCAGTATACATAGGGAGGCTGTGTGGGGCTCATGCAGTGTATGGGGAGGCTTTGTGGGGCTAATGCAGTATATATAGGGAGGCTGTGTGGGGCTCATGCAGTTTATATACGGAAGCTTTTTGGGGCTCATGCAGTGTATATAGGGAGGCTGTGTGGAGCTCATGCAGTGTATATAGGGGCTTGGGTATGCAGTGTAATAGGGAGGCGTGTGGCTCATGCAGTGTATGGGGGCTGGTGGGTCATGCAGTGTATATAGGGAGGCTGTGTGGGGCTCATGCAGTGTCTATAGGGAGGCTGTGTGAGGCTCATGCAGTGTATATAGGGAGGCTGTGTGGGGCTCATTCAATGTGTATAGGGAGGCTGTATGGGGCTCCTGAAGTGTATGTAAGGAGGCTGTGTGGGGCTCACGCAGTATATGTGGAGGCTGTGTGGGGCTCATGCCGCCTATGGGGGGAAGCTGTGTGGGGCTCGTGCCGCATATTGGGGAGGCTGTGTGGGGCTCATGCCTCATAGAATGGGCTGTTTGGGGGCTCATACGATATACAGAAGGGGCTGTGCTCGGGTTCAAATGATTTATAGGGGGATGTCAGCATTCTTAATTCTCCTCAATATTAGGTGATTAATATTAATAAAATTATCAATAATATAATAATTAGAATATATCAATATTAATATTGAGTAGAATTAATTTCGGCCTAATTGGTTCAGCACCCCACAACAATCACGGTCTCTCATGTGGCCCCTTGGGAAAATTAATTGCCCACCTGTTATGATTTGGTAGCTGAGGAGAGCAGGCAAAAACGGCAATACACCAGAGAGGTTGGAATCTACTGGATTGCAGTCCTGACTAACCACCACAGCTAAAGGCAGCCGTAGAGCGTTCCTACGTTGGTCCTAGACGCCTCGTCACAGCCTGAGAGGTTAACTACACCTAAAGATAGAAAGAGGAAAGCTATCTGGACCGGAGCAGATCCCCAAAGAACATATAAGAAGCCCCCAAACATGTAATGGGGTTAGACAAGAGGAAATACAGACACAGACAGAAAATAGTATGAGCAAACGTTGGGGCCCAATCTGCCTAGACAGAAAAGGATGGGAAGGACACTTACTGCAATCCAAAAAACCCTAAAAAATACCAACGCTGCTAATTGCAAAAACACCTGAGATCACACGACCTCTACCACCTAAATTAGTTCTCTGGTGTAACAAAACTAAGCCGCAGCCACTGAAAAAACTGGAAAAGGCAAATTAACAAATAACAGTGGCTCCAGAAGAACTGAGAGGAGCCCAAGCCCCCCGGGGGGGGGGAAACCT
>JARQOD010000004.1:493459109-493479394 GCA_033576555.1 Oophaga sylvatica | reverse complement strand
ACATCCAGGACTCTCTTGAACCCCTCGACTGAGTTCGCCATCACCACCTCCTCAGGCAAGGAATTCCAGATTCTCACTGCCCTAACAGTAAAGAAACCTCTTCTATGTTGGTGGAAAAACCTTCTCTCCTTCAGGCGCAGAGAATGCCCCCTTGTGACCGTCACCTTCCTTGGTATAAACTTCCTTGGGATCGGAGAGATATTTGTATTGTCCCCTTATATACTTATACATGGTTATTAGATCACCCTTCAGTCGTCTTTTTTCTAGACTAAATAATCCTAATTTTGCTAATCTCTCTGGGTATTGTAGTTCCCCATCCCCTTTATTAATTTTTTGACGTCCTTTGCACTCGCTCTAGTTCCATTATATCCTTCCTGAGCACCGGTGTCCAAAACTGTACACAGTACTACATGTGTGGTCTAACCAGGGATTTGTACAGAGGCAGTATAATACTCTCCTCATGTGTATCCAGACTTCTTTTCCAGACCTCTGACTAGTGATAAGTGAGCGTGCTTGGATAATATAAAGCTAAAATTAAGGAATTATATCAGGCTTCCAAAATGGAGTCGAAATTGGTGTATTACTAGGATAAGCTGTGTTCCCTGCTCGGCAAAACTTTTGCTGAGCAGATGCCTTCAGACCATACATTTAACCATGAGACCATCCTCTGCTTCCCCATCTGTGTCGGCTCCAAGGCTAGAACAAGTAGTTGAGGTATATTTTCTGGGCAGTTAGACGCTTTACAGTATTGTGATTCACAGGAAAAATAATTTGCTGCAAATCTAATTTTTGAGAAAAAATTGATGAAGCTGGCAAAATCAAAAGACTTGATGACCTCAAGTCTTGAGCAATTCTTTTTAAGCTGGCTAAAACTCATTGCAACCAAGGAACATGAGCAATTCTTTTTAAGCTGGCTAAAACTCATTGCAACCATGGAACCACCACTTTAGGCCTTGAATGAGCCTCTTTAATGGCCTAATAGTAGGGAATGAGAGTCCCTACGAATGCCCAATTATCATCTCATCTAAAACCAGCATTTACTTGTGGCTGACACTCCCTGTTCTATAAAGATTAATTTTCAGCAGTTATCTCATTATCATCACAAACAGAACTAAAGTGGGCGGTATCATTTATATATAATTAACACAGGGTCCACCATTCCAACAAGGTGATGGACACAACTCACCTTCTGCACAATGATCTTTTCTCAATTTCACGACTCACAATGTTCTAAGGATGTTATGAGTTGCAGCTCAGTGGCCCTATAAGATCAAGGGCATGTCGGGTTGTCAAGAATTGTGAGTGACAGCCCAATTGTCCAATCTGAGCCAGAAGCATTCTGGGCTGTCAGTATTTTGAATGACAGTCGAGCTGTACAATCTGGCTGGGCCTATGGGGTTTCCTTCAGATGTCAGGGTGATTACCTGGCTATTTAGCTGGCTGGAAATGGTCAGACCATTGCCATTTGTAGCCTTGCTCAATGGTGTGTTAGCTCTGTGCTTTGTATTCTGATATTGTATTCTGATGTTCTAATCTTTATTGCCGGACCTTGCCTTTTGAAAACTTGCTTGTATTACCCATTTTGCCTTTGACACAATCTGATCTTAGTTACCAGACTCCAGACTTTGTCTCTGATTATTATGTCTTAACCTTTTGTCTTTGACATACCCTCCTTGCATTTGACCCTGGACTCCTTGACTTCCTCCCTTCACGGCTTGTCTAGAAGTACCTCAGTGTCACAGATCTTTGATCTCTGATCATAAATTATGCCAAGAAAACTCTCCTGTACAACTCAAGTTACAATCAGTATTACTTGTGGTTCTTGTGGCTGCTGTTAAGCACATCTCTGAATGTTGTAAAGAGAAGTTAAGGCAAGATGGCGTCATAGAATATATTAATATATTACAATGTAACTACATATCAGTATTTCATTTAATTAGTAAAAGAATATATAATACATTCCCTTTAAGGAACTATAACCAAAACTCTTGGAGCTAATGCTAATTTGTGTCTCCAATATTGACTATCATCATACTCCTTCAGGACAAGAAGACATTAAATTCCCTAATACACACAAAGTTCAAGGCAATACAAATCAACCCTGATTACATTAATTAAACAGACTAGCCATCCATTGTACTTGAAGCTGCTCTGCTGGGGAAATGATGTGATGTACATTTACATCAACCCTAATGAGATAAACCTGTCGACACTGCATTACTCTAGACGGAATATAATAGGATTAATTTATTTATTAGGAAATCCAACATTTAAAAGAAAATTTCCCTTAACAGGAATGTAAGAAGTTGATTTGTTTGGAAATCCTTTAGTAATTGATGTAGTTTATTTTAATTAAATTTTGTTTTAAAGTGCACATATAGCCTTTAACACCATTTTGTTTACAAAATATAAATAGCCCAAATACATCTCTGCAAAAATATACATTTAAAGCGTACCTGTTCTTTTACACAGAATCTGTAGAAAAACATGTTCTTGCTATCCTACTTAAGTCACAACTGATTTTGGTGGACATACTAATCTTGTAATTCACTAAGATTCAGCAGGAGATTTTTTTTCATTAGTATTCTGCCTGCACTGTTGGTGCTGGAACTTCCTTTGCTTCTCATCATGCATTATTCTTACCATTTTGTAATAAGTACACCACACTACACTTCACAGGCTTCTTTCACTGTTTATTGTCTACTTATGGAAATACAGAACTTACATAGTTGAACAAAATATGGCAAAGGTGGAAGTGTATTATTCCTATTTCCTGTGAGTGGAAAAGGTAATTCTGATGACTAAATTAAACTGGTTTACAGTTAGCTACATTTTGTCAAAATGGACATACAGTGGGTACGGAAAGTATTCAGACCCTTTACATTTTTCACTCTTTGTTTTATTGCAGCCATTTGGTAAATTTAAAAAAGTTATTTTTTTCTCATTAATGTACACTCTGCACCACATCTTGACTGAAAAAAAACAAAACAGAAATGTAGACATTTTTGCAAATTTATTAAAAAGAAAAACTGAAATATCACATGGTCATAAATATTCAGACTCTTTGCTCAGTATTGAGTAGAAGCTCCCTTTTGAGCTAGTAAAGCCATGAGTCTTCTTGGGAATGATGCAACAAGTTTTTCACACCTGGATTTGGGGATCCTCTGCCATTCTTCCTTGCAGATCATCTCCAGTTCCGTCAGGTTGGATGGTGAACGTTGGTGGACAGCCATTTTCAGGTCTCTCCAGAGATGCTCAATCGGGTTTAGGTCAGGGCTCTGGCTGGGCCAGTCAAGAATGGTCACAGAGTTGTTCTGAAGCCACTACATTGTTATTTTAGCTGTATGCTTGGGGTCATTGTCTTGTTGGAAGGTGAACCTTCAGCCAAGTCTCATGTCCAGAGCACTCTGGAAGAGGTTTTCATCCAGGATATCTCTGTACTTGGCCTCATTCATGTTTCTTTCAATTGCAACTAGTCGTCCTGTCCCTGCAGCTGAAAAACACCCCCATGCTGCCACCACCAAGGCAAATAAAATAATGGGATGCATTAAAAGAGGCATAGATGCTCATGAGGAGAACATAATTTTACCTCTATACAAGTCACTAGTGCGACCACACTTAGAATACTGTGTGCAGTTCTGGTCTCCGGTGTATAGGAAAGACATAGCTGAACTGGAGCGGGTGCAGAGAAGAGCGACCAAGGTTATTAGAGAACTGGGGGGATCTGCAATACCAAGACAGGTTATTACACTTGGGGTTATTTAGTTTGGAAAAACGAAGGCTTAGGGGTGATCTTATTACAATGTATAAATATATGAGGGGACAGTACAAAGACCTTTCTAATGATCTTTTTACTCTTAGACCTGTGACGGGGACAAGGGGGCATTCTCTACGTCTGGAGGAAAGAAGGTTTAGTCATAATCACAGACGCAGATTCTTTGCTGTAAGAGAAGTGAGACTATGGAACTCTCTGCCGTCTAATGTTGTAATGAGTGATTCCTTACTAAAATTTAAGAAGGGACTGGATGCCTTTCTTGAAAAGTATAATATTACAGGCTATATTCACTAGTTTCCTAGATACTGCGTTGATCCAGGGAGCTAGTCTGATTGCCGTATGTGGAGTCGGGAAGGAATTTTTTTCCCCAATGTGAAGCTTACTGTTTGCCACTTGGTTTTTTTTTTGCCTTCCTCTGGATCAACATGTTAGGGCAGGTTAGGATAGGATATGGGTTGAACTAGATGGACTTAAAGTCTTCCTTCAACCTTAATAACTATGTAACTATGTAACTAACCATGTTTCACTGTTGGGATTGTATTGGGCAGGTGATGAGCAGTGCCTGGTTTTCTCCACACATACCACATAGAATTATTACCAAAAAGTTCTATCTTCGTCTCATCAGACTAAAGAATCTTATTTCTCATAGTCTGGGAGTCCTTCATGTGTTTTTTTAGCAAACTCTGTGGGGCTTTCATATGTCTTGCACTGAGGAGAGGCTTCCACCAGACCACTCTGCCAAAAAGGCCCAACTGGAGGAGGGCTGCAGTGATAGTTGATTTTGTGGAACTTTCTCCCATCTCACTGCTGCATCTGTGGAGCTCAGCCACAGTGATCTTGGGGTTCTTCTAAACCTCACCAAGGCTCTTCTCCCACGATTGCTCAGTTTGGCTGGACGGCCTGGCCCAGGAAGACTTCTGGTGGTCCCAAACTTCTTCCATTTAAGGATTATGGAGGCCACTGTGTTCTTAGGAACCTTGAGTACTGCAGAAATTCTTTTATAACCTTGGCCAGATCTGTGCCTTGCCACAATTCTGTCTCTGAGCTCCTTGGCCACTTCCTTTGACCTCATGATTTTCATTTGGTCTGACATGCACTGTGAGCTGTGAGGTCTTATATAGACAGGTGTGTGCCTTTACAAATCAAGTCCTATCAGTTTAATTAAACACAGCTGGACTCCAATGAAGGAGTAGAACCATCTGAAGGAGGATCACAAGGAAATGGACAGCATGTAGCCTAAATATGAGTGTCTGAGCAAAGGGTCTGAATACTTATGACCATGTGATATTTCAGTTTTTTCTTTTTTAATACATTTGCAAAAATTTCTAAATTTCTGTTTTTTTTTCAGTCAAGATGGGGTACAGAGTGTACATTAATGAGAAAAAATTATTGTTTTTGAATTTACCAAATAGCTGCAATGAAACAAAGAGTGAAAAGTTTAAAGGGGTCTGAATACTTTCCGTGCCCACTGTATAAGAGATAGGTTTTACTTGTAACACAATAGAGACAACTGTAGGCTTAGATCTACTACAGCAAAGGTACATAGATACCAGCCCAACTTATTGATACATTTTGGAGTAAACAGAGAACCAAAAAATTCACAATTTAACCATAAATTTGCAAAAAATGCCAAACTGCATAAATAAAAAATACATTTCTGACAATTAACTGCATCTATTTTTTTAAAGGGAAAACACACTAGTCAAAAATCTGCCCCATAAATTCCAGATGAATTTTGATTCTAAGTAGTTTACAAAGCTTGTATTTTAAATTTCACAGCCATGATATACAAAGAAGAAAGGGAGCTCATAGCAAAGAGTAGTATTAGTATTAACAATAGTAGTAATGTTAAAGGGAATCTGTCACCCCATTTTTCGACAAAAAGCTGCAGCCACCGCCATCAGGGGCTTATCTACAGCATTCTGTAATGCTGTAGATAAGCCCCCGATGTAACCTGAAAGAGAAGAAAAACAAGTTAGATCACACTCACCCAGGTGCGGTCCGGCTCCGGGACTGGTTCGGAGGGAGTCGCGGTCCTGTCCGTCGCCTCCCATCTTCTAGCGAAGACGTCCTCTTCTTTGCTTCCCATTGCGGCTCCTGCGCAGGTGCACTGCTCTGCCCTATTGAGGGCAGAGCAGAGTACTGCAGTGCGCAGGCGCCGGGAAAGGTCAGAGAGGTCCGGCGCTTGCGCACTGCAGTACTCTGCTCTGCCTTCAACAGGGCACAGCAGTGCGCCTGCACAGGAGCCTCAACGGGAAGCAAAGAAGAGGACGTCTTCGCTAGAAGATGAGATGTACCGGACCAGACCGCAATTCCCTCCGGACCCGTACCGGACCTGGACCACCCCTGGGTGAGTATAATCTAACTCGTTTTTCTTCTCTTTCAGGTTACATCGGGGGCTTATCTACAGCATTACAGCTTATAGTCGAAAAATGGGGTGACAGATTCCCTTTAACCAGCACCCATTCTGGTGCTGGTTAATACCACTACACCAATAAACAAATAATCAACAGCCACAGGGCACGTACAGTTTTGCTTGTGTGCATCCCTCTCTTTCTATGGTTGTTCAATTCATTCCTATCCCCATTTCTAGTTGTAGAACAATTGGAGAAGGGATCACTCCAAATATTCTCATTACCATTTTAAATCATTTAAAAAAAGTCAAATTGGGCTGCAAGCTATTTTTCTACAGAGCACAAAAACTGCCTCTATGGTATGTACATACTTGATCTTTTGGCCACCAATGATTTGACACAGACATTTGACAACATTTTTCCTAAGTTATCAGATGCCAGATAAGACCCCTAAATTATCAGATTCCAGACCATATCCTTAAATTACCAGACAAATCAGATGGCCAGTCTTATAAAAACAAGCGTTGACATTCCACTGTGGTACTAAAACTCTCAGCAAGTTGTGGTCCTCCACTGCCTCCAATTTTCCCTATGAAAGCTTTCCAGCATCTTCTCTCTAGTGGTTGGGTAGTTGGCCAAGTGCTTGTGCATCTTCTGTTATTGTTGATCACTTGACAGTGCTACTGCCAGCAGAATGTCATGTAGATGTCACAGTTGGTAGTGGTAGTAGAAAATTAGTTTCTGTTTGTCGTGATGCACAATAAAAATTATATTGTGGTATTGTGTTAGCCAGAAAAATCTGTGTAATTACTTTTATGCTCAAAAAGACAAAAGTATTCAAAGAGTGATACTGTTATTGGCTATTTGCAAGCTATCCGAGCTCAGCAGCTCCTTCTTCAGGCATATTAACAAATGAATCACTGTCACAAGAACACAGCATTTAAGAGATGTTCCAACAGGACATTTGTGCACAGGGTGGATGGGGTGATGCCTCCTAAAGATAAGCCAAGTTTGTAAAATTAAGGTTTGTGTTACAAATTAAAAGGTGAAAGGAGTGATGGTTTAGGAGTTTGGCAATCTGGGGGCAGTCTAGTGGAGTTGTGAAATGTGTCCATGCATTCAGTGTTGGATTGAGTCCTATTGTCAAAGACTTGGACATCCTTTTCAACTTAAGTTCCCAGATTTTTCACTATTTCCTACTGCTTGTCATCAAAGCCAAAAGTCTGAAGGAAAGAGGCCAAGCTGTCAGATAAGGCCTCTTTCACACATCCGTTTTTTGACTTCAGGCATGATTCGACGGTACCGGATTCGTTTTTTTACCATTGACTTTCATTAGTGCCGGATCATGCCTGATGTCATTGCGTTGTATCCGTTTTTGTCCGGATCCGGCGGAAATGTTCATTCCGGCGGCCGGACAAAACGGTGCATGCAACGTTTTTTTTGTTTGCCGGAACCGCCTGATAGTGCCTGAAGCGGCGCATCAGGCGGCCGGAAATAATAAAAGTCAATGGAACCGGATCAGACTTTTGTGCAATCCGACAAAAGTCTGATCCGGATTCTGGAAAACTACTACTACTACTACTACTACTAATACTACTACATTTTCCACTGTCTCCGGACATCCAAAACCTCTTTTTCCGGATTCAAAAGTTCAGGTCGGATCTAGCAAAAAAACGGATCCGTTGCATCAGTTTTTTCATTTCAGCGCCAGATCCGTCCTATCAGGTATTCGATGGATTATGCCTGACACAAAAACACTGATGTGTGAAAGAGGCCTAAGACTCCACTGTTGGTGTATTAGCCTTTCAGATCATTGAAATTACGCAGAACAAGGACTCATGACTAAATACAAATATCAAAAAACTGACCGTCACATCCAAACATAAATCAAGTCTGAACAGGTGCTTACCATATTTGCACTATCCTATTGACTTAGCCTGAGGCATTTTTAATTGCAACAGGAGCCTACCGCTGCATAGAGATATAGGTTTTAGGGAGGATTCACATTAGGGTCACAGAGAGATGTAGCCTGTTTAGACAGAGGATTGGCATTAGGTCCTGACAATGAGAATAGCCTTATCGTGGCTGCCAGGTACACATGAATTAGCCAATTTATGTGCTAAGCATTCTAAATTTTTCATATTTCTTGTGCAGTAATGCAATTCAATTTTCATATTTCATGTTTTCATGCTATAGCACTACAGAGTGCAGCCTTATTTGTTTGTTTGGTCCTGTATGAAGCTCCTGAGTCCTTGGAGTCTGCTATGGCCTTCGCCATCCAGATTGACAGATGCTTCAAAGACAGACCACTGATGACCTCCTCCCACAACTGCACTCCCTAGAGGGGAGAGCTCCCTTATTTTCCCTGATGACCCTATGCAGTTGGGAGGACCTCAGTTTGGGCCAAACTTCCTGTGGTCCAACGCACAATGGGGGTTTATTTATTTTGTGGTTAGACAGGTCACTTCATTGGGGTCTATTCCTCCGCACTTAAATTAAAGAAACTGTAGGAAAACTTCTGACCCCAGGTTGTGTGGAGGATTACAACCTATGCATATGCATTTCCTCCATGTGTATGTGGCGCTCTGAGGGTCCAGTCGCCACAGAGATGCTGCATCGCACCCAACTGTGTGGCACCTGACTCTCAGGTAAGGAAGAAGCACCCCATTGACTCCAACCACTGCATCCAACATGCACCACGCTGGCTGAGTTCAGACGGACCCTTCGGGAGGATGGTCTGACTCAGGCTGGTTAGAACAAGGTGTAGCTAGATGGGTGGGAGGGGCTTAGGCAGCAGTAGGCTGCGTGTAAGATTAGAGTTTCCAGTTTTGAGACAGGCAGTCAGTGTGTGGGTACTGGACTGTCCTGCTGCTCCTCTGAGTCCACCTCAGGGAGCCTAGCTGAGTGAGCGAAAGGGTCCAGGGCGATACAGCAAGAGGAGCTGTGCCCCATCCTGAAGAAAGGAGGACCAGGCATACATCAGCTCCACTAGTAACACCGAGAACAGTGGGTCTCTTCAAGAGGCCACTAGCCACCATAATCTCACCGGGAGGAAGCTTAGGGGTCAAGTACATCCAGAACCTTCGCCCTGGACTGTTCTGGTAACTGAAAGGACCCAATACTACCTCTTCCGAGGGCTCTGTGGTGGCGGGGTGCATGGAAGTTAGGAGTGTAGCACCTAGAGAAGCCGGAAAGGAACATATTAAAAGGGAGTCTTTGGAAGTGTGACAAACTTATCTGAGGGTTGCTGGACCACTCTCTTGGAGGACACAGTGCCCAGCTGGCATCTGTAAGGAACAAACAGACTGTGAGTAAAAACCCTGAAACTGCAACAGAACTGTTTCCCTGATTATTCCAGCGACGCACACTCCCCTCTGCTACATCCCTCCTGCACCATTGCTACACCTTTCATCTATCTGCCCTGGAAGGACTCCATCTCACCTGTGGGAGACTTAACAACTAGCTGAACAACACCATCCCTTCCAGAGGACCTGCACAGCAGCGCTGGTCACCCTGACCAGGTACTACAGGTGGCGTCACGAATCAACATACGAACACTTAATCCCCTGTAAATACCCCCCTTTTTAGTGAGTGCCCAGGGCCATGGACCAAGCCGTGGCTGCTCGTGACATCCCCCATAGAAGTCGACGGGCTCGGTGCTGAGTACCCCACGGCCCTGGCGGGCGGCTCATGTTCCTCTCAATTTGTTTTACTTGCAGAAGTGGCTGTTGGTACTAAAACTGAGTGTGTATTCTTTTGGATACTGGGGAGTGGGGCAATATGGTGGATGTGTGGTTTGCCAGGACTCATGGCTTGTTTTGTAGTATTCTGGCATATTTTCTATTAATTCTGCACCTCTTGGTCAGGGGTGTTTTACACAGGTGGTGCATAATTGGGTCTACACATTGGCATCCTTCACAAAGAATGCATTTCTTGTTATTTGCTTGTACGTTTTCCTACTCCTATTCCACTGGGTCTTCCGTGGTTAGTTATGCATAAGGAGCAAAAAAAGAAAAACGTAGCACTCACCAACATCTGGACCCGTAGAAGCGAGTAATCGCGAAACTGCCGTAGTCCTCTCTCTCTCCCTTGCATGTCTCACATGTCCTGCTTGTCCACTTGCTGTCCGTGGCACTTATGTGAATAAAGGACTATTGGATCTTATCTTGCTGTGAGTGCTATGTTTATCTTTTATTGCTCCTTGGATTTTGTCTGTTTTTCGTCAAGCACCAATGCTGAATGCAGTGTTCAGATTTATTCGGCTCCTTGTCTGCTAAGTGGTGATTGGTGTTCCCTAGTGCCATTTGCTTGTTTTCTATGCTCTAGAGATTAGTTATGCATAACCCCATTGTAGATTGGCAAGCTATGGAAATAGCAAAATGGAGTGATATCTGTAACAATAACTCTCTTAACACCCGCCTCTGTTTCATTTCTGCCAAAAATCCTGAGAAATGTGTGTTTGCAGTTCAGGAGGTGCAATTCCTGGATTATCTGGTGTCTGTTTTGGGTTTCCGTATGGATCCTGAGAAGGTTCGCCTATTGGAATGGGACATTCTGGAAAAATCTTAAAGCCCTACAACACTTTCTGGGGTTTGCTAATTATTATCGGAAGTTTATCTAGAACTTCTCATCAATTGTCAAACTACTCAAGGACATGACCAAAAAGGGTGCAGATTTCTCTGGTTTAACCCTGCTCATCAAGCTTTTAACTCTCTAAAAAAAAATTTTTTTCTCAGCTCTAGTACTCATTCCAGTCTGGTGTTTCACAGCAGTTTATTGTGGAGGTGGATGCATCTGAGGTGAAGGTTGGCACTGTCTTATCACTAGGGTCATCTCCTGGGAAATGGCACCTGCATGCATTATTCTCTAAGAAATTGTCACCGGCAGAAATAAATTATGACATAGGTAATAGAGAACTTTTAGACATTAAATTGGCCTTTGAGGAGTGGAGTCATTTTCTGGAGGAGGTAACTCACCCTGTCATGGCAATTACTGACCATAAAAATTTGTTGTATTTAGAATCTGGGAAATGTCTCACCCTGAGGCAAGCTAGGTGATCTTTATTTTTTACCAGGTGTAATTACTATGTCACTTATGGTCCTGGGATTAAAAACACTGATGCCTTGTCTCAAAATTTTCCTGGGTAGGTAGTACTGAGGACTCAATTCCTTTTCTGCGAGAGGAATTGGTTATTTCTGCAACAAGTTTTTTCTCACCTGGATTTGGGGATCCTCTGCCATTCTTCCTTGAAGATCCTCTCCAGTGCCTCTGGATGGTGAAAGTTGGTGGACTGCCATTTTCAGGTCCTGAGATGCTCAATTGGGTTTAGTTCAGGGCCCTGGCTGTGCCAGTCAAGAATGGTCACAAAGTTGTTCTGAAGCCAATCCTTTGTTATTTTAGCTGTGTGCTTAGGGTCATTGTCTTGTTGGAAGATGAACCTTCGGCCAAGTCTGAGGTCCAGAGCACTCTGGAAGAGGTTTTCATCCAGGATATCTATGTACTTGGCCGCAGTCATGTTTCCTTCAATTGCAACCAGTCGTCCTGTGCCTGCGGCTGAAAAACACTCCCATAGCATGATGAGGCCACCACCATATTTCACTGTTTGGATTGTGTTGAGCTGGTGATGAGCAGTGCCTGGTTTTCTCCACACATACCACTTAGAATTATCACCAAAAAATTCTATCTTCCTCTCATCAGACCAGAGAATCTTATTTCTCATAGTCTGGGAGTCCTTCAAGTGCACTGTGAGCTGTGAGGTCTTATATAGACAGGTGTGTGCCTTTACAAATCAAATTCTATCAGTTTAATTAAGCACAGCTAGACTCCAATGAAGGAGTAGAACCATCTCAAGGAGGATCACATGGAAATGGACAGCATGTGACTTAAATATGAGTGTCTGAGCAAAGGGTCTGAATACTTATGACCATGCGATATTTCAGTTTTTCTTTTTTAATAAATTTGCAAAATTTTCTACATTTCTGTTTTTTGTCAGTCAAGATGGGGTGCAGAGTGTACATTAATGAGAAAAAAAATCAACTTTTTTTAATTTACCAAATGACTGCAATGAAATAAAGTTTTAAAATGTAAAGGGGTCTGAATACTTTCCGTACCCACTGTAGTTATACCTAATAGACCATGGACTCATCTATCCATGGATTTTATAACCGATCTTTTTCCATTTGCAGGTAAAATGGTGATTTTAGTAGTGCTGGAAAGGTTCAGTAAAATGGCACATTTTATTCCATTACCAGCTCTGCCGAATGCTAAAATGTTGGCTAAGGTGCTCATCAGTGAGGTCATAAAGCTTCACGGGGTTCCCTTCAATAAGGTGTCAGATCAGAGGACCCAGTTTGTGTCTGAATTCTGGAAGGCTTTTTGTTCTCATTTGGGAGTGCGTTTATCATTTTCCTCAGCATTTCAACCTCAATCGAATGGTCGGACTGAACGTATGAACCAAAGTCATAGAGACATACCTTAGATGTTTTGTTTCTGAAAATCAGGAGGATTGGTCATCATTTATACCTACACTTGGCTGAGTTTGGCTTACCAATTGCCACCATGAGTCCACTGGTAAGTCACCATTCCATTGTGCATATGGGTTTCACCCACGGTTCTGTACTTTCAGTAGGAAGAAGGTTTCGAGCATTACTGGGGAGGAACGTTTCTCTTTGTCACTAGCTTCTGTGTTGCAAGGTGTACAGAAGAATTTGAAGATGATGGGAAATAGATTCAAAAGCATCGCTGATAAAAAAAAAGTATGTCAGGTTCAAACCTTTGTGTGAATGATTATACAGTTATGCTCAAAAGTTTACATAACCCGACAGAATTTTTGTTTTCTGGTCTTTTTTCAGAGAATATGAATGATAACACCAAAACTTTTTCTCCACTCATGGATTAGTGGTTGGGTGAAACCATTTATTGTCAAACTACTGTGTTTTCTCTTTTTAAGTCATAATGACAACTCACAACATCTAAATGACCCTGATCAAAAGTTCACATATCCTGGTGATTTTGGCTTGATAACATGCACAAAAGTTGACACAATGGGTTTGAATTACTACTAAAGGTAACATCCTCACCTACCTGTTTGCTTGTAATCAGTGTGTGTGCATAAAAGCTGGGTGAGTTTCAGGGCTCTAGACAGACTCTTGCATCTTTCATCCAGCCACTGACGTTTCTGGATTGTGAGTCATGGGGAAAGCAAAAGAATTGTTAACGTATCTACGGGAAAAGGTAGTTGAACTCTATAAAACAGTAAAGGGATACAAAAAGATATTCAAGGAATTGATAATGACAGTCAGCAGCATTCAAACTGTGATTAAAAAATAGAAAATCAGGGGCTTTTTAAAAACAAAACCACGGTTAGGTAGACTAACAAAAATGAAGTCCATAACAGCCAGGAAAATTGTTCGGGATGCAAAGAAAAACCCAGAAATAACATCAGCTGAAATACTGGACTCTCTGAAAACTAGCAGTGTGGCTGTTTCAAGATGCACAATAAGGAAGCACTTGAAGAAAAATGGGCTGCATGATCGAGTCGCCAGAAGAAAGTAATTACTGTGCAAATGCCACAAAGTATCTTGCCTACAATACGCAAAACAGCACAGAGAAAAGCCTCAAAACTTCTGGAACAAGGTAATTTGGAGTGATAAGACCAAAATTGAACTTTTTTGGGCATAACCATAAACGTTACATTTGGAGAGAGGTCAACAAGCTCTATGATGAAAGGAACACCATTCCAACTGTATAGCACGGTGGTGGATCGCTGATCTTTTGGGATGTGTGAGCTACAAAGGCACAGGAAACTTTGTCAAAGTTGAAGGAAAGATGAATGCAGCACGTTGTCAGTAAATACTGGAGGCAAATTTGCAATCATCAGTCCAGAAACTGCGTTTGGGACATGCTTGGACGTTCCAACATGATAAGGATCCAAAACTGAAGGCCAAGTAGACCTGTCATTGGCTACAGCAGAAGAAAGTGAAGGTTTTGGAGTGGCCATCTCAGTCTCCAGACCTCAATATCATTGAGCCACTCTGGGGAGATCTCAAGCGTGCAGTTCATGCTAGACAGCCCAGGAATTTACAGGAACTGGACGCTTTTTGCCAAGAAGAGTGGGCAGCTTTACCATCTGAGAAAATAAAAAACCTCATCCACAACTACCACAAAAGACTTCAAGCTGTCATTGTTGCTAGAGGGGGGCAATACACGGTATTAAGAAATGGGGTATGTGAACTTTTGATCGGGTCATTAGGATGTTTTGGGTTGTCACTATGATTTAAAAAGAGAAAAACACAGTAGTTTGACAATAAATGGCATCACCCAACCACTAACCATGAGTGGAGAAAAAGGTTTGATGTTATCATTAATATTCTCTGAAAAAAGGCAAAGAAAGCAAAAATTCTGAAATGTAAACGTTTCAGCACAACTGTATGTGGTTGTCCACCAGGAACATTAAGTTGAGGATTTATTCCTGGAAACTTTGTCCCATATTCCTGTATACAGTCAGGGCCAGAAATATTTGGACAGTGACACAATTTTTGCGAGTTGGGCTCTGCATGCCACCACATTGGATTTGAAATGAAACCTCTACAACAGAATTCAAGTGCAGATTGTAACGTTTAATTTGAAGGGTTGAACAAAAATATGTGTTAGAAAATGTAGGAATTGTACACATTTCTTTACAAACACTCCACATTTTAGGAGGTCAAAAGTAATTGGACAAATAAACATAACCCAAACAAAATATTTTTATTTTCAAAATTTTGTGGCGAATCCTTTGGAGGCAATCACTGCCTTAAGTCTGGAACCCATGGACATCACCAAACGCTGGGTTTCCTCCTTCTTAATTCTTTGCCAGGCCTTTACAGCCGCAGCCTTCAGGTCTTGCTTGTTTGTGGGTCTTTCCCTCTTAAGTCTGGATTTCAGCAAGTGAAATGCATGCTCAATTGGGTTAAGATCTGGTGATTGACTTGGCCATTGAAGAATGTTCCACTTTTTTGCACTCATGAACTCCTGTGTAGCTTTGGCTGTATGCTTGGGGTCATTATCCATCTGTACTATGAAGCGCCGTCCAATCAAGTTTGCAGCATTTGGCTGAATCTGGGCTGAAAGTATATCCCGGTACACTTCAGAATTCATCCGGCTACTCTTGTCTGCTGTTATGTCATCAATAAACACAAGTGACCCAGTGCCATTGAAAGCCATGCATGGCCATGCCATCACGTTGCCTCCACCATGTTTTACAGAGGATGTGGTGTGCCTTGGATCATGTGCCGTTCCCTTTCTTCTCCAAACTTTTGGCTTCCCATCATTCTGGTACAGGTTGATCTTTGTCTCATCTGTCCATAGAATACTTTTCCAGAACTGAGCTGGCTTCTGGAGGTGTTTTTCAGCAAATTTAACTCTGGCCTGTCTATTTTTGGAATTGATGAATGGTTTGCATCTAGATGTGAACCCTTTGTATTTACTTTCATGGAGTCTTCTCTTTACTGTTGACTTAGAGACAGATACACCTACTTCACTGAGAGTGTTCTGGACTTCAGTTGATGTTGTGAACGGGTTCTTCTTCACCAAAGAAAGTATGCGGCGATCATCCACCACTGTTGTCTTCCGTGGGCTCCCAGGTCTTTTTGGATTGATGAGTTCACCAGTGCTTTCTTTCTTTCTCAGGATGTACCAAATTGTAGATTTTGCCACTTCTTATGTTGTAGCAATTTCTTGGATGGGTTTTTTTCTGTTCTTGCAGCTTAAGGATGGCTTGTTTCACCTGCATGGAGAGCTCCTGTGACCACATGTTTCCTTCACAGCAAAACCTTCCAAATGCAAACACCACACCTCAAATCAACTCCGGCCCTTTCATCTGCTTAATTGAGAATGACATAACAAAGGGATTGCCCACACCTGTCCATGAAATAGCCTTGGAGTCATTTGTCCAATTACTTTTGGTCCCTTTAAAAACAGGGTGGCACATGTTAAGGAGCTGAAACTCCTAAACCCTTCATCCAATTTTAATGTGGATACCCTCAAATGAAAGCTGAAAGTCTGAACTTCAGCTGCATCTGATTTGTTTTGTTTCAAATTTATTGTGGTAATGTCTAGAACCAAAATTAGATAAATGTTGTCTCTGTCCAAATATTTATGGACCTAACTGTAGGTTCATTGGTTCATATAAGATTACGGCCTCCATCTTTCTGAAGGCTTTTCGACTTGAGTTGTCACTAGCACTTAATATCCACAATGTTTTCCCATAGGTCTTTGTTCAAAAAATATATGACGTCATCTGAACCGGTACCTTTACCTCCACTTCCAGACATGGTAAATGGCAGTTTAGAATTTCTGATTGCTAAAATTGTTGACTTTCGTCTTGTCCGTCGCTCTCGCCAGCACTTGGTGCCCTTGAAATGTTATGGTCAATAGGAGATAACATGAATTCCCTCATCCAAAGTTATTGTCAGTAGATTATTTCAGGCTTACCATGCAGCACATCCAGATAAACCAGGCCTGAGGGTTATGAGGCCCTCTTAGTAGTGGGGTACTGTCATGAATGTGCCATATTCTACTGGGACCTGTGTTACATCTGAGATTAGAAAATTGTGCAATTTTAGGTTCTCTTGAAATCTCATGGTCATTCATGAATTAACAGGTATCTTTAAGCATGGAAAGGGTTTAGAGTTCCTTGTGATCTATTGGCTGTGCTGCTTATTGGAACCACACCCCTTTCATTAGATAAACCTCTGTCTGGCTTCCCTCCATGCGAGCAATAGAATCTTCATTCTGTTCTTGACTGCATTGGAGAAGGTGTTCTGGAGAGTCACTCTTGTCATTTTGAGATTGTTGAATGTGGTTTGTTGTGATATACTTCTTCCTTCCCTTTTTGGCATTCCTCAGTGTTGCTTTTCTGCCTTTTACTGTGCTCCCATCTCCCCTTTGTGTTTTATATTGTGTCTGTTGTTTGTGCCTTAGTTTTCCCTGACAGTCCAGCCTGTGTTACCCCTTTTACTCCTGTGCCTTTCCTCCCTGGGGGGAGGTTGGGAGCTGAGTAGGATTTCTTAGTAGCACAGAGAGGTACGGGAGCCGGTATCTCCACCTTCAGGAGAAACAACGGGGTTAGGAATAGACTAGGACTTTCCTAGATTAGGTACAGTATAGGGTCCCTTTTCCCTGGCATTCCTAAGGTCACAGCGTGACAACAGTTGGAGGAAAGCACAATGCTGGCATACTCTGTCTTTATTCACATGGACCACCAGGTTGTAAGCTAATGTACAAGAAACTTTCTGTACCTACTTCTAGAGATGCAGCCAATTTGGTCAGAACATTGTGTTTATCCCCACATCTTCAAGCCCAACTGAGACTGCCAGCTCCATAGCAGCTTAAATTTTACTTACAAGTTCATGGGCAGACAGCACAGAAAATAAAACAATAAGCCTCATGGGGAGAACAAGGTAAAGCTGGAGTACAAGCTACATCAGAATGGTGTCAAGTAAACTGTGAGAACAAATGCCATCAGTGAGCTTTTTATGTGTTATTGTGTATGATAGCATAACAACCATTTCATGAGTAATTTCTATTGTTTGTAATACTTCACAATTATTATCCTGCTAATTAATGCAGCGGCTTTGCTTTGTGCGGTTCAATCATATCATCCATTATCGCTATTCTTAGCACACAACACATCGATAATATCTTCCACAACAACTCCAAGAATAACAGTTATAAGTAGACAGAACTGATGTGCACAATGTTACAGACGCATGTGAGAAAACAAGCAAATAATTCTTATTGGGATAGTTCAGCAAAGTGGCTCATTGTTGCCTTGCTGTCGTCAAACACTGGGGTCCCGGGATCAGAAGCAACCTATGACATCTGCAAAAGGTTTGTATGTTTTCCATGTCTTTGTGCAGCTCATAGAAATCTGTCCATCACTGCAGAATATTTTACCACTATATTAGCCAAGCACACCGCCAGGGCAACGCAGGAGTGGCTTCGTAAGAAGCATATGGAGATCCTGGAGTGGCCTAGCCAGTCTCCAGATCTCAACCCCATAGAAAACCTTTGGAGGGATTTGAAAGTCCTTGTTGCCCAGCGACAGGCCCAAAACATCATTGCTCTAGAGGAGATCTGCATGGAGGAATGGGCCAACATACCACCAACAGTGTGTGCCAACCTTGTGAAGACTTACAGAAAACGTTTGACCTCTGTCATTGCCAACAAAGGATATATAACAAAATATTGAGATGAAGTTTTGTTAATGACCAAATACTTTTTTTCCACCATAATTTTCAAAATAAATCTTGCCAAATCAGACAAGGTGATTTTCTGGATTTGTTTTCTCAATTTGACTCTCATAGTTGTGGTCTACCTATGATGTCAATTACAGGCCTCTCTCATCTTTTCAAGTGGGAGAACTTGCACCTTTGGTGGCTGACTAAATACTTTTTTCCCCACTGTAGGTCCTCTTTAACTAAAAACAGGCTTGATAGAAAGTCAATGTCGGAGGAGGGAAGCGCTCGGTTGAGATATTTTGTTCCTCAGATTAAGCAATCAGTGGTCTGCAAGTCTCCTGACTCCTACCAACCTAAACTTCTCACATATCTCTATGATATATTAAAGGTTTTCTGAAAGTGCACTCATTTGCCACTTATCTGTTGTGAATGTGCTAGAAATGAATTCTGAGCAGAAGCTCCCTCTGGTGGTTACAAACAGTACTGAACTATTCAATGAAGATAGTGAAGATTGGCGATCAGGTGTTACTGACTGGTCTTATATAAGGGAGGTTCCCTCACATCAGGGTTGCCGGTGATCAATTGTTCTGGTCTCAACTTTTGTTCCTGGTTCACTTTGAAGCTTGCTGTTTCGTGCCTGCATCTTCTCCTAACAGATAAGACATTTTCTTCTTTTAGTTTTTTGTGCTTGCTTTTTGCATTTTGTCCTGCACTTCTGTGGGGGTCTGCCCGGTCCCCTCCGGGGGCTTGTGCTCCTCTCAGTTTAGTTCAGCCAGTTGTTTGTTCATTTGCCTTTTCCAGTTTTTTCAGTGGCTGCGGCTTAGTTTTGTTACACCAGAGAACTAATTTAGGTGGTAGAGGTCGTGTGATCTCAGGTGTTTTTGCAATTAGTGTGTTGCTATTTTTTTTAGGGTTTTTTGGATTGCAGTAAGTGACCTTCCTATCCTTTTCTGTCTAGGAAGATTGGGCCCCAAAGTTTGCTCATACTATTTTCTGTCTGTGTCTGTATTTCCTCTTGTCTAACCGCCATTACATGTTTGGGGGCTTCCTATGTTCTTTGGGGATCTGCTCCGGGGCAGATAGTTTTCCTCTTTCTATCTTTAGGTGAAGTTAGCTTCTCAGGCTGTGACGAGGCGTCTAGGACCAACGTAGGTACGCTCCACGGCTGCCTTTAGTTGTGGTGGTTAGTCAGGGTACTGCAATCCAATAGATTCCAACCTCTCTGGTGTATTGCCTTTTTTTGCCTGCTCTCTTCAGCTACCAAATCATAACAGTATCACCGGCCAAAAACTGATAATTATATGGTACTCACAGAAGGGAAAAATAGTGTGAAAGAAAGAAGATTGTCAGAGTTGTCAGAGATTTTTTTTTCCCCTCTGTATCTCTGGGTGCTGAGGAGGATTTTTTTTTCTCTCAATGGAGTTTGCACAGTTGTCTGGCCGTGTGGATCAGCTTGCCACTGAAGTTCGGAGTGTTGCTACCTATCTTGCAGGGTTGCCTGTTGTGGAACCTAGGATTCCCATGCCAGATTTGTTTTTAGGGGATCGAGCTAAATTTCTGAATTTCAAAAATAACTTGGAAATTGTTTTTTGCCTTAAAAACTAAACCCCGGGGGGAAAAGCAGCCAAACGGGGTTTTTAAAAAATTTTCATTTTCTCTCCTTTCCCCCGGGGGGATCCCCAGGATTGGGCTTTTTCCCTGACACCTTTTTGGGGCCCCGTTTTGAGTAAAGTTTATGCATTTTTTTTAAAAGGGGGTTGGGGGTTTTTGTATGAAAAAACCCTAAAGTAAATGATCAAGCTGAAAAAACCTTTGTTGGGGATTAAATCAGGGGGGTTGAGGGCGCTGAGTTTTTACCCGCAAGGAAATTCCCCCAAAGGGGGGCAAATCCTGCCAAATTGGAATGACGAGCTTTGGCCCGGGCCCCTTTTTTGG
>JARQOD010000004.1:493392504-493459009 GCA_033576555.1 Oophaga sylvatica | reverse complement strand
TTAAAGAACATGTATGTGTGATGTTGTTACTAATATCTGTGATTGGTTTGCTGTTATCCTTGTTTCAGTTTCTGCCTAGTAACGATGATGTAATGGGGAGGAGGAGACAAGGCAGGAGGAGGGAGTCCTGGGTAAGGGGAGAGAGAGAGAGGAACTGAAAATAAAGTATGGCTGTTTAAACCTACCATCCAGCATCTCTGTGTGGCCTTCTGGAGTTCCCTTCATCTGCACAACAACACTACAACTGGCGACGAGGAAGCGTTCATCATCAGCTAAAGGTATTTCAGCTCTACAACAATGGCCTGTTTACCTGCCTTCCCTGCTTTTGATGTGCATCAGTCCCCAGCTAACCTAGCAGCATGTTGGGAGAAATGGCTGAAGCGTTTTGATATATTCCTACAAGCCATGAACATATCAGATGATACCAGGAAGAAAGCCATGCTATTACATTATGCAGGGGGAACAAGTCTATGATATCTTCACTACTCTGCCTAATACATGAGAAGACAAAGACTATGAGCTCAATAAGGCAGCATTAAGCAAGTATTTCTCCCCACACAGAAATGCAGCATTTGAAATCTTCAAGTTTAGACAATTAAAGCAGTCTGCAACAGAAAGCATTGATGAATATCATGTCCGACTACGGCACCTTGCAGCTTACTGTGAATTTGCAGATGTCGACAAAGAGATCCAAATGCAGATTTTACAAGGCTGCATCTCCTCTAAGTTACGGAGACAAGCACTCAGAGATCCCACCATGACTTTAGCAAAACTGCTTGAAACAGCACGTGTAAATGATACCGCCGAAAAACAAGCTAAACTCATAGAGAACATTGAGTGTGAGGCAGAAGCACCATCTTGTATAGCAAAGCTGACACAGAGACCGCCTGTGCCTCGTATGCAGGGGGCAACTTGCTACAACTGCGGAGGGTCGTATCCTCACCAGAATGTCTGCCCAGCAAAAGGGGGGACCTGCCATAATTGTGGAAAACAAAACCATTTTGAAAAAGTGTGTAGATCCAAACCACAATCCCCTCATCCCACAGTACAACCCAGGTCACAGAAAATCCAAACGCTGCAGCTTACTGATGAGCCTCACAGTACTTATCTATTCTCAGTGACTGCAGAGGGATCTCAAACACTGCACGCACTTACCAGTCCAAGGCGACTTATCCTGATAAATGGTAGTCCAGTGGAAGCCCTAGTAGACACGGGGGCATCAGTAAACGTCATCAGCCGTGCAGTCTATAGTCGACTCTCGAACAGACCTGCTCTACTAAGCACTAGCCTAAAGATTTTTCCTTATGGTTCAGCATCTGCACTACCCCTGTGTGGCAAATTTCAGTCAGAACTTGCAGCTGACGGGAAGTCCATCACCGACACTGTATATGTAGTAGAGTGCTCCGCAGACACGCTTCTCAGCTGCAGGAGTGCTATATCTCTGGGTCTGGTCAATAGCGTCACAGATCCTTCGGCCCAACACATTATGCAGAGATACCCCAATCTCTTTAAAGGTCTCGGTAAGCTAAAAGACGTTCAGATAAAATTGCATATTGACCAGTCAATACAGCCGTCTGTTCAACCTCACAGGCGCATCCCATTTCATGTCCGCAAACTTGTGGAGCAAGAACTGCAAGATCTGGAAGCGTCTGATGTTGTTGAACGAGTTGAAGGCCCGACTCCTTGGGAATCGCCCATTGTTGTTGCACCAAAACCAAAGCACCTGGTAAAATCCGGCTATGTGTGGATATGCGGCATGCCAATTTGGCTATTCAAAGAGAAAGGCACATCACGCCCACTATTGATGACATTATCATAGACCTGAATGGTGCAAAAGTATTTTCTAAAATTGATTTAAAATCAGGTTATCATCAACTTGAGTTGCATCCAGATTCCAGGTACATTACAACTTTTAGTACCCATGTGGGCTTACGACGATTCAAGAGGTTGAACTTTGGTATCTCATCTGCGGCAGAAATATTTCAGAACGTTATCAGTCAGGTTCTATCTGGAATAGCAGGAGTTCTAAACGTCAGTGATGACATTCTTATATATGGTACCACCCAAGAGGAGCATGACAGTCACTTAGAGCAAGTGTTTCAGAGACTGCAAGCCTGCAATCTAACTGTCAATCCGTCAAAATGTGAGTTTAACCAAAAGTCATTAAGCTTCTTTGGATATATCTTTTCGGAGCAAGGAGTTTCAGCAAATCCTCAGAAAGTTTCTGCCATAAAGTCAGCTAGCCAACCTCAAAATGTGTCAGAGGTTCGCAGTTTTCTAGGACTAGTCACGTACTGTGGGCGATTTATGCCTGATCTGGCCACGGTCTCCAAACCCCTGCGACTACTCACGAAAAAAGACACTCCTTGGACATGGAATACTGAACACCAAGCAGCATTCGACTCCATGAAGTCCGGTCTGACTGACGACACCGTCATGGCCTATTTTGACCCTCTAAAGTCCACAGAGCTGATCGTGGACGCTAGTCCGGTGGGCCTGGGTGCAATTCTCACACAAGTGTCCAAAGAAGGCAACGTTTCTACCATTTCCTATGCAAGCAAAGCCTTAACAGAGACAGAACAACGCTATTCACAAACTGAAAGGGAAGCTCTTACGGTTGTGTGGGGATGCCTTCATTTTCATCTGTACCTTATGGGACATAAATTCACAGTGATAAGTGACCACAAACCGCTCATTCCGCTTTTCAACAAACATTCTTCAAAGCCTCCCCAACGACTTGAACGTTGGTTGCTCCGCCTACAGAACTACCAGTTTCGGTTGAGATACGAGGCAGGAGCTGGTAATTCGGCAGACTACTTTTCGAGACACCCAACACCACAAACTACCAAGGACGATATCCCAGCAACTATCCTTGCAGAGGAACATATCAATTTTATTGTTGCACATTCTGTGCCAAAAGCTATGACTATGGAGGAAATACAACAAACGGTGGATTCCGATCACCAACTTCAGCTAGTTATAGAGACTGTTCGATCTAAAAATTGGAGCAATTTTCTTGCTGAAGCCCGCCTCCAAACACCGGATCAAACAACCTACCTGACAGCCTTCTTTAATGCACGACATGATCTCTCCGTGTCTGATTCAAATCTACTGTTGCGTAACAATCGGCTGGTGATACCCCAGAAACTTCAAAGCAGAGTACTGGATCTGGCCCACGAGGCTCATCAAGGGTGGTGAAAACAAAGCAATTACTGAGAGAGAAAGTCTGGTTTCCAGGACTAGACAAAAAAGTAGAGGCACTCATTGAAACTTGCATACCTTGCCAAGCAACTACAATTGATCATAGACGCGCACCCTTACAAATGACACCCCTGCCAGAGGGCCCGTGGTCTGCTGTTAGTGTTGACTTCTGTGTTTTACCGGATCACTCCTATCTGCTGGTTGTCATGGATGACTATTCGAGGTTCCCAGTCATTGAACATGTTTCGACAACCTCTGCCAGGGCTGTTATACCAAAATTAGACAAGATCTTCTCGGCATATGGCATACCAGAAACAGTGAAGTCCGACAATGGACCACCTTTTAATAGCACAGACTTTCGATCATTCGCAACCTATCTTGGTTTCACTCACAGGAAAATAACTCCTTACTGGCCTCAGGCCAATGGTGAAGTGGAACGGTTCATGCAATCAATCAACAAAACTTTGAGGATCGCTACCATGGAGCACAAGGATTTACTGCAAGAATTACACAGATTTCTTAGACAGTACAGAGCTACACCCCATTCTACTACTGGGATACCACCTGCCACTGCGCTGTTCAACAGGCCTATGCGTGTCAAACTCCCGAGCGTTCCGCTGAGCCCTGTTCAAACCCCAATTGCTACTAAGGATGCCATATCCAAACAGAAGATGAAGAGGTATGCAGATAAGAGCAGTCATCGTTGCAAGCCACCGGAAGTATTGGTGGGAGATTGGGTCCTGGTAAAAAGGCTAAGACCTAGTGACAAGTTTGCATCACAATACTATCCTGAACCCTTTCAGGTCACACAAGTCAAAGGCACCATGGTTACTGCTCAAGATCACGGTCGCCAGTTCACAAGGAACGTGTCCCATTTTAAAAAACTTTGCGACTATGTCCCAGAAACAGACGAGGCAGATAGCGATGACGTCCTGCCGGATCCCCAGAGCTCAGCAGTTCCAAGGGAGGATACCTCAGGGGACTCAGAAAGTTCATCTGGGACTGTGATGTCTCACTGCTATCCAGCGAGGGCAAATCGTAGACCGCCAGCCCACCTTTTGGACTATGTTCTGCAGTAAAAAAAAAAAAAAACCTTCGTACTAATGTGAACTTTTGGACCGTTATCCAGTTCTAATGTTGTTTTGTTTGGTGAGAAGAGGAGAGATGTGATGTTGTTACTATATCTGTGATTGGTTTGCTGTTATCCTTGTTTCAGTTTCTGCCTAGTAACGATGATGTAATGGGGAGGAGGAGACAAGGCAGGAGGAGGGAGTCCTGGGTAAGGGGAGCGAGAGAGAGGAACTGAAAATAAAGTATGGCTGTTTAAACCTACCATCCAGCATCTCTGTGTGGCCTTCTGGAGTTCCCTTCATCTGCACAACAACACTACAGTATGCAAGTAATTGGATAAGAATGAAGTGATTAAACAGAGTCAGCATGGGTTTGTAACTAATAAGTCATGTCAGACTAACTTAATTTCCTTCTATGACAGAATCACTGACTGGATGGATCAGTGAAATGCTGTAGATATAGTATATCTTGACTTCAGCAAAGCATTTGACAAAGTATCTCACACAATCCTTATTGAAAAAATGACTAAGTATGGAATGGACAAGGCAACTGTTAGGTGAAATCATAACTGGCTTAGTGATCGGACCCAAAGAGTGGTCATAAATGGCTGCACATCCAGTTGGAAGAATGTGGGGTACCACAAGGCTCTGTTTTGGGCCCTGTATTGTTCAACATCTTTATCAATGATTTAGATGAAGGAATTGAGGGTAAGCTGATCAAATTTGCTGATGACACAAAGCTAGGAGGGGTAGCTAATACTAGAGACGAGAGAGAAGATTCAAAAAGATGTAAATAAACTGGAGCAGTGGGCAGCAACTAACAGAATGGATTTTAACAGGGAAAAATGCAAAGTACTACATCTGGGCAATAAAAATGAAAAAAGCATATACAAAATGGGAGGAATAGGGCTAAGTAACAGCACATGTGAAAAAGACTTGGGTATACTAATTGATCACAGACTGAAGAAGAGTCAACAGTGTGATGCAGCAGCAAAAAAGGCAAATGCAATTCTAGGATTTATCAACAGAATCATACAGTCTAGATCACGTGAGGTCATTATTGCCCTCTACTCCTCTTTGGTCAGCCCTCATCTGG
Source organism: Oophaga sylvatica (assembly GCA_033576555.1). Taxonomy (NCBI): domain Eukaryota; kingdom Metazoa; phylum Chordata; class Amphibia; order Anura; family Dendrobatidae; genus Oophaga; species Oophaga sylvatica. Next base: position 493,453,642 of record JARQOD010000004.1, on the reverse strand, counting down.
AATACTGTGTCCAGTTTTGGGCACCACATTCTAAAAAAGACATTAACAAACTGGAGCAAGTTCAGAGTAGAGCGACCAGAATGGTGACCAGTCTGCATGTCCTATGAGGAATGGTTGCAGGATTTGGGAATGTTTAGCTTGCAAAAAAGAAGACTGAGAGGAGACTAATAGCTGTCTACAAATATCTCAAGGGCTGTCACATTGTAGAAGGATCATCTTTATTCTCATTTGCACAAGGAAAGACTAGAAGCAATGGGATGAAACTGAATGGGAGGAGACACAGATTAGATATTAGAAAAAACTTTTTGACAGTTAGAGTGATCAATGAGTGGAACAGGCTGCCACGAGAGGTGGTGAGTTCTCCTTCAATGGAAGTCTTCAAACAGAGGCTGGACAGACATCTATGTCTGGGATGATTTAGAGAATCCTGCTTTGAGCAGGGGGTTGGACCAGATGGCCCAGTAGGTCCCTTCCAACTCTACCATTCTATGATTCTATGACGATCTGTGCTGGGTGAAGAAGAAAAGCGAAGATAAACGACTTCAACTAGAGATGTCACTGGTACGTCAATGTGTTACTTGCACACTTACTCTATACACTATATAGAATATACATAGCTCCTGTGTATAATGTCACCGGTGATTCCTGTGTTGCCTGTACGCTTAAACTACAGCTCTGGCAAAAATTAAGAGACCACTTTCAAATGTTCAGTTTGTCTGATTTTTCTCTTTATAGGTATATGTTCAATTAAAATGTAAATTGTTCTTTTAGTCTATAAACTTCTAACAACATGTCTCCGAATTTCCAAGCAATAAATTTTGTATTTTTTTTCTGACAAAGAAAAATGGTCAAAATTAAAAAAAACCCAGTGCTTTCAGACCTCAAATAATGCAAAGAAAACAAGTTTATAATCATTTAGAAACAACAATACTAATGTTTTCACTCAGGAAGAGTTCTGAAATCAATAGTTTGTGGAATAACCATGATTTTTAAAAACAGCTTTTATGCATCTTGGCATGTTTGCCACCAGTCTTTCACACTGCTTCTGGCACAAAAATTTAAGCAGTTCTTCTTTGTTTGATGGCTTGTGACTATCCATCATCCTCTTGATTACATTCCAGAGGTTTTCAATGGGGTTCAGGTCTGGAGAATGGGCTGCCCATGACAGGGATTTGATATGGTGGTCTCTTAATTTTTGCCAAAGCTGTATATACAGTGCTACTGTGTATAATGTCACCGGTGATCACTGTACTTACCTGGACACTGACTCTATATACAGAGCTCCTTTGTATAATGTCACCAGTGATCACTGTACACTGACACTATAAGCAGAGCTCCCGTGTATAATGTCACCGGTGATCACTATATTACCTGTACACTGTACGCTATATTCATAGCTCCTGTGAATAAAGTCACTGGTGATCATTGTAATACATGTACACTATATATTATATGTGGTTTTCACTATATATTATATACAGAACTCCTGTGTATAAAGTCACTGGTGATCACTGTTTAACCTTTACACTAACACTTTATACAGAGCTCCAGTGTATAATGTGTCTGGTAAGTCACTGTATTACCTGTATATTATACACTATATAAAGAACTCCTGTGTTTAAAGTATGGATGTGCGAGCACTAAAAAGCTTGAATGCTCTTTACTCGAACCAAGCAATTCCTAATGTGAAATCTGAGCAGTTTTCCAGCAGACCCTTCTAGGAGATCTGGAGGGCAGTGAAAATGTTGACGTGGATGAATGGAAGGAGAACAGCATGAGGAAGACCACTGGAAGCATCTGTGACTCCCAAATCGCTGTTGAGAACAATGGTGTCACACTTTTATTCCACTTTACAGACTGACAATAAAGGGTATGCCACACTAAACAATATCGCTAACGGGATCGCTAAAAAACGTCACTATTTAGCGATCCCGTTAGCGATATTGTTCAGTGCGGCAGCTTCCAGCGACGAGCTTCCTGCTGTGATCTCGCTCGTCGCTGGAATCGTTCCGGACCCTATTTTATCGTCGGCGCTCCCGCTGGGTAAGTATATATCGCTGTGTGGCACCTTTTCTTAGCGATTTAGCGGTACTTTTGTACCGCTAAAGTCGTTAAGAAGATCGCTAACGGCGATAGCGTCGTTAACTATATCGCTAAATGCGGCAGCATTTAGCGATATAGAAACAATCCCGCTAGCGATCTCATTAGTATGCAACGCTAACGAGATCGCTAGCGGGATTGCTTAGTGTGGCAGTACCTTAAGACATTCAAAAGAGAAATTGGAGTTTACATGAAAAAAAAGTTAAGAAACTCTTATTTCTTGTATAATGACTTGTATATAAGGCAAAATTTTAAAAGAATAACAAGTAATAATTTTAGTAAACCAAAAAATTATTTTTAATTAATTTGTAATTAAAAAATGGAAATTTCAATATAATTTATGATGGAAGCAAGAATTGCCAAAAATTAGATGGACGAGGGACTCAGATACATCCTGTATTAGACATAAAGGAGAACCTCATACACATTATGTTCAAATTGTCATGTAGTGGTACACCTAGACTCATAAAGGCTATGCACTAAGTGCAAAACCTGACAAAAATTGCAAGCAGGGTCATGCATATACCTTTGAAGGCACCAGCTGTAGTGCCTCATTTAAATGATGTGATGTTGTGAACAAAGTGCAGTTGTGGTACTCTTACACTCATTAAGGCTCTGCACACTGTGCAAAGCCAGAAGAAAATTATAAGGAGGGTCATCCATATAGCCTTGAAGACACCAAAATGGATTGCCTGAAAAAAAGTAAAGAAAGTCTAATTGTGGCACTTCTACACTCATAAAGGCTTTGCACACAGTGCAAAGCCAGGAAAACATTATAAGGAGAGTCATCCAGTCATCCATAGATGCTTGAAGGCAACAATTTGCGGACCTCATTCAAATATTTTGAAGTATAGTTGATGTAGTCCTACACTCATAAAAGTTTTGAACAAAGTGCAAAGCCAGGAGAAAATGATAAGGAGGATAATACAGTAATCCATAGACCTTTGAAAGCAACAACTTGCATGCCACATTCAAATATTTTCAAAGTGTATTTGATGTACTTCTATACTCATAAAGGCTTTGCATGATGTACAAAGCTAGGAGAAAATGATAAGAACGGTAAAACAGTAATTCTCTTTAGGTGTCCGCTTCTTCTTCTCCTTCCTCCCTACCTTGGAAGGCTGGGGGGACTGCCTCCACCTTCTTCCTGGAGCCGGATTACTTTGGCGTATCCGGGAAAGTGGCCGGTTCTTGCTCTGGCTCCGATATTCCTCTGGTCCCTCTGCCATATTTGTCACCTTGTCGCCCGATAAGCACAGTACACTGAACCTAGAATATAAGACATATTTTCAGTTGTTTCACACTTTTTTGTTACTTATATAATTCCACATGTGTTAATTCATAGTTTTGATGCCTTCAGTGTGAATGTACAATTTTCATAGTCATGAAAATACAGAAAAATCTTTAAATGAGAAGGTGTGTCCAAACTTTTGGTCTGTACTGTATATGAAAACTATAGCTGTATAACTCTAACAAAAAACAAGCTCTCATTCAGCTTTGTCAATGAAATTATAAAAATGGGATGAAAAAACGGAAGTGCTCAAACAAAAAATTCCTGGTCAAGAGAAATTTAAAAGTATAGATGAAAAGAACAGCAGGGTGCTATCCTCCTAGTTGATTTTACCAGCTATGCAATAATTAAGATTTTTAATTTATCCTTCACTGTTATTGCTCCAATCAACACTGATCAAAATGTTGAATCATAAACTGCTTTTTCTTAATCCCTTCAGTTTGTTATCCAGCAACAGAATTAACAAAAAAGTTGATGGCTGGCGTCCCCTGTGGTGTATTGATTGGGGCTTGCGGTGGCAGGATTATATTACTGTTTGATGGCAAACAAAACACCTTTAAACAAGGAAGGAAAATCCATAAGTTCTGAAAAGGTCTTTACATGCAAATAGGTAACAGCATCAGGGAAGCTCTAAGCTTAGAATTAAAATGTAATGTGCTCAGCTGCATATGTCACAATTACGTCAAAAATGCTTAAAAATGCCATTATAGCTGAGAACACTTGTGATGTACCTGATTTTTATTTGAACTTCATATCTGCTATGTAAGCCGCTATAAATTTAATTATTATAGGACCATTGGGTTGTTGCTGTAATAGGGTCTAATGGTATGAGGTCATCAATTCCAACTAACATAGAGCTGCTCCACACTTATTAGTCCTAAGCAGTGCAAGACATGGGAAACATAACTCTGTGGAGTAGAGATTGGATACTAAACAGTCTGGTTACGGTGGGAATGTCAGACTTGAGAGATTGGCGAATTTCTGTAAAAATCTTTAAAACTGCAAACTGGCGTGTGCTAACAGACATAAAAAAATCAAATCTATACTCCTCATTGCTTACCACAACTCAGTGATTCTTGGCCCTCTGATGTCCGTATCTACTGAATTTAATAACATGTTCACCACCATTTGGTAGTGGTCTTGCAATTGTTTCCTCTATTTGGCCATTATATAGATCATATCCCAAGACTTGGGAATCATACAGTAATGTATTGTTATTGAGTTGTTTCTATTACACTGCTCTACTATAAGGTTTGCCTTTTAGAAGTGTATCCTCTCTCTCTCCTTGTAGCCCAGCTCTAAGGTCAGTAACCCCCACTTTCTTCCCCAGATTGTGTAGGACATCCATCTTGCTAACATCAACTCTACGCAGCTCGGGTCCAGAAATATCTTTTTATCTTCTGTAATTGTGAATAACTAAAAGAATCCAGGCTAAAAAACAAACCTTCTTCTGGAATCTTCATACGTTCCTTGGCACTCAAGTTAAGCTATGTGATTAAATCATTTTGTGTGAGTACCTGTACATAAAGACATCCATAGAAATGATGCCTCGAGACTCCAGCACTCGCAGCCCAGTTATGGAGTCAGAACAATTTATGATGGTGCTGAAATCTTTCAGCACATGTTCAAAAATGGGGACTGTGCTGCCTGTAGCTGCTACTGCGCTGAACAGTTTTAGGGCTCGTTCTCATCTGCGTCTAAAACATAGCTCCGATGTTGATCCAGAAAAGTAGGATGAGTGTCATGCGCGTATAATGCAAGTGTTATGCAAGTACAATGCGACTTTTCTCACATAGCATCCATATGACATGCAAATGCAATGCGTTTTTTTCTCTGCAACTATTATTCTACAGTCACAATTTACAGTGTTCTTTGCTACAGAATGGTAATGTATACGTAAAAATTGGACGGCATAAGGATGGTCCATTTTTTTCTTTTGCACCCATTGACTTGCATTGGTGAGTCGATATAACCGGCCACTCGCAGCATGCAGCGATTTTTTTTTCTCATCCAAATTCCAGAGAAAAAAAATCGCAGATGAGCACTAAATCAGTGAAAACCATTAGTCAGAGGGCAATCCGATATTTATTGGATTGCACTGTTCGATTTATACGCTGATGTGTATGAGCCCTTAGTTAGATATGAGCAGATTCATCCGCGGAGGATCAAATTTGAGTCGAATTTCCTTAATGCCCGACACCATTTCATACTCAGTTAATGGTGTCAGGCTGGGTAGTGCTGGCTTCCCCATAATATCCTGCAGCAATTTTATCAGATGATATAGCACAGTCTATCAGGGGGATTATCACAGAAAGTAAAAACATAGGAAATGCCATTTTATGCCTGTACTGTAGGGATAGGAGCGCTCAGAGCATACAGGATAGGGATAGAAAAAGGACTATTCAGATTGTGGTGTAAAACTTCAGTGCTGATGTACCAGATTGGAAATCGGAGTAATAGTCTGATTCTGCAAATCGAAATACAATATTCAAGTGATATACAGTGAACTGTTGTAGCATCTCATCATCACCACTCAGAGTGTGACAGGGAATTAATACATCTGGGATATACAGCTGCAATAACACCTTTGTAAGAATCTGCAGCTACGCGGGATGAAGTGACAGACAGGAGGCAGAGCAAGGGTTAACAGGTTTTAATAAAAAAGAGAATTACTCCACGCAGGGAAATAGGTAATGGGTTAAACAGGGGAAAAAACAGTATCGTTGCAAAGGATATTGTGAGGTAAGAACAACGGTTCAAATAACGGCAGTTCGGTTGCACACTTATCGTGTCAGAAGTCTCTCCAACTATAGATGCTCCTTGATGGTCAGTAGACAACAGCTGGAGCGGTGCTTGTCTAAGTAGGTCCTGGTGATAATGATGGTCTGTCTTCTGGCGGCAGTGGTCGGTCTCCGGTACCTTCCACTGGGCCCCCAAGTCCCTATACTGATGTGGCCAGAGAATTGTGGACTTTCCTCACAGTCTCAGTCAGCGGTGGCCGTGCTTGGGTGTGGGCCTACGCTGTATGGATGTTCTGGGACTGGAGAACTCACTGGTCCCTGCTGCAGTGGCTGACAAGGGTACGGACCACAGTCCTGTTTGAGCCCAACGTGGCTTGACAAATATTTACTGGCCACATCAGGGTGCAAGTGTCTGTCCTGTCCCCGGTCACCCTAATGTGGCACGTGTGCTGTACTCACAGACATGGAATGCTCGGCGTCTTGCTTTCTGGTAGTCCCCGGGCTCATACTGCATGTTAATTTCTCGCTGGTCCCCATGGTTGGCACAGGGAGACGGTGGATGCTGACCTGCGGGTGGCTAGTGCTCCCAGGACGGAGCACTTCTCTACCCGGCTGCTGCTGAATACCCGACTCTTCACTCTCTGTAGCGGTCCCTCTCCCTGGATCGCTGCAGCACTCCCGGCTTCTCTCTTTCTCTGGTGTGGCCCCTTTGCAGTAGGTGGTGGCTGCCGCAGCACCAGTACGCAGTGAGGGCAGGGGAAGCATAGCGTGCCACTCACCTCTCTCTGCACTGCCTTCCGTTCGCGCCAAACTCAGCTGCAGCGCGCGCTTTTCCTTTTTATGTTCCCGCCCCCCACTGTCAGTAGGAAGGTCCATGCTACAGAGTTCCCCTCAGGCAGCAGGGGAAGGTCCGCCTCACTAAAGCTTCCCCAAGGAACAGAGGATGCAGCCTCATCAGCCTTAATCAGTTGATACAGTAAACTCTAAGGCCTCTTTCACACATCCGTTGTGCGCCTGACGGCGCCCCCGGCATTTTGCCGCAGCGACGCATCCGGCATCCAGTATGAAAACCGGATGCGCTGCATCCGGATCCGGTTAACGGATCCGTTAAAAAACCGGATCCGTCTCATCCGGTGTATCCGGTTTGGCATCCGTTGACGCCGTAATGCGCCGAATCCGGTTTATAAAAACGCCCTTTTTTGGGGTTCCAAACATGATTGGCTACTGTAATCCTATATATACACTGCTCCTACATCCCATCTTTGACAGGTTGTAGAGGAGCAAGTGCAGGTTGGAGAGAAGAGCAAGTAGCAAGTGATTGGCGAACATGGATGTCATTATCGGCAATATCTTCAGGAATCTTGTTGATTTTACTGCGGAGATGAATCGATTGAGGTTTATAGTTCTGGAGAAGGAGCAAAAGTTTGAGGAGCAGCGCATTATGCGTCAGCGCCAGCGAAGACGACGCCGTATGTGGATCCACCCCATCACGGCACAGAGATTAACTCGTGGTGTCTATTCAACACTGAACATGGAGCTTCGACAAAATCCAGACAAGTTTTTTGCCTATCTGCAGATGAACAAAGAAAACTTTGATGATTTGCTTGAGCGTGTTGGAGACCAAATTAAAAAATCGGACACCTACTGTCGGTTCTCGATTTCTCCGGCGGAGCGTCTCATGGTGACTATAAGGTAAGCTATATGTATTGGATCTGTTTGCTTCAGCACACTTGTAATTTTATCATTAATTTAACATCACAGGCCAACTAGGAAACCATATCAGTAGCCAAAATTTAGTTATAAAACAGTGTTTTTCATTGATGTTATTATTTTTGGTATCTCCAATAGTTATAGCTGAGTTCTGGTATGTAATGCTGTGTTTCTGAAATAATTTGTAATGTCTATTTTGTTTTCAGATTTCTGGCAACTGGCAAAACTCTGTCACCGCTCCATTTTCAATATCGGCTGGGAATCTCCACACTATCCGGGATAATAAAGTACACTTGTCGTGCTCTGTGGGATAGTTTGGTTGGAGAATTTATTCCAGAGCCAACAACAGAGCGGTGGCTTCAAATAGCGGACCAGTTTTTATGCATCTGCCAGTTCCCCAATTGCCTGGACGCCGTTGATGGAAAGCACATCCGCATTCAAAAGCCTAAAGGAACCGGATCTGAATTCTTTAACTATAAAAAATATTTTTCGGTCGTCCTGATGGCTATTGCAGATGCGGAGTACAAGTTTATTTGTGTGGACATTGGGTCTTATGGACGGTCAAATGACTCCCAAGTCTTTAAACTATCTGCCATGGGCCGTAAACTGTATGGAAACAGTTTTCAGTTTCCCCCCCCAGGCCACTGCCTCAAACCTGAGGCCCACCGATGCCATTCGTTTGTGTAGGTGATGAGGCATTCCAGCTGTCCGAACACCTCTTGAAGCCGTACGCCAGCAGAGGATTAACCCATACAAAGCGGATATTTAACTACCGCCTCACAAGAGCCAGACGGATGGTGGAGTGTGCCTTTGGCATTATGACAGCAAAATGGCGTGTCCTTTTGACTGCAATTAACTTGAAGACCGAGACTGTTGATGATGTTGTTAAAGCGTGCGTGGTCCTACATAATTTTGTCCTAACCAAGAAACCAATTTCTATTGAGGACCACAATCAAGAAACAACTTTGCACGACTACAGCAACATTACCACTCGCAGTACAGTCGCGGTTTCAAGAATGAGGGACCAGTTTGCTCAATACTTTGTGTCACCAGAAGGTAGTGTTGACTGGCAGGATGACAGAGTGTGATAAATGTATTGTTTCTTTTAAAAATTTTCTTTACCCAAAATAAACCTTTTTAAAGTTTACTTGTCTACCTTCTTGTGTGTTTTCTACTGTAACCTTTTTGCCATAGTTGTGTCCATGGCTGTTTGTTTTAACAAAAGTATTTAAAATTTTCTCCCAAAAAAGTGTACATTGTAGGCCATGGTTCCCCAAATCCAGTCCTCAAGGCCCACCAACAGCTCTTGTTTTCAGTATTTTCTTTGTATTGCTCAGGACTCGGATAATTGCCTCACCTGAGCAATATAAAGGAAATCCTGAAAATCTGATATGTTTTTGGTGGGCCTTGAGGACTGGAGTAGGGGAACTCTGTTGTAGGGATAACCTAACCAAGTTCACAATTTTGTGTAAAATATAACATACTTTGCATACTACAACAACCCGGGACACAAATTTGGTAAAAAGGTTGCATTTATGAACCTTTTAGCCAAAGTTAGGTGTACCTGTATAACAAAGGTAAAACTTAAAATCCTATAAATAAAAGACAGACAACAATGTTCCAAAAATAACAACAATTTATTGAACCAATTTTTATTTAATATAAATATTATGAAATGAGGCATTTGTTGCCCAATTTTTCAGGATTTTTAATAAACTTTATTTATTGTAAAAATAATTTTTTGGGATAATTTTGCTAAATTTTTTTTTTTTTTCAAACTTATATTTTTAAACAAAAACATATTTACACACAACCTACAGGTCAGTGTAGTGTGGGGTGGAAATAATGCTGGAGGGGCTGCGGGACACTTCGACCGTGGGAGTGTGGAGTGACGACCGGGATGGTGGTGGGGAAGGAACAGGAAGAGGTGAAGGGGTGGAAAGAGTAAAGGAAGACAAGGCAGAAGAGGTGGGTGATGGTGGAGTGGAGGGTTGGGCAGGAGGAACAGGTGACATGGTAGTTAATTGGAAGGAGGAAGGAGATTGGTATGAGGTAGGAGTGTGGTAAGGGGTAGGTGGCTGGTAGTGGGTAGGTTGCTGATACTGGGGAGGTGACTGGAGTTGGGGAGGTGGTTGGTACTGGGGAGGTGGTTGGAATTGGGGAGGTTGATGGACCTGGGGAGGTGGGTGGTATTGAATAGGAGGTGGAGGAGGTATGGGAGGTGGAGGGGGGGGAGATATCCGGCGGCTGTAGGGTGGGAGGTGGAGGAACGACTGGGGTGGATTGAGGATGGGAGAGAACCTGCACTAGAGCAGTGTGGCACGTGTGCATCACATACATCTGCTGGTCATAAGATAGCGGATCTATGCGCTCCGCAACCGACCTAAAAAAGCTCTGGTTCGGGGGTGCTCTTACCTCTGAACGCACAGTTTCCAGAAGTGTCTTCACCTCACCAACTAGGGAGGTTATCTGACTAACGCCTGCGGCAACTTGTTCAGATAGCACCTTAAGACAGTTCTGGAAAGATGCGTTCATATGTAAGAACTCGGGCGCATAGTTCTTTTCCTGACCCCTCTGACCCTGCCGCCCAGTACCCGCAGCTGTACTAGAGGTGGCAGGGTCAGAAGGGTGGGGTAAAGGGAACGCTATATCCTGACCAGCAGATTCATGTAATGCAGCCGGCCACACTGCTCCAGCGCTGGTGGAGGGGACAGCGGGATCAAGTGTGTGGGAAGGTGCAGATGTGAAGGGTTGGTCGAAGTGTCCCTCGGTGTCGGTCTCCTGAGGGATCGCTCTAAAAGGCGCCAACTCTGCGGGCGCCCGAGTGCTGGTCACCGTGCTGTGGAAGAAACAAAAACATCAAATTAATATACAGATGTGGAATGGCCCTGGCTGCAAAAAAAAAAAATAACATTTGATGGTAATATTTACCTTCTGGTGACCATGGTTTCACGCAGGAACGCCAGAGCTCGTGCGTACTTGTACTTGCTCTGGCGTCCTGAAGAACCACTCGGGGCCCGCATCTCCTTATTAAACTCCTTCTTAAAGCGATCCCTCACAGACCGCCACCGCTTCACAATTCTGTCCCCTGAAACGAGAAAGCACACATTGGTTATTATACAACATCAGTGTTTCCCAAACTTCATTCCTTGTGTCCCCCAGAGTTCATGTTTTCATTATTTCCATAGTGTTTCACAAAAGGAAATCATGAAAACATGAACTGAGGGTAACACTAAGACAGAAGTTTTGGAAACACACCTTTACAGTGAGCAACATGAACTATACTTACGGAATTTAGTCTGGGACCTTGGATCGAGGTCCTCCCAGCGTTGCAACATTCCCGCTGCTACTTCCTCCCAGAGCCGTCGTGTAACAATTTGATCTGAATGCCGGCGGTCCCCCATGTTCCACAGCGGCTCCCTTTCTCGGACCAGATCGATCATTAGCTCTACATCCAGGCCCTCCTCCGAGTCCGAGTCGGGAGCACGCTGTGAAGCCTGTGAAATTAAAAAAGACAAAAAAGAAAATTAGCATACACATTTTTGTAAAATGTCAAAATTAGGCTACTTTCACACTTGCGTTTTTTAGCGCTGCGTATTGATCGCACATAAAACGCATAAAAAAACGCGTGCAAACGCGTGTAATCGCAGCGATATTTTGCAGCCGAAGAGTGCGCATTGCTTTAAAAAAACGCAGCGATTGTAAGCGATTGTATGCTATTTAAAGCGTTTTTGTATGCGTTTGCGTTTTTTCTGTGCAAAACACATGATGAAAATCCTTGAAAAATTCTTGCAACAGAACCCACCAATGGGACACCAGTGGGCGTGTGTTATTGAAAATATTTATATAGAGCCTGTTCACAGCCCTTTTTTACATTTGCTTGCATTTGCCTTGGTGAACATGGATCTGCTTATGAAGACTTTCCACTTCAACCTGGATGTGGACATGGCTATGGCTCAGGCTTATGCCGTTGCTTGCCATGAAGAAAGGGAGAGACAGAGACATCGGAGACGGCAGCGGCGGCGTTTGTGGGTACATCCCATTGTAGAACTCCGGGAGAGCCGTGGAGCGTATCACACCCTCTACAGTAAGCTGCAGTCAAACCCGGAGAAATTTAACGACTACACCCGGATGTCACAACAAACCTTCATTGATTTACTTGCTCGGGTCCAACAATTAATAAGGAGACAGGACACACAGCTCCGTCGGGCGATTCCTCCAGAGGAAAGACTCCTGGTGACATTACGGTACGTAATATTGAGAAACCAATGCCTGCATCATTGTATTACTTATGCCATGTACTATTCCAAAGATGACAGAATTATTGTTCTGCCACCTAGTAAACAAAGACCTGCAGAATTATTGTTATGGCATTTTTTGTTTCGAAATGTTTTACAAAAACATATACAATAATATTTTTTTTGTTCTTTCTCTAGATTCCTTGCTACTGGAGAGAGCCTGTCTTCACTCTACTTCCAGTACCGGATTGGTATCTCCACGTTGTCAGGAATTGTTGTTGACACCTGCCGGGCATTGTGGACTGTTCTCTGTCCGGAATTTATGCCCCTGCCCACCACAGAAAAGTGGCTAGAAATAGCCGACAAATTCTGGACAACCTGCAATTTCCCCAACTGTTTGGGAGCAGTTGATGGGAAACACATCCGCATCATCAAACCTAAAAGAACAGGCTCGGAGTACTACAATTACAAGAAGTACTTCTCTACAGTTCTCATGGCCATTGCGGATGCAGACTGTATGTTTGTTGCGGTGGACATTGGAGCATTTGGCCGTGGGAATGACTCACAGGCGTTTAAGAACTCTGACATGGGACGGAGGTTGTATGGAAACCAGTTTAATTTCCCCATGCCACGGCCTCTTCCCCACACCGAAGGTCCACCCATGCCATTTGTAATGGTTAGGGATGAGGCATTCCAGATGAGCCAACACCTGCTTAAACCCTACTCCAGCCGGGACTTGGACCACAACAAAAAAATTTTTAATTACAGGCTGACCAGGGCAAGAAGAACTGTAGAGTGTGCCTTCGGTATATTGGTTTCCAGATGGCGCATTCTGGGCACAGCTATTCATCTTAAAGTGCAAACAGTGGATGAAGTTGTGAAGGCCTGTGTGGTGCTACATAACTTTGTCATGGCGAAAGAGCACCCAAACTTTGAACTTGATGATGCAGCTCCTAACCCATTGCCTGAGTTCACTCAGCACCCTCTCAGGTCTTCTGTTGAAGTCAGCCAAATGAGAGACCAATTTGCGGCCTACTTCATCTCAGATGTAGGACGGGTGGATTGGCAAGATCAAATGGTGTAAAATAATGTTCTTGTCTGTATGTTAATAAACGTTTTTGTTTTTTTTTTGGATGGTAATAAAATCCCTCTGTTTATACCTGTACCACGTGCACTCTCTGTTTTTAAATTAAAAAACAATGATGAAATGGCCAGGTTTACCAGTTAATTCATGATGCATATTTTTGGGTGCATCATGAATTTATTTGTAATCCTGACTAGGTAGTTATTATTATTATTATATTTATTTACATTTATATAGCGCCATTATTCCATGGCGCTTTACATATGAAAAGGAAAAATAGACAGATACAATAAACATGTGCTAGACAAGGACACACAAGTACAGAAGGAGAGAGGACCCTGCCGCGAGGGCTCACAGTCTACAGGTAGTTAACTATACATGTACACAAGTTGTAACCTTGATTATCTCTCCACTTTTGCTTCCATTTTCAGTGACGGTGGACATAACACAACAATTATTTGTGTCACCTGGCCTGCTGTTTCCAAAAATTGATTTGGGATGCACAAGCATCTGGAAATTTTTAGTCCTGATCATGTGACTATAAATATAATTTGTATTTTCATCACTGACTTGATTTGGAACGCAGAGATAATAATGATTATACATCTTGTTCAATACCAAGGGCTGGTGGCATGCTGAAGTGGTGATGCCCCAAATAACGCATCGTCACTTCAGAATGTATCAGGCCTGGGCAGGTGAGTACACATGAGTTCTAAACAGCAGCATCGCTACAGTATGCTTCAAATAAATGCAGACTGAAGCAACGCAGCTGGTTAAAACTCATGTCTATTCACCTGCCCAGGTGTGATAGTAATGATACAAGGCTGGGCAGGTGAGTACACATGAGTTATAAACACAGCATCGCTACAGTATGCTTCAAATAAATGCAGACTGAAGCAACGCAGCTGGTTATAAAACTCATGTCTATTCACCTGCCCAGGTGTGATAGTAATGATACAAGGTCAGGGTATTGTACATATATAAAGTGTATTTTCACCATCATCACCTCACTTTCTTCAACACACACTGAATAGAGGATGTGCTAAATTACAATCTATATCTAGAATCCCTGGCCTTGTATCACAAAGTGAAATAATGTCAAAAACACACCAGACTCATTTCACTTTTTAGTATATCTGGAAAGGTAAATAGATATGCCTTGCACTCAACACCATCCTCTATTCAGTCTGTGCAATATTAGCAGACAGACAGACTGGTGGTGAAAAAAAAAGGAATATATTTGTGTTTTTGAGTAAACATATCTCCATGAAGTACACAAACATGTGTCATTCCTGTAGTTATGTGTAGTCAAAAACGCAAAGTGTACGGCGCAGTGTGTGTACGGCGCAGTGTGTAGGCGGCAAAATAAACACAAAGCAAACCAAAATTACTAAAAGAAGATTGGCACATTTATTTTTTACAACAGGAAAACAAATTTTGAATTTGCAATGATTTTTTTGAAGACATTTGTATAGATCACATTAGTACTTTTTTTGAGTACAAAAAGAAAATATGTATATTCACACAAAGGTTTTGGATAGATCAGATTAGGACAATATGTGTCAAAGATGCCATTGGTATAGTCACTGCCCCAGAAGTTGTAGAAAAATCAGATTAGTACAATATGTGTACAAGATGCCATTGGTATAGTCACTGCCCCAGAAGTTGTAGAAAAATCAGATTAGTACAATATGTGTCCAAGATGCCATTGGTATAGTCACTGCCCCAGAAGTTGTAGAAAAATCAGATTAGTACAATATGTGTACAACATTACCATTTTAATTGTCACTGCCCCAGAAGTTGTAGAAAAATCAGATTAGTACAATATGTGTCCAAGATGCCATTGTATAGTCACTGCCCCAGAAGTTGTAGAAAAATCAGATTAGTACAATATGTGTACAACATTACCATTTTAATTGTCAGTGCCCCAGAAGTTGTAGAAAAATCAGATTAGTACAATATGTGTCCAAGATGCCATTGGTATCGTCACTGCCCCAGAAGTTGTAGAAAAATCAGATTAGTACAATATGTGTACAACATACCATTTTAATTGTCACTGCCCCAGAAGTTGTAGAAAAATCAGATTAGTACAATATGTGTCCAAGATGCCATTGGTATAGTCACTGCCCCAGAAGTTGTAGAAAAATCAGATTAGTACAATATGTGTACAACATTACCATTTTAATTGTCACTGCCCCAGAAGTTGTAGAAAAATCAGATTAGTACAATATGTGTCCAAGATGCCATTCGTATAGTCACTGCCCAGAACTTGTAGAAAAATCAGATATCTATGTAACTAATATGTGCACAGAATTACCATTAATGTCATGCCCAGAATGTAGAAAATCAGATTATACAAAATGTGTCCAAGATGCCATTGGTATAGTCACTGCCCCAGAAGTTGTAGAAAAATCAGATTAGTACAATATGTGTACAACATTACCAGTTTAATTGTCACTGCCCCAGAAGTTGTAGAGAAATGTGATTTGTCCAGATAATATTACAAATTTTTATTGCGACGGACGTTTTGGTGGTGATTTCGATACTCTGGGGTGTGTGCAGAGATGAAGAGCGGCTGGAAAGCGATGAAGGGGTTCGAGGGGAAGGGCAACAAAAGTAGTGGTGAAGGAAGATCAGACATCAAATGAGAGGCACTTTGAGACACATTAGGAGGAGAGGGTGGATGGACCAACAAAGATTTTCTTTGTTTCTTCTTGGGGACAGGAGTACCATGCATGGACCGACTTCTCTGTGTCCGCCTTGAGCTGGTTGACCGTGGCCTTGACCCAAAAAAGAGTGAATGTGGGTCACCGCTCTCATGCTCGGTGGTGGCAGTGGCGGTGGAAGTGTTGGCAGTGCTCTGAGTACCACAAGGGTTGGCGGTGTTCCAAGGAGGAGAAGTGGGTGCCCTTGAAATCGATTGTTGCTGACTGGTGGCGGTACTCATAGGATCAGTGGGTGCTGTGGCCGGAAATTGTTGACGACTGGTGGCGGTACTCCAAGGAGGAGAAGTGGGTGCCCTTGAAATCGATTGTTGCTGACTGGTGGCGGTACTCATAGGATCAGTGGGTGCTGTGGCCGGAAATTGTTGACGACTGGTGGCGGTACTCCTAGAAGAAGTGTGTGCGGTAACAATAAATGGTTGCTGAGTGCTGGCAGTACTCCTAGAAGGAGAAGTTGGTGCAGTGACAAATGGTTGCTGACTGCTGGCAGTACTCCTAGAAGGAGAAGTGGGCTGCGGTGGCTTGAGTCCATGACTGTGGACCAGTGTCTGTGGGGGTGTTGCTCCACACAGGAGCAGCGCTTGCCATGGTGGTGGCGACGGTGGAGTGTCCAACAGTACTCGGACTTGTGGTGGTGTAGTGGTGACTCGGAATGCTGGTGGCCGTGCAGTGGTATGCAGCAGAAGTCGGTAGTGATGTGTGGCGAATCAGTGGTGGCACTGTTGGATATGCAACCACTGACTGCTGCACGTACCGATTCTGCTGCATAGCCTGCAAGTAAGCAGTGTTGCAGGCCTGCATCACACTCAGCTGTTGCTCAGGACTAAGGTGTTCCGCCATGCCCCGTTCAATTTTACTGAAAAAATGGTGCGCTGGTCTGTTGAGGTCAGCCTCCAGGCGATCAAGACGCTGTTCAACACTGTTGAAGCGGTGATCCATGTGGGTAAAACCACGTTCCATAAGTGAGAAAAAACCGCTTCCAACTGTGCCTCCAAGTGTCTTCATATTGCCTTGAAAGGCCTCGCTCAAGTGAACAAACTAGGGCAAGACATTCCTCTCCATGGCCCTCTGCCGCTGGCGGGAAGTGCCCGCATAACCAGTGGCAGAGACCTGGGAGAGGGGAAGACCTGATGGACCAGCTTCCTGGTCACCAGCTGTCCGTGTTGCTGACCTGCAAGTTGCTTCCAGGCTGTCGGATGGCTGGGACGGGTCGGAGGTCGTCCGAGGAAGGACCGCTTCAGGGACAGGCTGCATGGTGCTGCTCCAGGTGCTGTGGAAAGAAAACAAAAACATTACTATAATGCTTTAACAAGAAGAATCAGCTGTGGAAAAAATAAATAAATAAATAAAAATTTCAAAATTACCAAAAATAAACCAAAAACTTACGCTCTGCTGGCAAGGACCGGTCTCAGGAACGCCAACTCGCGATAGTAGCGATATTTCTTTCTGGGCCTTGCTGCAGAACCACTGCGAACCTGTCCCTCTGCTCCAACATCAGTGTTGAAGCGGTCCTTCATCGAGCGCCATCGTGTGCGGACTTTGTTCACTGTTGAGAAAAAAATAAAAAAATTATACAATGCAGACAGGGCAAAATCAGTCTCAACACACATACCTGAATGAAAATGTCAAACTGTCAATGCAGCATTATAAAAAGCTATACAATACACAGGTCAGTGACTGTTGACCCAGATGAAACTGTTGTGTTTGCTGGTAGAATATATCTGCCAGCAAAAACAACATTACCATGAGGAAGAAGAGTGACTGGGCAATAAAAAAATCAATACAATGCACAACACATAGCTCAAGAAACCACAAGGCAGACACTGTTGAACCACATGACACTGTTGTGTTTGCTGGTAGAATATATCTGCCAGCAAAAACAACATTACCATGAGGAAGAAGAGTGACTGGGCAATAAAAAAATCAATACAATGCACAACACATAGCTCAAGAAACCACAAGGCAGACACTGTTGAACCACATGACACTGTTGTGTTTGCTGGTAGAATATATCTGCCAGCAAAAACAACATTACCATGAGGAAGAAGAGTGACTGGGCAATAAAAAAATCAATACAATGCACAACACATAGCTCAAGAAACCACAAGGCAGACACTGTTGAACCACATGACACTGTTGTGTTTGCTGGTAGAATATATCTGCCAGCAAACCCATCAGTGCCATCAGGAACAACAGTGAGCAGTACAGAGAATGAAAATACTTACTAAACGCCTTTTTCAGGTTTGGAGAGGCACTGTCCCAGCCATCCATCAACGCTGCGGCCACCTCGTTCCATAGATGCCGGGTCACCACATTGTCCTTGTACTGCGGATCACGGCTGTCCGACAACGGGACACGTTCATGGACATGGCAGATGAGGGCCTCGTTGTCCACATACAGGTCGTCGTCCCGTTGTGGAACCTAGAAGAAACAAAATAAAAATTACAATCTTGTATAATTTTTATAAAGAAAATAACAATAGGAGTACAAAAGAAAAATACATTCAAAGGCTATATACTTACATTCCGTCTCGCCACCGGGACTTGACTCGGCTGCGACTGCTCCTGAGACTCCTCAATGGCCGTGTCCGACGATGATGTCTGAAAAAGGAACACAATTAGGACATTTGTAGATTCAGCAGCTATA
Organism: Oophaga sylvatica; assembly: GCA_033576555.1. Lineage (NCBI taxonomy): Eukaryota > Metazoa > Chordata > Amphibia > Anura > Dendrobatidae > Oophaga > Oophaga sylvatica. The sequence continues at coordinate 493,435,109 of JARQOD010000004.1, read as the reverse complement.
CTTACCCAAAGGCAGGAAGATACTCACATCATGCTGAGCTTCCGCCAGTTCTTGCCGGGATGGTGAATATTCGGATCCAGAAGACATGCTGCAAAAATAAAAAATAATGATGAGCACATATTACATTATAAGGACAGCCTGTCATTTGTTTAAAGAATACTCACATTCTTGTACTTTGGATCAGTCTTGAGTCCAGGCACAGTGTCTCCAGGCAATATCCAGGCTGTGTATGGGTCCAAGGTGGATCTTCCAGTCTCCAGGCAGTGTATGGGTCCAAGATGGATCGTCCAGTCTCCAGCTCCAGTCTCCAGGCACTGTAGTATGGTGCACGCTGTTTGCAGGCCTTTTTATAGGGATCCAGGCTGTATCTTCAGGTCTCTTTATCAGCAGGCAGTCTCCAGGCAGTCTGCGTAGGGGTCTGTGTGGCACTGACACCTTCCTTTATCTATACTCATTTTATCTAGACTACTCACAAACAATGTATCTTGTCTAGGGGGTAATTGGACAAGTGTCTAGACATTGTTTTCTTAAAAATCGCGTGCGCGCACAAGCGCTGACAAGCGCACAGCCACACGCACGCCAGCGCCCACATAGACAGCAATGATATTTTTATGCGCTTAGCGTGCGCACACGTGTGCACGCGCATTTTTAAATTGGTGTGCTGAAAAAAAAATGCAACATGTAGCGTCTAGTGCGTCTGGGCGCACACCTGGAAAATGCGCTGCGCACGCCAAACGCTAATGAGCGCGTGCAAGCGCAAGACACTGCGCCCGCCATGTTAATGATAGGGGAACATTGCGCATGCGACCAATAGCGCACGATGCACAGCGCTAAAAAACACAAGTGTGAAAGTAGCCTTATACATGTTAAAATGGAAAAATGAATTGCCCAAAATTTATAGATAACCCGTCTTGTAAAAATTTCAAATGATATAAAATGATACCAAAAAAGGTAGATAGTTTAAAAAATTTTTTTTTTTTTTCAAAATGTAAGAAATAACCCCCCAAAAAAATAAGTTTCCGAAAAAAAAAAAAATGAAGTTAAATAAAAAACAAACAAAAAAACTTACACGTTGAGAACCGCCGACAGTCTCACGACGACGACTCTGAGAGGCGCTGGGAGGAACCCTCTGTTGGATCCCAGATCCGATAGACTAAAAAGAAAATAAAAATTAGGATATTGCCAGGTGTTGCCCGCTGTGTCAAGTATGTATTACATGGTTTTCTATGTGTTGTGTGTAGTGTGATGTTGTGTTTCTGCGATTGATGCAGGATACTTACGAATTGTGAGCCCACTCCGGGTATCTCTCCACCCCGTCCTTCTTCCTCTGGGAACTCCACATCATCTTGCGATTCCTGTTATTAAAAAAAGACAATCAAGACATCTAGCCCACAGATGGATTGTGGATAGAAAAAAAAATAATAAATTTTTTACCGCCAATTGCTGACGATGGCTAGGAGGGCTCCCAGAAGAAGACGTGTCACGCTCTGGCTCTGGCTGGGAGGGAGGAGATGGCGATGCTGCTGGTGCTGCCGCCGCTGCTGCTGCTTCCGCCGCCGCCTCTTCCGCCAACGCCGCAATTGCGGCAGCTGCAGCAGCTGTTTGACGGTCTCTGCTGTGGAAGAAACAATAAGGGACAGTGAATATATTTCTATATTCCTTGTCTCTGGCTGAAAGAGAAAAACAAACATGTAATTTTTTCGTGAAATGGGGGATGTCATATTTACTTTCTGCTGGCTTCCCTCCTAGCCCGCCTCTCCTCCTCTCGTCTCTCTGCCGCCGCCTCCGCCGCCGCCTCTTGTTGACGTCTTCTGCTGTTGAGTAAAAAGGGACTGTGAATTTACTATTCCTTGTCCATGGCTGAAAGAAAAACAAACATGTAATTTAGAGCAAAATGGGGGATGTAATAGTTACTTTCTGCAGGCTATCCTCCTAGCTTGGAGGTCCTCTCCTCCCCTCTCTTCAAGTGCTGCTTCAGCCACAAACGCCTCTCGTTGAAGTCTTCTGCTGTTGAGTAAGGACACAAAAAGGGACAGTGAATATATGTGGATTCCTTGGCCCTGGCTGAAAGAGAAAAACAAACATGTAATTTTTAGGGAAATGGGGGATGTCATATTTACTTTCTACTGGCTTGCCTCCTTGCATCCAGGATCTCCTGCGCCCTTTGATCTGCAGCATCAATTCTTCTGCTGTGGAATTAACAGACAAAAAGGAATTGTGTTTATATGTTTGATTGTCCCTGTTTTAAAATATAAGATTGAAACATGGACATTATTGAGCTTGATGTACCGAACACAACATGCAGTCATTAATTGTAGCCATAAACAGTACCAGGGGGAAACCCTATCCCTGCCAAAAAAAAAAACAGTAGATCAACATTCTGATACTAAAAACATGCAGATTTCAGATAGTAGCATGAGTACAAAAAGCGTCACAGGCCAAAAAAAAAACATTGAAAAAAAAGAAAAAATAGATCAACATTACGATAATAAACACATGCAAATTTCAGATAGCAGCATCAGTAGATAAAGCATGACAGGGACCAAAAAAAATGTTTTAAAAAAAAACACTACATCAGCATTATGATAACACAAAAATGCACACTTCACATAGCAGAATGATGAGAAAAACAGTCACAGGCCCCAATCAAAAAATTTACAAACAATGAAACAGTAGATCAACATTCTGATAATAAAAACATGCACATTTCAGATAGCATGATGACTAGCAAAAGCATTACAGGGCCAAAAAAAGGTTTTTTTAAAAAAAAAAAAAAAAAAAAAAAAAAAAAACAGCATTCTGATACGAAAAACATGCACATTTCAGATAGTAGCATGAGTACAAAAAGCGTCACAGGCCAAAAAAAAAAAATTGAAAAAAAAAGAAAAAATAGATCAACATTACGATAATAAACACATGCAAATTTCAGATAGCAGCATCAGTAGATAAAGCATGACAGGGTCCAAAAAAAATGTTTTAACAAAAAAACACTACATCAGCATTATGATAACACAAAAATGCACACTTCACATAGCAGAATGATGAGAAAAACAGTCACAGGCCCCAATCAAAAAATTTACAAACAATGAAACAGTAGATCAACATTCTGATAATAAAAACATGCACATTTCAGATAGCATGATGACTAGCAAAAGCATTAAGGGCCAAAAAAAAGGTTTTTTTTTTTTTTAAAAAAACAACAACATTCTGATACGAAAAAACATGCACATTTCAGATAGTAGCATGAGTAGCAAAAGCATTACAGGGCCAAAAACATTTAAAAAAAATTAAATCAACATTATGATACACAAATACATCCACATTCCATATTGTCGCAGGGAGACCAAGCACATCACTGCAAAAAAACAGTACCAGTAGATCCACATTATCAATTTAACACATTCACAACAGTAGCAGGGGATACACAATATAAGTTCCCAAACATACGTATTTTAAACACTACCAGGGGGACCCACACCATCATCGGAAATTTAATTTCATACAGTACCAGGGGAACCAATCCCCATCACAGAAAAAACATTAATTTTAAAATGTACCAGGGTGCCAAAAAAAACAGTAGCTCACACAGCATTGGTGACATATGCATTGTAAATTTAGGATTGGGGGGCTCATATTTACCGTCTGTTTTGCTGGCGCTCCATGCTGCGGATCCTGGCTGCGAGTCTCTCAGGTGGCTGCGTCTCTCGGTGGCTGCGGCTCTCGGTGGCTGCGGCTCTCGGTGGTTGTGGCTCTGGCTCCTGTTCATGTGGATGTGTCTGATGTCCCACAAAATGCTTTTTTATATGTTTGCTGAGGGCTGGTATCTGTTTGCTGTGGGCTGGTATCTCAATTAAAAAACTGGATGCGGCTACCGGATCCGGCTCTTGCCGGATGCGGCCCATTGCGGCGTCCATAGACTTTCATTGTAAAAAAAGCCGGAAGCGCCGCATCCGGCGCTTCCGGCTTTTTCGCCGCAGACAAAAAACGTGACATGCAACGATTTTTCCAGACGCCGGACGGCGACCAGACACCGAATCCGGCACAAGCCGGACGCGCCGCAGGGACATGCGGCGCCATCCGGCACTAATGATAGTCAATGGAAAAAAAAACGCATCCGGCATTACATTACGCCGGATGCGGTTGGACAAAAAAATGCCGGAGGGCGCACAACGGATGTGTGAAAGAGGCCTAAGAAAACCTACAGACTCCGCATTCCTGATCAGCATGTTTTTGAGGCTGTGTATTGGAATAATTAATTGAAAGGGGGGGGTTCAGAGTAATAGCAGTGTGGAGTTCAATTAGTGAGGTTAATCATTCTGTGAACAATCAGGTGTGAATCACGTGGCCCTTATTTAAGGGTGAAGCCAGGACATGTTGTACATGCATTTCTCCTTGAAAGTCTGAGAAATATGGGTCATTGAAGACATTGTTAAGAACAGCATACTTTGAACTTTGATTAAAAAGTTGATTAGAGAGGTTAAAACTTTTAAAGAAGATCAGACAATGATAGGCTGCTCAGCTAAAATGATGATCTCCAGTGCTTTGATATGGAAAGTCAAACCAGATAGACGTGTAAGAAAACAGAAGAAATGGATGAAAGAATAGTCAGAATTGCAAAGGCTCAGCCAAAGATCAGCTCCAGCAGAGGTGTATCTAGTTTTTCTGGCACCCGGGGCAAGAATTCAGTTTGCCGCCCCCCCCGTACACATGCGATTTGCACACTTAATCATGTACCCACGAGCTGCTCGCCCTAATGCTTTCAATGTTCAGTGAAAAACTGAGAGAAGCAGGAAGAGAAGCTCGATGTCACAGGACCATTAGTATGAAAGTTGCATATGAGTGAAGTGTCCATGTGACGACTGCTGGAACCTGCAGAGCTGAATCCTGACATTGCAGCTTCTGAATTCTCACAACTAATGCACTGCAAACATTTTTTATGTGAGGGCTTGTTTTTTGAGGGAGGAGTTGATGTTTTTATTTTGTACCACTTTTGGGCGCATAACATTTATGATCATTTTCTATTCCAACTTTTGGGAGGCAGAATGAACAAAATGCAGCAGTTCAGAAATTGTTTTCTTGTTTTTTTTTATGCCATAATCTTTTTATAATAATCTTTATTTTTATATAGCGCTAACATATTCCACAGCGCTTTACAGTTTGCACACATTATCAGGACTGTCCCCAATGGGGCTCACAATCTAGATTCCCTAGCAGGATGTTTCTGGAAGGAAACCGGACTGCCCGGAGGAAACCCATGCAAACACGGGGAGAACATACAAACTCCTTGCAGATGTTATCCTTGGTGGGATTTGAACCCAGGACCCCAGCGCTGCAAGGCTATCCACTGAGCCACCCTGCTGCTGTGGTAACATTGATAAGGCAGCTTTATTCTTTGGGTCAGTATGATTACAGCGATACTTCATTTATGTAATTTTTTTAATGTTTTTGCTTTTACACAGTAAAAACTTTTACAGAAAATAGAATTATTTTTGCATTGCTATATTCCAAGAGATACAACTTTTTAATTTTTCCACTGATGGAGTTGTATGGCAGTTAGTTTTTTTGTGAGACAAGATGTACATTCACCTTTTTTATTGCGTTTTATTCCACTTTTTTCCAGCAGTATGATCAAAAAGCATAGTGTGTGACACGGTTCCACCCCTCAGGGTGTCTGGAATGCAATTACTGACAGCTCGGCTGTCCAATCCGGTACAGGGGTGTGCTGAAGCTGTCAGTACTTTGACAGCATGGCCATTCAGTCTGGTTCAAAGGTGTGCTGAGCTGTCAGTGTGTTTATTGACAGCTTGACTAGCTGTGACTGGGAAGCATCGGCTGTCTCAGATGTTCACTATCCCAGATAATTGCCATGCCTACTTAACTGAGCAGCTTCTCCCAGACTACTGCCAGACGTACTGTATATTCATCTTGTGAGGTTTGTACTTTGTGCTTTCCTGTGCCTTGAGTTCTATAAGCTTGATCTGTTAATACACGATAAATCCCAATTAGGAACGATAATCAATATGTAAAACTCAGTATGATCAATAGCACAAAAGAAAAAAAACACCCCTTACATATAGAAAAAGGGTCCAGAGTTTTTTTTAGATATATTAATTATAATTTATTAAACACCAAATGCATAAAATGATAGAGTAACAACACGAAGCAGATAGAGGGTAGGGAACAATTTTTCTCCCACTATGCAAGTAATTAATGCACCAAAGCTATTTATATATCATATAGAGTTAATAAAAAATTATAAAATAGTTCATAAATATGCAAAAACAAATTTGAAGTCCCAATACATGCTATTCAAATACATAATGAAAGTGCTAATGTGCAATTGATCTATAAAAATAGTAGTAGCAGCATTGTAATAAAAATGCTACACTGAGTAAACAAGTGCTTTCAGTGCATGCTGAACTTAATATAAATAGCTATAAAAATTGTAAACAGTATGTCTCTTATCAACTGCATACCTTAAAGTGCTATTGTGCAAACCATAATAGCAGCAGAATAGGAAACAAGAGGTGTATTTAAATTATTATTAAGGTGCTAGTGCCATTAATAAAACGAACCACCCCTAATTGTAAACAATATGCATCCAAAACCAATTCAGGCTATCAAGTGCTAGTGTGCAATTTAATCCAATGGCAGCATAAATACTCAGCCACAAGTGCATTCAAGTTGTGGACATAAGGTAAGGTGCAGGTGCCAATAACTTACATGAGAGAGAAAGATCCGACCTCAGCCTGCCGCCTCAACGCGCGTTTCGCCGTTCTTCGTCAGGAGGCGTGGCTTTGGTCTGGTTTGTATCCATATATATAGTTATTATTATTATTATTATTATACATTTATATAGCGCCATTTATTCCATGGTGCTTTACATATTTAAAGGGGAAAAATATAGACAGGTACAATAAACATGTGCTGGACAAGGGACACACAAGTACAGAAGGAGAGAGGACCCTGCCCGCGAGGGTCACAGACTGTTATCCAATAAGTGCCCAGATGTAAGTAGTCAGAATGTTTTTATTGATCAATGCCGCTATACCCAATCCAGTGTAAACCGCGCCCCTCAAGCTAAATCATGTGTCAAACGAGAGCTAATAGAAACACCGCCGTTGAGCTGATAGTCAGGAATCACTGCATCACTAAGGGGACTTACTTCTGCGCCCGTGGACCGCACGCCATCCACCACTGTTAAGCAGCAGGGATCGCGTGCGGGCCAGATGAGCGCATCGGGAAGTCCCAGATGCTGGGAAACTCACGCATGTGCACCAGCTCAGGATGTAATGTCACGCTATATGTGCAGAAATTCTACCGCAAATATGTATGTGGTGAACTAAAGATTGAATATGGGGCATTCAGATTATAGAATAAATCAATAAAAATCTGAAAAAGGCATAGTGGAAGGATTTTTATAAAAGGGAGAGGAATGAAAATTAATAAAAAATTAATAAAAAATTTCCTATGGCCACCCTGGAGATAGTTCAACCAATCATAAATTGAGCTATACATTAAGTTATAAATATGAACTAGAGTAACTAAATAAAAAATGATATAGATAATAATAACAAAAATCAATAATATGAAAGAAAAAAGGGAAAATAATGTGAATAAAAAGAGGGGGGGTGACAAGAGTAAATAGTTTAAGAGACGCCCACTCCTGAAATTAATAAAATAAAATAAATTAAATAGAGTAAATATTACTATTCTTAAGAATTAGGAGACAAAGTGGTATAAATTAAGTGACCTAGTGCATATTAAATATATATTAGGTGACCTAGTGCGTATTAAATGCGTATATACGTATTAAAAAGGGGGAAACAATATGAATAAAAAGGAGAAGGGGGAGACAAGAGTAAATAGTTTAAGAGACGCCCACTCCTAAAATTAATAAAATAAAATAAATAGAATAAGTATTACTCTTCTCGTGAATTAGGTGACAAGGTGCTTATAAATTAGGTGACCTAGTGCACATTAAATACATATTAGGTGACCTAGTGCGTATTAAATACATATTAAATATATAATAAGATATCATCCTAAAAATATTTAAGAATATTTAAGAATTAGTGCTTTCAGTGAAAGCTAAACAATTACCGTAATGTGTATATGTCATATATTCAATCCACTCTAACTAATAATACACAGATAATAATTATGAGTACTTTAAAAAAAAGAAAATTATTTTTTTGAAAAATAAATAAAAAATTTAATTAAAAAATAAAAATAAAAATAAAAAATAAATAAAAAATATGTATATTAAATAGATATAAATAGATAAAGTTCGCCAGTTCATATCCAGTTATTTTCAATTTTTCAGATATTTCTTCAATTTTCCAGATGTATCTTCAACAAGGGGGCACGAACAAGACCAGGGACAACCAAGAGGTAAATGGTGACTGAAAATACAAAATTGTCAATTAAAATAAAAAAACAAAAACACATTTTTATTCATTTAAAATTATGCTAAAGGATACAAAATAAATTAATTAAAATCCTATAAAAACACAGAGTGAACCTTAATAAATCTAAACCCTAGCAGACATAATTAAAGATTTTATAGAAGAGCCAAACCCATGATTTTCATTCAAACCAAAGGGTACCAAGGTATTAAGGCGATGGATCCAGCGGCTTTCAACTTGAGATAAAATTTTAAATAAATTACCTCCCCTAATCCCAAGATTTACCTGATCAATGGCTATGACTTGGAGTCCACGTGCATCAGAATTATGCATAGCTTTAAAATGTCTTGGGAGGGTTTTAAGTTGTTCACCTTCCTTGGACTTCTTTGCCTTTTCTATATCCCGCACGTGCTCTCGAATTCTTATCCGAACTTCTCTGGTTGTCATGCCAATATAAATTTGATTGCATGGGCAACGTGCGAGATATACCACACCCTGAGAAGAGCAAGTAAGGTACTTCCTAATCAAAAAGGTTCTTGTCCCATCAGAGTTTGGAAATTCCTTACTCTTGATGGTATTTGTGCATGCCTTACATTGTACCCTCCTGACTCCTTGACCTCTCTGACTCAGGGCTTGGCATAGTGTGACGCTTTTTTATTTTTATTTTTGTGCGGCGTTCACTGAAGGGGTTAACTAGTGTGACACTTTTATAGATCAGTTGTCCGTATGCGGCACTACCAAATACATATTTTTTTATCAAAAAATATATTTTTATTAGTGTAATGTTTTATTATTATTATAATTATTTTGTAATTTAATATATATATATATATATATTTTTACAAATAATTTTTACAGTTTATTTTAACTTTTTTAAAACTTTTTTACTTAGTACATCTATGGGACTTTTTTTTACTTTGATCACAAGTATAATGCATTGCAACCCACTAGCATTCCAATGCATTATACCTATACAGAAGCTTCTTAGACCATGTTTTGAGCATGGTCTAAGAAGCTTTTCGTAGCTTGGTAATCTAGGGGTCATCATGACAACCAGATAACATTGTGGTGGGCAATCTGAAGTAATACGGAGCTCCCTTCCACTGCCTGCCTTCTAAATGTTAGGATTGCTCTCGCATTTAGGGGGTTTAACAACCAAGGGTGTTGCTGGCACCGTCCCTGGCTTTTAGTGCAGGAGTTTGGCCACTGGCTGCTCTGAGCTCCCCCTTTGATCGGGTGGGAGGTGCTGATATTTCAGACTGACTGGCCAATCACAGCACCCTATGTGTGGGGACTAATGGCACAGGTCCCGGCACATTTTCCCGTGCTCCTCAGCTGTCACTGACAGCTGTCGGCATGAAATTGCCATTGCAGTTGAAATGCATGATGGACATAGCTGTGGGAACTGACACCTGCTCATGACGTGCTATGTCCGTCATTGGTTGTTAAGGGGTTAAACTGTTGATTTTCAGATTATGCACCTAAGTCCAAATTCTGAGTTCTAGGCTTATTTCTCTTTGTAAATGAAAGTGCGACTATTGTGTTTTAAGCCACATTATTTTTCTTAAAATGTAGTCAGCTCTAATTAGATGGTATTCAAGCCACCTAAGTTCAGTGGCCAGTTACACCTGCTTGATTTTATTTTTTTTTACATTTATTAAAAGAAAACTACATAATCCTGAAACTTAAACACAAATGTTTGCCTACTAAAAGTGTTCACTTTGTTAAAAATCATTTTTTGAACCGGCTTCATTCTTAAGAAACACACCACACTAGACCACAGTAGAACAACATCTTCCCGTTGATATTTTGGAACACATGAGCAGCCAACCTGGGAAGACAGTGCCAGAGCTGTACAACATTATTCTAATGCCGATCTTTGTTGCAGGCTGAGCAAATCGAGGTGGTAGGGATCCAAGAGGTAATGTTTCTCCTGATGGAGAATGACATGTCAAGTCTGACATGCCAAAGTGAGGAGACTTTGAAGCCATGCAATGCTCTTCTGGGAAATATGCAAATTGTTTCTTCAAAGAGGAAGAGAACTAGTACTCTAGTTTTATGTATAGGAGGTAGCATTCCTAAACGTCAATATCGACCCTCTAGCGAGCTTTGTCACATGACTTACTTACTTTTATCCTAAGTCATGTGAGAAGGCTTGTTAGAGGGTCGATATTGACTTCTAGGACTGCTACTTCCGATAGGTGGCAATAGAGTTCTAGTCCTCTTCTGAAGAGACAATTTTTCAGTGATAGTGTCACTCTGAGCCAGGGTAAACCTTAGGATGGACATCAGGTGGAAAGGGAGGAGGCAAGGAGCGCTGGTCATTTCACACACAGAGACATCTGTCAGCCGAATCATGGATAACGGTGAAGATGATGATGATGATGATTTTATGTTGCACAAAACCTTGGAACCAACCAGCGGTCACGAGCAGTTGAGGTCATCAGAAGAGGAGGATGCTGGCATCAGCAATAATACGTGCAGGCCTTATCTTCTGTGGCCATATCAGCTTTAACTGTGGGCAGCTCTGGAGAAGGTATCATTGCACATGCTGTTGGTGGATGAGGCTTTACAGCATTTGAAAGGTCTGGTCATGGTGTTTGCAAATCGTACATGTGGCCTTCCTGTGGAAGCTGTTTTGCATATTGCTACCATACAATTCTTTGGCACTCTGCAAGAGGAAAAAAGCTTTGGATGTCCTAACTCTTATAGACTAGGAACTAAGGCTCTCCATCAACAAGTCAAGTGACATCACCTGCTCATTTGACAATGTGAAACCGGCCATCTATCAGAGCAAGTCTCAAGCTGTCCTCTTCTTGTTACGCTCATCTTTTTATTAATCAAGCAACACCCTTAGATAGCACGTGTTCAGGGTCATCATCACCATCATCAGAAAGCAATCAGAGTTTTTTTTTTAAATTGCGGAGTATGATTTGAGCAAATTTATTTGCTGCACACCAAATTTATTTGGGAATTTCAAGGAAGCCAGAAAATTTTAATTTCAAAAGATCCACTCATCTCTAGTTTAGGACTCATTCAGACATCAGTTATTTTGTATCAGTCTTTGTGTGCCAAAACCAGGAGAGTCTCCAAAACACAGAACAGATGTCAATCTTTCAATTATAATTTTTCTTTGTATGTTCCATTCCTGGTTTTGGCATTCAAACACTGATAAAAACCACTGATATCTGAATGACCCCTTAATGACAGCAGGAGATCTGTTATGTGAAACTCACTCTATTTTTTTTTTTTGCTATCTGACCCTTAAAAAAAATAAGTGGACTACACCTTTAAGCATTCAAGAAGGATCATAATACTAAAATTTACACTTGTACTGATCAATAAGAATAATATACTGATTAGAAAGTTCCTAGATACAACTTAAGAAATTAAAGTTAATCATGTAACAAAAAAAAAGATTATGCAACCAATAACCAGGAAATTAATGTATGGATAATTTTCTGACGACGTTTGGCAAATACCAAGACAGAAAAATTACCATTCAGCATATTCTTCATATAGACTATATTAGAATTTAATTAAGACGTATCCTTTTTGGATTCAGAAAATAAAATGGCAGATGCATTTTTGCTGCTTAAAATATTAATGTTAATGCATATTTGTTGGAAACCTACCCATAGATGAGTTATTCCAAACCATGAGTTACGAGACAGAGCACTCAATAATTCAGCGCAGGGATAATAGTTGCCTGAGTATTAACGATCGGGTGCTTTTCAAAGTAAAATGTTAGACAAAAATATGAATGTGAAATATTTATAGCTTCTCTATGCTGTAAAATAAGCACCTACTGAATGTAAAAGATGTTTCAAAAACACAATACATAAAACTTCTTTGGAAGTTACTTTAAGCCCAGTCTTGCACAAATGTATTACAAAAATGTAATATATTTTTAGTGCTCATATTCTAGCACCAACTATCGATTGTAAGTGAAATGACCCAAACAAACAGCATGTGGTTGTAATATAATTGAAAAACTGCCAAATTGCCATTATATTTGGCTGAAACTGTCTTAAAGGGAATCTGTCACTAGGTTTTGCCACCTAATCTGAGTGTGGCATAATGTAGGCATGGAGACTCTGTCACTGGGCTGTTTGCTGTAGTTTTGATGAAATCACTGTTTTATCAGCAGGAGAGTATCACTAGAGGACTATTGAATCTGCTGCTGTGTAGTGAGCTGTGTATAACCCTGCCAATCACTGGTAGGGTTGGGGTTATACAGAGCTCAGCATTCAAAGAACTGCTAGATCTTTAGCAGATAAATCAGTGATTTTATCAAAAAAGTACCAATCAACCCAGTAAGAGACACATCTCTGGAATTGGGATCTCTGCCCCACCTTATGCTGCTTTGACATGAAGTAGCAAAACTTGGATTTAGATTCCATGAGGTTGGGTAATATAAAAATAAGAGTGGCATGATGTAGGCATGGAGACACTGGATCAAGCAATGTGGCTGGGTAAAATAATTAGCGCTCTAATGCACACTTGTTGTGAGCAAGTCAATTTTCTGTTTATTCACACAAAAATGCTATATCTTATACCAATTACAGCAATATAACTCATGTAGCCCCCGTTACCCAGGCCATGATGACTTTATTTACCATGCCATGTAACCATAACATGTTTTTGCAGAATCTTAAAAACATTGCATATGAGATAAGAAGTGTAAAATCCTTGAATATGAGACCGTGAGGCTGTGGAATCTAAAAACTAATTCCAGAAGAGAAGGAAAAACAGTAATCCTTCTATATCAATTTGCCCCTATTGTAAATGGGATAACATTTTGCAACAAGGTCAGTTGGTATCCACAAAGGAGTTACTGTATCAAGAGTCTAGGACCCATAAGGGGGCTTCCTACCTGCTTCTTCCATGCACCCTCAGTGTGGACATCCAGTTCCCCGTCAGCAGTGGATATCTGGGGTCTATGATACACTATGTAAGGTTCAGCATTAGATTCTTTTTTCCACATACCGTATTTTTCTGACCATAAGACGCACTTTTTTTCCTCCAAATTTGGGAGGAAAGTGTGGGTGCGTCATATGGTCGGAATGTAACATGTGGGGAGGGGGGCAGGGGGCAGCGGTGGAGTGGGATCGCAGGAGGCAGGAAAATATCCCCTCCAGGAATCCAGCACTGGGGAAACCACTGGTCCCGATACTTAAGTGCAGTGAATATTCATTAGCCGCTTCCCAGCCCACCTATCAGCTGAGCAGTGAGCGGGGAGCAGCAAATGACAGAGCCACATGGTTCCCCAGCGCCTGATTCCTGCAGCAGCCGGGAGATGTGTGTTGGAAGGAGAAGGAGGCGACAGGAGCAGAGTGCAGCAGGAGGCATCGCATACCTGACAGCCTGGGGTTGTGCTGATGCGATGATGAATGCTCCTGTGGAGGACCTGTGATGAGGTCATGAAGAGGGCGGGCTGGAGCATCACATGACCACACAAAGCCCTGCCTCTTCATGATGTCATCACAGGTCCTGCAGACACACTGTACAAGAAAAAAATAATTAAAAGGTTAGTAATGACAGCACATTAAAAAAGCACTCTGCCATCCTGTGGTGGACTATAACTCCCAGTATGCCATAGGATCTGCAGGACATTCTGAGAGTTATAGTTCTCCCATGGGATCTTAAAGGGAATCTGTCACCCTAAATTGGCGGGATATTTAAATGATGGCAGTCAGGTCAGATGGGCGGTGTTTTGGGTACTTGCCTTAACATGTCTCCATTATTTCTGGGAATTGTAGTCGTTGCCCTCCATATAACGCGCCTGCGCATTGCAATCTGTGGGCAAAGCATACTGCACGTGCGCAATTCAAGATTGCAATGCGCAGGCGCGTTATATGGAGGGCAACGACTACAATTCCCAGAAATAATGGAGACAGCGGCGAACAACATGTTAAGGCAAGTACCCAAAACACCGCCCATCTGACCTGACTGCCATCATTTAAATATCCCGCCAATTTAGGGTGACAGATTCCCTTTAAAGCCGCACTCCAGTGTTATTTTTCAGTGCTGGAGTGGTGCTTTAAATATTAGCCCCCATTCTTATACTCACCCTCCAGCATCTTCACATAGTACTTTACAGACACCACATTGGTCCCGCAGCACCATCTCCTACCCGTAGCTTCCAACATAATAACATGCTATTATATATAATAACAAAACATATAATAGTATGTTATTTATGTTATTAAATATTTTACCACATTTTTTGCTTCAAATATATTTTTCCCTATTTTCCACCTCTAAAACCTGAGTGCGTCTTATAGTCCGAAAAATATGGTACACTATTCACTAGCTTAGGTAATACATATATCAGCGCTTTTATGACTAAATAGAGCGATAAACAGAACAATAAAATCTGATTGCAAGTCTGTGCAATACAATAAATCCATCCCTCTAGGCCACTAAACCAGTCGGCTGGATTTAAAAAGGAGAATGTGTTATCCCTCCAGTTATTAGGTTCATGGGGCAATCATTTCTTCACACAGGGCCCTGAAGGTTTGGATTTCTTTTTCCATTAATAATAAAGTCCTTCATTTAAAAACTGCATTTTGTGCTTACTTGTGTTATATTTGTCTAATATTTAAATTTGTTTGATGATCTGAAACATTTAAGTGTAACAAGCATGCAAAAGAACAGGAAATCAGGAAGGGGGCAAACACCTTTTCACACCACTGTATGAAGAAGAGTTGAAGATCAAGCCACCTTGGTTTAAAAGACTAGATATGCAAACATGGCCAAAAAGGAAAAATATCCCATATCTTAAGAGTAAAAAAAACAACACAAGATTCAGGAGAAAAGCAGCATTTACACCAGGTGAAAAAATTGCATATTTGTGGCAAGTGACAGGTCCATACACCTATAAAGCTTTTATGGCATATCTTGCGAATATATATGTAATATTAATCCTAAAAGACAATTTATAGTCAGAATGTGGCCTTTTATTCAAATCACATGATTATCATTATTTGTAATAAAAAATTACCCTGAAATCTTTCAGTTTTTACTCTGGCAATTAAGACTTACTAAATGTCACTTTCAGCAAAGATTTTTTTTCACTTGTTCACTGCAAAAAGTTTGGACGCTACTCCATGTTATGCTAGGTTTAATTATTACAGAAAAAAGAAGTGAGAAGTAGATTTTTAGAAGGTCTTACCGGTGGATGATTGTCATAAGATATTTTAAGAAATAAGTAGATAACATGGACAAATTTACTTTGGGAAACTTTTTGAAATATTTTAGCTAGGTCTCCTCAAAATGGTAGTCTTCAAAATAAATAATATAGTGGTTGATACATGATATATCTCTTTACACAGTGCAGAAGATTGCATCAGAAACAAAAAGGTGTGACCCCGCTGACTTCCCCATAATGCAGTTATCACATAACATCAAAATAAAATCAACCAGGGATCCAACAATAACTTGTGTTAAAAATCAATAAAAAAACCAAAGGACTGTCTCTCCAAATTCTACAGCCAGAGAGTAAGTGAACAGCAACAAAACAAGAACCAAACAATAATAATAAATAATCGATTAAGCTGACACGTCTGTTACCATGACGCCTGGGCGCTTTGCAGTCCAAGGACCGGAGATGACGTGTCAGCTTACAAGGCTGCGGCGGAAGGACAGATGTGCCGCATCATGCTTCCTAGCAATACTAGTATGACACGTGAGCTGATTCTGGCTGTGCGATTGGACAGGCATAACTATTTTAGATCCGACGTCTCTCTACCCTGACACGCCCCCTGAGGAAGTGTGGACGAGACGCGCGTCGGGGTAGAGAAACTAGAGCTCGGACATCGCACATTATGTAAGTCTCCTTCTAAAACATTTAAATTGCCTCCTTTTTTATTCAGCAGTGCCCTTTTGTTTATCTTTGTGCTATAGGTTCTTTGGCTTGGCAGCAAACGATATAATAGAGGCATTATTCCTCTGATAATTAAGCCAGCTGACATAGCAATCTTTTGGCACTTTGTTTTTGGAGACGGTGTGCTTACTTTTTCACAAGCAACTGCACAGTTTTTGCATTTCTTGTGCATTCATTTTTGTGAAGGGAAGAATAATAATTGTTTTCTAAAAATGCAAATGAAAATTAACCAAAAATTCAGACAATTAACTGTGACTGTCTACCTCACCGTGTGCATGTTGCAAATATTTTTTTTCCATATCTATTTTCTAGTCAAAGTTTTTACACAACAATTAAAGAATTAGACAACTCACCTATTTCAGGTGCTGGCTTTTTGGACTAGTAATTCTTATTAAGTCACTGGACTACTGCAACGCTCTATTACTTGGCCTCCCCATTACTCGACTATCCCCTCTCCAGTCCATCCTTAATGCAGCAGCCAGGGTCATCCATCTGGCTAATCGGTACTCGGACGCGTCCGCTCTTCGCCAGTCCTTACACTGGCTGCCCATTCATTATAGGATCCAATTCAAAGTACTGGTTCTCACCCACAAAGCTCTCCACAGTGCAGCACCCCTCTACATCTCCTCCCTCATTTCTATCTATCGGCCTAACCGACTGCTGCGCTCTGTAAACGACTTTCGACTAACCTCTGCACTAATCCGTACCTCCCACTCCCGACTCCAAGACTTCTCCCGCGCTGCGCCAATCCTCTGGAATGCTCTACCCCAAGAAATTAGGACTATCCACAATTTGCATGGTTTCAGGCGCTTCCTCAAAACACATTTGTTCAGAGTGGCCTATCACATTCACTAACCAAAGTCGTTCTATGTTTAAGTGTGTGTGTGTGTAGCCCATTCACTATCTCCATCCATCCCTCACTCCCTCAAGATGGCTGGACCATCATTGTAAATGCACCATTGTATATACACACCTGTACTTTGTATCTCCCCCACCTCATTGTAGATTGTAAGCTCTCACGAGCAGGGGCGGCTTATTTTGCTTTAATTATTGTATTGTTAACGTTGTTACTTATGACTTGTGTTTTGAAACTGTTAAACTGTAAAGCGCTGCGGAATATGTTGGCGCTATATAAATAAATATTATTATTATTATTATTATTATTTAAGGAAGGTGTAATGACTTCACACCTTGACACCCAGCCTGACATCACTAATACATCAGAGGGATCAATTTTTATGGAGAAAACAGTATAGTTAGCTGTTCCCAGGCAACAGGTGCTGAAGGCAGCTCTCATCATTATCACCTGGTCTCCCAATGATCAGCGCGATCAGGCGAAAATGATGGGAGGTGTATTCAGCACCAGATTTTCACATTGTGTGTAAAATGAAGAATTAATTTAAAAAAAATGGCGTGGGCTCCCACATATTGTGGATATCCAGCAGAAGGAAAGCCCACGGCTGGGGGCTGATGTTACTAATCTGGGAAAGGTGAGAATGTCCCAAAAAGTTCCCAGGCTATTGATAACAGCTCACAGCTGTTTGCTTAGCCTTTTCTGGTTAGTTTACAGGGGACTCCTGAAAACAAATGATGTAGTGTCCCCCTATAAATTCTAACCATAAAAGGCTAAACGGACCACTATGGGTTGATATTACTAGCCTAGGAAGGGACCAGGGATATTGTCCCCCTTCCCAGGCTACAAACATAGACCCTCATCAGCCCCAAAAATGGCGAATGAAAAACATGCACCAAATCTGGCACTTAGCCTTGATTTTCCCACTTGCCCTGATGTGGTGGCAAGTGGCAAGTAGGGTAATAGGGTTGGGGTTGATGTCAGCTTGTATTGTCAACTGACTTCAAGCCCAGGGGTTAGTAATGGAGAGGCATCTATAAGACACCCCCATTACTAACCCAATAGTAATATTGTAAAAAAGAAACAGCAAGAATAAAGTCCTTTATTTGAAAAAAAACAAAAAACTACACAACCTCTTTTACACATTGATGCTAAAAAAAATTAAAGGGGTTAAATACAGTCAAAGAAGATATCAGAGTCTTATTTACATCTTTCCAGGGCAATTGAAGTACATACAATTCGATACAAATTTATTTGGAACCAATAGAATTTGAATTACAAAAGATTAGATCATCTGTAGAAATGCTAAATATTGTACGTGGTGCAATTGTCAGGAGACCTACATTTTCTAAAAAACATTATCTATGATCTGATATTGAGCACTTTTGTAAGACTTGAATACTCACCATTTTACTCCTATTGGTTATGTTATAATACTGTTGATTACTAGAGATAAGCAAACAGATTCAAAGTGAATCTAATGCCCTTGAAAAATCACAAACATTTTAGATTTTCCAGAATATTTATTCTTTACAATTTAATTCACTCCAATCGGTCAAAATATCAGCTACATGCTCATCATTGTACTGGATTCATTTTAGGACTGGGACAGGGTAAAATAAAATGTCATAATGCTCACCTATATTTATACCTCTCCTTTCCTTACAGCTTGGTCAGTCTTTTTGTCTTTTTATGTCTCTGGCACCTCAGGCTCTAAACCTCACCACAAGAGATGAGTGGATTGGATAGATCTGCAAAGGATCCAGTTAGTGATGAATTTTTCTTAAAGTCTTGTTTTCATGCACATTAGAACATTTTGAGATTCAAAATGCTTGTCTGGCCCCTTTTCCCACACCCTGAGAAGCATCAGAGCGCAGGCTATTGTAATTTTGCGTGACAAAGGAATAGGTGAATTATTTTTTTTTTTCATTTCTACTTTCATTATGTTCTAATCTGTAGAGACCTCGGAGCGTAATAAATGTTTTTTAAATGACAAATTAAATTTGCTTAGAAAAAATGCAATTGAATATCTTGGCCAAGTTCTGATGAATTTACATTTCGGCAGTGTCACTCATCTGTAATTTTAACAGATTGTAACAGTTTATGCCAATTGTTGCTAAGTCCATTTAGTTCAAAAGAAAACTGAAAAAAAATAGTAATTTGTCTATACGAGCTTTGTTACAGTATGTCACACCAATAATGTCAGGAAAAAATTGAGGACATTAGGTGTCCTCGAAGAGATATAAAGGAGAAAATTTTGGTAACCTTGGTTTACTTTTATAAATAAAATTGATCTGAGAAGGCTGGATGTGATGTAAATGTTGTTCATTTTGCAATTTGGAAAATAAAAAGCATTGTGAAATTCATGAAAACAGCAATAACAATAGAGGTGTCAGAAGGGGCAGAAGTAAATTGATCTTCTGTGAACTCTGCACTGGTCACTATAGCGCATGCCTAGATAACTTTCCAGTAGAAGTCAAAGAGTCCTTCCAAGACTTAAAGTTCTCAGCTGTAAAGCAAATATCTAAATGCTGTTACCAAAGGAGAATGGCAGCACTGGCAATATGACCTCCCCAATAAACATGCTCAGAAAAAATAATAAAACAATCTATTATCTTTTCAGAAATCCTAGAAGAAAAAAATGAGTCTCAATATTTAATTTTAATGAGTGCAGAAAGGTGTGATATTTTCAGTTAAGATAGGAATACCTGTATAAAAAGTTTGGTTGTTTTGCATATATTGTTATTCTATATTAATGTAAGTCTTAAAATAATACATTCTGTATTTTACTAAAAAAAAAACTAAATTTATAATTCCAACATTTTACAATACCTATAAAATCAGAAAAATATATATTTTTCTAATACCGATACTTACACCTTAAGTTCTGCAAATTTCTCAGGATTTTTCTCTGCTGTTTCCTCAAGAACTAACTATGATACATAAAATCCTACAAAAAATTTTTTGCTGCAATAAAGACAAAGTATTGAAATATATTAAAAAAATGTATATTTTATTAGAGTATATATAGTAAATAGTGAAATAGACAGCTGAATTAAAAGGAGCACACATTATGAACATTTAAACATAAAATCCAAAGAGGACAGGACGATCCAGTAAATAAGCCACAATAGAGATCATGCCAATATATAAAGAAATATCTAGAACATACATCTATGGCTACCGTAAATAAAAATATATACATGTATAATTAATTCATAATAGCACCTTAATAAAAACATAAATAAGAGTGATACCCTGCAATGTGCATTAAAAAAATCAAAATAGCAAAATAAAGTGTACAGCAGTAATCTGCAATAAAGTGACTGTGTGCTAGAATATTAATCAACAATAGTGCATAAAATATGAGCACAACCAAAAATCATAAAGCAAAATCCAAAAAAGGACAAAAAAAATGTCCTGCCACAAAAAGTGACAAAGTGCTGGAATATATAAACACACCGGTAGTGAAATAGATGTGGAAAGTACTACAGTACATAAATATATGGTGCTGCTATGAGAAATTAATAAAAAGTTAAACCAGAGGCATAATTTAACTAAATCAAATGTGCTGCCAGGTCCCTACATGCGTTTCAGCGCTAGCCTTCTTACAGGGGTCGTGTACAATTAAGAGCAGGAAATATACATATTTATAGGGTCATTATCCAATCAGATCATTGTAAAGAAAAGGTGTCATGTGCACTGGTGTGGAGACGGCGCATGTGCAAACGTTCCTATCCCAGTTAAATCCGCCTGAAGCATCACCATGACACCGCGCAAACAAGACCGTAGAAGCCACACCCACGTGTGTCAAGTGATCGCGACCCGGCCCAGAGCACGGTGCCATGGTAAAGAAGATAAGCGCACCACCAGCACACAGAGGTCACCATGGGGAAATAAAAGCACATGGTGATAGATTGGAAGTTATAATATATATATATATATATATATATTATATATATATATATATATTTCAATACTTTGTTTTTATTGCACAAAAAAAATTTTTGTAGGATTTTATTTCGATTTTGTGCTTGACTTTTATTTTCATATACAATTTGTTCCATCTTTGATAATTGGATTAACTATGATACATGTTCATTTTTCCCCCCACATTGTTAAATCAACTACATACAATTTTTTTCCAGAAATAGTTGGCAACTCCGTGATGGAATATTTCTCTGGTGTAAGAATAATAAGATATTATTAGAGAGCTAACTTGGAATTTGACAGGAATAAGGTCTGAGTGATGTGGTCTACAGGTAATGCCAAAAAATCCCCACAGGGAAAACAAAATAGGGTACACATGTAGCAAAGTCAACATTCCTTCTATGCTTTTGTTATCTCTTTCCTCTCAAAATTTCCTTTTCCCTTTGAAATCCCTCAATAACTAACTGGAAGTAAGATGAATAAATAAATGTTGTATTGCCAGAAAATTTGGTCAACATTACACAATTTGGCATTATTCAGACCCTGTTTACGACTCCTTTAAAAAAACGTTTTTTCAGGTCATTAAAAGCTTGTAAAAACGGTTTTCTTTTCCAAGTGTTTTATATTTTGTTACAATTGTAACCTGAAAGTTTTTTTGTATTTTTCAAGTCTCTAACAGAAGCCTAATATAAGTAAACTAAAACAAAACCATCACATTTTTTATTGCAGTATTTAATTGTAAGAAGAGAATATCTGAACATATCCAGAACATCAATAATAAAAATGCAACATACTCAGGGGCAGCTAAACACTTTACTGAAATACATGATGGTAATTTGAGCCACTTTTCCTTTTTCGATTTGGAGAAGGTTTCTCCACCAATAAGGGGGACAATTGGCAAAAAAATCTCTTCCTTTGTGAAGTTTACTGGATTATCCAGCTAGATAGAAAACAGCCAAAGGGGTTAAACTTTCGAAAGGACTCCATGTTTATTTATTAAAACAACAGGTATACATTTACTCAAGGCTACCTAATATATTCTTCATCAAATTTCAGTCTTAACCATACATTTTTTCTGTGGGTCCTAATTGTTTGACAATTTTTCTTATATTTTTATTTGATATAACATACAGCACCTCTATCTTGGTACATAATTCATAACCACCATTATTGCATTACTGTTTTTCTAAGATATATATTTTTCATTTACAGTATTTTTCGGATTATTAGATGCTCCAGATTATAAGACGCACCCCAAAATTTGAGGAGAAAAATAGGAAAAAAACATTTTTTTTTATAAAATGGTGGCGCTTCTTATAATCTATGCTTACCGGGAGTGGTGGCTGTGGTTAAGTGAGGTCCCAGGGTCGCTGCTGGAGAAGGGAAAAGTAGAACGTTGCTGCAGGCTGCAGGCTGGGATCAGGGGTGTTCCGATGTGCGGCGCATCTGCGAGTGTCTGGTGCTGCCGCTGAGTTCTGTCCCCGGAACTGCTGCCGTGCTCGGTCCCCGGTGTTTGCCACTGCGCTTTGTCCCCGGTGCTGCCACCACACTTAGTCCCCGGAGTTTGCCACCACGCTTGGTCCCCGGCGCAGTCGGGTGTTGTCGCCATGCTGTGTCCCCAGTGCTTGCCACCATGCTGTGTCCCCAGTGCTATGGGGGCTCAAGTCCTGTGGGTGGACTCCGGGAAAATGCCCGCCGGGAGGCGGCGCATGCGCAGATGAAGATTTCGGCACCAAGATATCAGGAGATGAGATGCAGGAGGCTCTGGCCTTTCACAAAATGTCGGCAGCGTCCCCCCGCAGCACTGGACAGAGTGCACAGTAAGCACCGGGGACACAGCATGTTGGCAGCGCCGGGGACAGAGTGCGGCAGCAGCAGCACCCAACAGCACCAGGGACAGAGTGCGGCGGCAGCACCGGACACCCACAGCGGCAGCACCGATAAGGTATAGCCGCATTATAAGACACACCCCCATTTTCCCCCCCAAATGTGGGGGAAAAAAGTGCATCTTATAATCCGAAAAATACGGTATTTAATTACAGTGAAGGAAATAATTATTCGATCCCTTTTTGATTTTGTAAGTTTGCCCCCTGACAAAGACATGAACAGTCTATAATTTTAAGGGTAGGTTAATTTTAACATTGAGAGATAGAATATCAAAAATAAAATCCAGAAAATCACATTGTATAAATTATATACATTTATTTGCATTTTGCAGTGAGAAATAAGTATTTGATCCCTCTGGCAAACAAGGCTTAATACTTGGTGGCAAAACCCTTGTTGGTGAGCACAGCAGTCAGACGTTTGTTGTAGTTGATGATGAGGTTTGCGCACATGTCAGGAGGAATTTTGGTCCACTCCTCTTTGCAGATCATCTGTAAATCATTAAGATTTTGAGGCTGTCGCTTGGCAACTCGGAGCTTCAACTCCCTCCATAAGTTTTATATGAGATTAAGGTCTGGAGACTGGCTAGGCCACTCCATGACCTTAATGTGCATCTTTTTGAGCCCCTTTTTTGTTGCCTTGGCTGTATGTTTTGGGTCATTGTCTTTCTGGAAGACTCAGTTACGGCCCATTTTTAATGTCCTGGTAGAGGTAAGGAGATTGTCACAGTACATAGCTCCATCCATTTTCCCATTGATGCGGTAAAGTAGTCTTGTGCCCTTAGCAGAGAAATACCCCAAAAACATAATGTTTTCACCTCCATGCTTGACAGTGGGGACAGTGTTCATTGGGTCATAGGTAGCATTTCTGTTCCTCCAAACATAGTGAGTTGAGATATTGCCAAAGAACTCAATTGTTATGGACTGACCTGGTTGGAGTAGTGATATTTCAACCACTAGGGGCAGCACCAGGCAGGTAGCGCAGTCTGGAATAGAAAAGGAGTCGTTACACGGGAACAGCAATGTAGTTTGAAATAAATAGCAGGAATTTTAGTCAAGGAAGCCAGGGGTCGTTTATCAGGAGCAGCAGTATCATTTGAAGGAATAGCAGATGGAAGGTAGCTTGACTAAAGGCAGGTAGCTCAAAAATCACGCAAGGAACTGAGAGCAAGGCCAGGTTTAAATAGGGTGTGCAATCACAATGAGCCAATCAGGAACTCAGGGTGGTAACCAACAGGATTTTCAGGGAGGAGACTTCAGCAACAACATAGGTTCAAGTATTTGAATAAACACAGACATATCCAGAGAACTGAATAGCTAAGAAGGAAGAGCTAACGACTAATGCACAGGAGTTGCTAGGTTCGAATCCTGACATCAATTTTTGTCTCTTCTGACCACAGCACCTTCTCCCAATCACTCATAAAATCATCCAGGTGTTCAATGGCAAACTTCAGACAGGCCTGCACATGTGCCTTCTTGAGCAGGGGGACCTTGCGGGCACTGCATGATTTTAAACCTTTATGGCGTAATGCTTTACCAATGGTTTTCTTGTTGACTGTGGTCCCAGCTGCCTTGAGATCATTAACAAGTTCCCCCCATGTAGTTTTAGGCTGATCTCTCACCTTCTTAATGATCAAGGATACCCCACAAGGTGAGATTTTGCATGGTGCCAACGATCGATGTTGATTGACAGTCATTTTGTATTTCTTCCATTTTCTTACTATTGCACCAACAGTTGTCTCCTTCTCACCAAGCGTCTTACTTATGGTTTTGTAGCCCATTTCAGCTTTGTGCAGGACTATGATCTTATCTAATAACATCCTTAGAAAACTCTTTGGTCTTGCCCATGTTGTAGAGATTAGAGTCTGTCTGATTAATTGAGTCTGTGGACAGGAGTCTTTTATGAAGGTGACTATGTAAGACAGCTGTCTTTAATGCAGGTAACGAGTTGATTAGAAGCATCTAACTGGTCTGTAGGAACCAGACCTCTTAATGGTTGGTAGGGGATCAAATACTTATTTCTCACTGCAGTATGCAAATAACTTTATATAATTTATACAATGTGATTTTCTGGATTTTATTTCTAATATTCTATCTCTCAAAGTTAAAATTAAGCTATCCTTAAAATTATAGACTGTTCATGTCTTTGTCAGTGGGCAAACTTACAAAATCAGCAAGGGATCAAATAATTATTTCCTTCAATGTAAATATATAATTATATATATATATATTTTTACCAAGCAGTTTTTAGGTATACATCCTTTTATAATTATGGCTGTTTAAATATCACATGGTGTCTCATTTTGATAAAGAAGTTCCTGTTGCATTGGTCTAATCATGGCTTTCCTATTAGCCATTATTCATACATCGAGTTTTCTCTTTATATTTTCTCTTTATATATTATTCTCACAAATGTGTATGTCTTTTTTGCCTTTTTTCATTATACCTTATCATGAACTTGATGTTCAATTAAAATTATGATGTTTATACTATTGATGATTGATAACTTCTTTTTCCTATTTATGAAAATGCATTTTATTTAAAAAAAGGGAAAAAAATTAATTCATGTTTATATTCTCTCTTTTTTTATATTTCTTCAAAGGCCTTATTTGCAAGATATATGCTTTGCCTCAATTGTGGCTGGTTGAATATTGCAGGCTGCCTCATCCTGTTTTTGTGATATAGAAATATACAGTGGGTTTGGAAAGTATTCAGACCCCTTTAAATATTTCACTCTCTGTTTCATTGCAGCCATTTGGTAAATGCAAAAAAGTTCATTTTTTTCTCATTATTGTACACTCTGCACCCATCTTGACTAATAAAAACCAGAAATGTAGAAATTTTTGCAAATTTATTAAAAAAGAAAAACTGAAATATCACATGGTCATAAGTATTCAGACCCTTTGCTCAGACACTCATATTTACGTCACATGCTGTCCTTTTCCTTGTGATCCTCCTTGAGATGGTTCTACTTCTTCATTGGAATCCAGCTGTGTTTAATTAAACTGATAGGACTTGATTTGTAAAGGCACACACCTGTCTATATAAGAGCTCACAGCTCACAGTGCATGTCAGACCAAATGAGAATCATGACGTAAAAGGAACTGGCCAAGGAACTCAGAGACAGAATTGTGGCAAGGCACTCATCTGGCCAAGGTTACAAAAAAATTCTGCAGTGCTTCAAGGGTCTTAAGAGCACAGTGGCCTCCATAATCCTTAAATGGAAGACATTTGGGACCACCAGAAGTCTTCCTAGACCTGGCCATCCAGCCAATCTGAGTAATCGTGGGAGAAGAGCCTTGGTGAGAGAGGTAAAGAAGAATCCCAAGGTCACTGTGACTGAGCTCCACAGATGCAGTAGGGAGATGGGAGAAAGTTTCACAAAGTCAACTATCACTGCAGCCCTCCACCAGTCGGGCATTTATGGCACAGTGGCCGGACGGAAGCCTCTCCTCAGTGAAAGACATAAAGCCGAAACAGAGTTTGCTAAAAAACACATGAAGAACTCCCAGACTATGAGAAATAAGATTCTCTGGTCTGATGAGACAAAGATAGAACTTTTTGGTGATAATTCTAAGCGGTATGTGTGGAGAATATCAGGCACTGCTCATCACCTGCCCAATACAATACCAACAGTGAAACATGGTGGTGGCAGCATCATCCTATGGGCCTCAGAATTGGCCAAAGGTTCACCTTCCAACAAGACAATGACCCCAAGCACACAGCTAAAATAACAAAGGAGTGGCTTCTGAACTGCTCTGTGACCATTCTTGACAGGCCCAGACAGAGTCCTGGCGTAAACCCAATTGAGCATCTCTGGAGAGACCTGACAATGGCTGTCCACCAACGTTCACCATCCAACCTGAGGGAACTGGAGATGATCTGCAAGGATGAATGGCAGAGGATCCCTAAATCCAGGTGTGAAAAACTTGTTGCATCATTCCCAAGAAGACTCATGACTGTACTAGCTCAAAAGGGTGCTTCTACTCAATACTGAGCAAAGGGTCTGAATAGTTATGACCATGTGATATTTCAGTTTTTCTTTTTTAATAAATTTGCAAAAATTTCTACATTTCAGTTTTTTTCAGTAAAGATGGGGTGCAGAGTGTACATTAACCCCTTTCTGACATCTGACATACTAACCCGTCCAGGTCACCCGGGCCCGTATGACTGTGGACTGGATAGTGCTTTCTTGAAACCCTCAGAACAATGCGATGTGATCGCGCTGTTCCGAGGGCCTCCTCCCTGCAGGCCCCCGGATCCAAGATGGCCATGGGGTCCCTCCGGGTCCTGCAGGGAGGTGGCTTCTCATTGCCTGCTGAGAGCAGGTGCTGAAAAGCCTCCTGCACGGCCTGTCAAATCGCTGATCTGACATAGTGCTCTGCAAAGCGCCAGATCAGAGATCTGACACTATATAGTGATGTCCTACCCTGATACAAAGTAAAAAAGTATAAAAAAATTAACATGTGCAAAAATAACTAAAAAAAATCCCTAAATAAAAAAAAATATTTCCCCAATAAATTAATTTCTTTATGTAAATAAAAAAAGCAATAAAAGTACACATATTTAGTATTTCCACGTACGCAGCGACTCGCCCTATAAAACTGTCCCACTAGTTAACCCCTTTAGTGAACCCCTAAAAAAGGCAAAAAAACAATGATTTATCAACATACCGCTGAACAAAAAGTGGCATAACACGCGTTCAGAAAGACAGATATAAATAAACATAGTACCGCTGAAAACGTCATCCTGTCCCGCAAAAAACGAGCCACCATACAGCATCATCAATGAAAAATTAAAAAAGTTATAGCTCGCGGAATAAAGCGATGCAAAAATAATTATTTTTTATATATAAAATTGT
Source organism: Oophaga sylvatica (assembly GCA_033576555.1). Classification (NCBI taxonomy): domain Eukaryota; kingdom Metazoa; phylum Chordata; class Amphibia; order Anura; family Dendrobatidae; genus Oophaga; species Oophaga sylvatica. The sequence continues at coordinate 493,407,286 of JARQOD010000004.1, read as the reverse complement.
TTTTATTTTATAAAAGTGTCAAAACATAAAAAATGATATAAATGAGGTATCGCTGTAATAATACTGACCCAAAGAATAAAACCGCTTTATCAATTTTACCGCACGTGGAACGGTGTAAACGCACCCCCAAAAGAAATTCATGAATTGCTGGTTTTTGTTCATTCTACCTCCAAAAAATCGTAATAAAAAGCGATCAAAAAATGTCATGTGCCCAAAAATGATACCAATAAAAACATCAACTCATCCCGCAAAAAAGAAGACCTCACATGACTCTGTGGGCCAAAATATAGAAAAATTATAGCTCTCAAAATGTGTTGATGCAAAAACTATTTTTTCCAATAAAAAGCGTCTTTTAGCGTGTGACAGCTGCCAAACATAAAATCCCTCTATAAATAGTAAATCAAACCCCCCCTTATCACCTCCTTAGTTAGGGACAAATAATAAACTTAAAGTTAAAAATTATTTATTTCCAATTTTCCCATTAGGGTTAGGGTTAGCGTTAGGGTTAGGGCTAGGGTTAGGGTTGGGATTAGGGTAAGGGCTAGGGCTAGGGTTGGGATTATCATTAGGGGTGTGTTTGGGTTAGTGTTGGAGTTAGAATTGGGGGGTTTCCACTGTTTAGGCACATCAGGGGCTCACCAAACGCGACATGGCGTCCGATCTCAATTCGAGCCACTTTTCTGTTGAAAAAGTCAAACATTCGCTTCTTCCCTTCCATGCTCTGTCATGCGCTGAAAAAGTGGTCCACCCACATATGGGGTATTAGCGTACTCAAGACAAATTGCACAATAACTTTTGGGGTCCGATTTCTCCCGTTACCCTTGGGAAAATAAAAAAATTGGACCTGAAATAATTTTTTGGTGAAAAAAATTTGTGTGTTCATTTTTTTTTAAACATTCAAAAAATTCCTGTGAGGCACCTGAAGGGTTAATAGCTTGAATGTGGTTTTGAGCACCTTGAGGGTACAGTTTTTAGAATTATGTCACTTTTGGGTATTTTCTATCATATAGACCCCTCAAAGTGACTTGAGATGTGGTGTTGTAAAAATGAGAAATCGCTGGTTAACTTTTAACCCTTATAACTTCCTAACAAAAAAAATTTTGGTTCCAAAATTGTGCTGATGTAAAGTAGACATGTGGGAAATGTTACTTATTAAGTATTTTGTGTGTCATATCTCTGTAATTTAAGGGCATGAAAATTCAAAGTTGAAAAATTTCAAAATTTACACAATTTTTACCAAATTTCCATTTTTTTCAGAAATAAACGCAAGTTATATCACATAAATTTTACCGCTAACATGAAGTACAATATGTCATGAGAAAACCATGTCAGAATCACCGGGATCCATGGAAGTGTTCCAGAGTTACTACCTCATAAAAGGGTATTGGTCAGAATTGTAAAAATTGACCCGGTCATTAACGTTAACGTGCAAACCACCCTTGGGGGTAAAGGGGTTAATGAAAAAAAATGATTTTTTTGCATTTACCAAATGGGTGCAATAAAACAAAGAGTGAAAAATTTAATGAGGTCTGAATACTTTCCGAACCCACTGTGTCTTACTTTTGAGAATTTCCCTCATCTGCATTCCCTATTTGTTGTGAATGGGTTTGAGATGAGTTCTGAGCAGAGGCTTCCTCTGGTGGTTACAAGCGGTGCTGGTCTGTCCAGTGAAGATTGTGAGGACTGGGAATCAGGTGTTACTGACTGGTCTTATATAAGGGAGTCACCTTCCCATCAGGGTTGCCGGTGATCAATTGTTCTGGTCTGAATCCTTCATTCCTGTTTCCCTTGTAGCCTGCTGTGTCGTGTCTGCATCTCCTGCTAACAGATAAGACATTTTCTTCTTTTTGTTTTTGTGCTATATTTTTGCATTTTGTCCTGCACTTCTGTGGGGGCCTTCAGGGTCCCCTCCGGGGCTTTTGCCCTCTCAGTTTAGTTCAGCCACTTATGTTTGTACTTTTGCTTTTTCCAGTTTTTTCAGTGGCTGCTGCTTTGATTTTGTTACACCAGAGAACTAATTTAGGTGGAAGAGGTCGTGTGATCTCAGGTGTTTTTGAAATTAGTAGAGTTGGTGCTTTTCAGGGTTTTCTGGGATTGCAGTAAGTACCCTTCCTATCGTTTTCTATTTAGTTAGTTTGGGCCCCAGCGTTTGCTCATACTATTTTCTTTCTGTGTCAGTATTTCTTCTTGTCTAACCGCCATTACATGTTTGGGGGCTTTCTATTATCTTTGGGGTTCTGCTCCGGGGCAGATAGCTTTCTTATTTCTATCTTTAGGTGTAGTTAGTTTCTCAGGCTGTGACGAGGCATCTAGGACCAACGTAGGAACGCTCCACGGCTGCCTCTAGTTGTGGTGGTTAGTCAGGGTACTGCAATCTCATAGATTCCAACTGCTCTGGTGTATTGCCTTTTTTGCCTGCGCTCCTCAGCTACCGAAACATAACAGTATCACCGGCCCAAAAATTGAAAATTGTATGGTACTCACAGAAGGGAAAAAAATATTGTGAAAGAAAAAAGATTGTCAGAGTTGTCAGAGATATTTTTCTGTTTGTTGCATTTTTTTTTCCCTCTGTATCTCTGGGTGCTGGGGAGGATCTTTTCTCTCAATGGAGTTTGCACAGATGTCTGGCCGTGTGGATCAGCTTGCCGCTGAGGTTCGGAGTATTGCTACCTATCTAGCTAGGTTGCCTGTTGTGGAACCTAGGATTCCCATGCCAGATTTGTTTCTGGGGGATCGAGCCAAGTTTCAGAATTTCAAAAATAATTGTAAATTGTTTTTTGCCTTAAAATCTAAGTCCTCAGGGAACGCAGCGCAGCAGGTTCAAATTATCATCTCTCTCCTGCGCGGCGATCCTCAGGATTGGGCTTTTTCCCTGACACCTGGGGATCCTGTTTTGAGTGATGTTGATGCATTTTTTCAGGCTTTGAGGTTATTGTACGATGAGCCTAATGTCACTGATCAAGCTGAAAAAGCCTTGTTGGCATTAAATCAGGGGCTTGATGACGCTGAGTTATTCTGTCAGAGATTCCGTAGGTGGGCAGTCCTGACCAAATGGAATGACGACGCTTTGGCAGCCCTTTTCCGGAAGGGTCTGTCAGATAATGTAAAGAATGTTATGGTGGGATTCCCTGTCCCCTCTGGTCTCAATGATTCTATGTCATTAGCAATTCAAATTGACAGACGTTTGCGTGAGCGGAGAAGTATGCGTGGAATGGTGTTGCCTTGTGAACCAGCTTCTTAACCCATGCAGTGTGATGGAGTGGTGTCTGGGGCACAGCGTCATGAGTTTCGAAAGCGCAATGGGTTATGTTTCTACTGTGGTGATGCTTCTCATGCTATTTCAGTCTGCCCTAAGCGGGGAAGACGTTTTGCACGCTCAGTTGTCTTGGGTAGTGTTCAGACTAAGTTTTTATTAACTGTCACTCTGATGTGCTCTCTGTCCTCATTTTCTGCTCAGGCTTTCGTTGATTCTGGAGCAGCTATTAACCTGATGGATTATGATTTTGCTAAACATTGTGGGTTTCCCTTGATACCCCTACAGAAGTCTATTCCCCTACTGGGGATCGATTCTACCCCTTTGGCTGAGAATAAACCCCAGTTTTCTACTCAGGTGATAATGAGGGTTGAACCTGATCACCAGGAGTGCTGCAAATTTTTAGTTCTGTATAATCTGCATGACATTATCGTGCTGGGTTTCCCTTGGTTACAGTCTCATAATCCTGTTTTGGATTGGAAATCTGTGTCTGTAACCAGTTGGGGCTGCCAATGTGTTAATACCAACACTCCTGTTTTTTCTGCCTCCCCCCAGGCTCAGGATGTTCCTGACTTTTTGATTGATTTTTCTGATGTGTTTAGCGAAAGTAAATCTGCATCCTTGCCTCCCCATAGGAGCTATGACTGCGCTATTGAATTAGTGCCTGGTAGTAAATTCCCTAAAGGTCGCCTTTTTAACTTGTCTGTACCTGAACATGACGCTATGCGGTCTTATATCAAGGAATCATTGGAGAAGGGTCATATCAGACCATCCTCTTCACCCTTAGGTGCCGGTTTTTTTCTTTGTGGCCAAAAAGGATGGTTCATTAAGGCCGTGTATTGATTATCGTCTCTTGAACAATATTACTGTGAAATATCAATACCCGTTACCCTTGATTTCTGACCTGTTTTCCAGGGTGAAAGACGCTACTTGGTTTATCAAGCTTGACCTCAGGGGGGCGTATAACCTTATTCGCATTAAGCACGGGGATGAATGGAAGACGGCATTCAATACCCCTGAAGGGCATTTTGAGTACCTAGTGATGCCCTTTGGGCTCACTAATGCTCCTTCCGTCTTCCAGTCCTTCATGAATGACATTTTCAGGGATTTTGTGGACAAATTTCTGATTGTTTATTTGGATGATATCTTCATTTTTTCTAATGACTGGGACTCTCATGTGAAACATGTTCGAACTGTATTCCAGATTTTGAGAAAGAATGCTCTGTATGTGAAGGGATCAAAGTGTCTTTTTGGCGTACAGATGATCTCATTTCTGGGATTCATTTTGTCCCCATCTGTTATTGAAATGGACCCGGTCAAGGTTCAGGCCATCTGTGATTGGGTCCAACCTACTTCATTAAAGGCTCTTCAGAGATTTTTGGGTTTTGCCAATTTTTATCGTAAATTTATTGGTAATTTCTCGGTTATTGTTAAACCATTAACTGATTTGACCAGAAAGGGTTCTGATGTGGTGAATTGGCCTCCTGAGGCAGTCTCTGCATTTCAGGAACTTAAGCAGAGATTCACTTCTGCTCCTGTTCTACGGCAGCCTGATGTTTCTCTGCCATTTCAGGTGGAGGTTGATGCCTCTGAAATTGGGGCAGGTGCCGTTTTGTCCCAAAAAGATCCAGAGACCTCTAAAAGTAACCCTTGTGCCTTTTTCTCTCGAAAATTTTCTCCTGCTGAACGTAATTATGACGTGGGTAATCGGGAGTTGTTGGCCATGAAGTGGGCTTTTGAAGAGTGGAGACATTGGCTGGAGGGAGCCAAACATCAGATGGTGGTCCTTACGGACCATAAGAATCTGGTCTATCTGGAATCTGCCAAGCGACTCAATCCTAGACAGGCCAGGTGGGCCTTGTTTTTCACACGTTTTAATTTTGTGGTTTCCTTTCTTCCTGGCACTAAGAATGTTAAGGCGGATGCCCTCTCGAGGAGTTTCCTTGCGGACTCTCCTGAGTTATATAATCCTTCTGTTATTTTGAAAGAGGGTGTAGTTCTTTCCGCCATCTCGCCCAATTTGAGACTTGCTCTGGAGGGGTGTCAGGAGGATAGGCCCGAGTGCTGCCCTGTTGGAAAATTGTTTGTCCCGGACCAGTGGAAGAAGAGTGTGATGTCTGAGATTCATTGTTCCGCATTGGCTGGGCATCCCGGAATTTTTGGTACCAGAGACTTGGTTAGTCGGTCCTTTTGGTGGCCTACCTTGTCTCGTGATGTCAGGGAATTTGTGCAGTCCTGCGGGACTTGCTCTCGCTCCAAGCCTTGCTCTCGCTCTAGTGGTTTGTTGATGCCATTGCCTGTGCCCAAGAGACCATGGACCCATATCTCTATGGATTTCATTTCCGACCTTCCTGTTTCTCAGAGAATGACCACCATCTGGGTAATTTGTGATAGGTTTTCCAAAATGATACATCTTGTGCCATTACCTAAGTTGCCTTCCTCCTCTGAATTGGTGCCGTTGTTCCTTCAGCACGTGGTTCGTTTACACGGCATTCCTGAGAACATTGTGTCTGACAGAGGAGTCCAGTTTGTTTCCAGATTTTGGAGGACTTTTTGTTCTAAACTGGGTGTTCAATTGTCTTTCTCCTCGGCATTTCATCCTCAGACCAATGGTCAAACTGAGAGAACAAACCAGACATTGGAGACTTATCTAAGATGCTTTGTGTCTGCTGATCAGGATGACTGGGTCTCTTTTTTGCCTTTGGCTGAGTTTGCTCTTAATAATAGGGCTAGCTCTGCCACTTTGATGTCTCCGTTTTTCTGTAATTCTGGGTTTCACCCTCGATTTTCTTCAGGACAGACGGAGGCTTCTGTCTGTCCAGGTGTTGACTCTGTTGTGGAGCGTATGCAACAGATTTGGGACCAGGTAGTGGAGAGGTTGTCCCTCTCTCAGGAGAAGGCCCAGCGGTTTGCTAACCGGCATAGGACTGATGGTCCTCGGTTTAAAGTGGGGGACTTGGTCTGGTTGCCCTCAAAGAATATTCCTATGAGAGTAGCATCTCCTAAATTTAAGCCTAGGTTCATTGGACCTTATAAGATCATGGAGATTATTAATCCTGTTTCTTTTCGTTTGCTTCTTCCAGGGACATTTAAGATCCATAACGTGTTCCACAAGTCCTTGTTGAAGAGGTTTGTTGAGCCAGTGGTTCCTGCTGCTGTGCCTCCTGACCCTGTTTTGGTTGAGGGCAATCTGGAGTATGTGGTTGAGAAAATTTTAGATTCTCGTTTTTCTAGACGGAAACTCCAGTATTTGGTTAAATGGAGAGGTTATGGTCAGGAAGACAATTCTTGGGTGTTTGCTTCGGACATCCATGCTAGGAGACTTATCCGTGCGTATCATAGAACTCATCCTGACCGACCTAGTTGCTCAAATGAGGGTTCGGTGACCCCTCCTCAAGGGGGGTACTGTTGTGAATGGGTTTGGGATGAGTTCTGAGCAGAGGCTTCCTCTGGTGGTTACAAGCGGGGCTGGTCTGTCCAGTGAAGATTGTGAGGACTGGGAATCAGGTGTTACTGACTGGTCTTATATAAGGGAGTCACCTTCCCATCAGGGTTGCCGGTGATCAATTGTTCTGGTCTGAATCCTTCATTCCTGTTTCCCTTGTAGCCTGCTGTGTCGTGTCTGCATCTCCTGCTAACAGATAAGACATTTTCTTCTTTTTGTTTTTGTGCTATATTTTTGCATTTTGTCCTGCACTTCTGTGGGGGCCTTCAGGGTCCCCTCCGGGGGCTTTTGCCCTCTCAGTTTAGTTCAGCCACTTATGTTTGTACTTTTGCTTTTTCCAGTTTTTTCAGTGGCTGCTGCTTTGATTTTGTTACACCAGAGAACTAATTTAGGTGGAAGAGGTCGTGTGATCTCAGGTGTTTTTGAAATTAGTAGAGTTGGTGCTTTTCAGGGTTTTCTGGGATTGCAGTAAGTACCCTTCCTATCCTTTTCTATTTAGTTAGTTTGGGCCCCAGCGTTTGCTCATACTATTTTCTTTCTGTGTCAGTATTTCTTCTTGTCTAACCGCCATTACATGTTTGGGAGCTTTCTATTATCTTTGGGGTTCTGCTCCGGGGCAGATAGCTTTCTTATTTCTATCTTTAGGTGTAGTTAGTTTCTCAGGCTGTGACGAGGCGTCTAGGACCAACGTAGGAACGCTCCACGGCTGCCTCTAGTTGTGGTGGTTAGTCAGGGTACTGCAATCTCATAGATTCCAACTGCTCTGGTGTATTGCCTTTTTTGCCTGTGCTCCTCAGCTACCGAAACATAACACCTATTGTTGTTTACATGCTATTTCCCTTGTCTTCTTTCTGAACAGCTTTCATGTGTCTTTTTGTGAATATGTAGTCCTGTATATATTCTGATATTTTTCATTTGTTATTTTCATGAATGTGTATTATATATGAATTATATGGTAATGCATGTTGTGATGTCCCATAAGGTGAACCCTCCATATAGCGCTTCTGCTGATATCATGCCACATTCTATGACTAAGGGCTTCGGTAAGAATGGGTAATGTTTTTTAATTGTCTGGACAACTTTTTAACCATGTGAAATAAAGTTGCATAGTTTTTATCCATATGGCCATATGGATCCTTTTTTTCCGTCCTTTTCCCCCATCAGTTACTCACCTGTCCCAGCTCCAGCGTTGGGTTTTGCTCCAATCTCCCATAACCATCTTCTTTCGTGCCAATCTACATCAGGCTACTGTGTTAACATTGCAAACACCTCAGATATTGTCATTCAAGTTCATTTAAGGCTGACTTAGGCAGCTATGTGCTGCCTAAGTATTACAATAGTATAGTACTATGCTGCCATGTGTTTGTCAGAAGCTATGCTTTATTAGCTATATGGCTTAGCCCCAGAGAGGTATCTAATTATCTTCTCAGCTACCCCTGACTTCTATCTTGCTACAAGCTGCACTACCAAGCTCAGTTCAGGTGCTTTACGTATGGTCCACACCTACAACTCAGCTGTATCAAGATATCAGACAACCATCTCCTCTCAGCTATCTTCTCAGCCTTCACCTTCTCTGCTATCAAGGAAACTGATAAATAATTTATTTCTGCCATCCTATTTCTGTCGCACTTTCAGCTCTACTGCATCAAATCGCTTGGTAACCAACTCATCTCAGCTATCCTGATGCCATTCACATTTTGAAATCAACTGTGTTGATTCCTTGTAACCAACTCATCTCGGCTCTCCTGGTGCTGTCCACACTCACAACTCTGCCCTTCCTGTGTGTTTTTACACTCTTGCTATAAGCCATCCGCACATTGGGCTCTGCCACCTCAAGTGCTTCCAGCTATGCTATTCCCACGTCATCATATGTGTCTTGCTGTATTTTTCCTTGTAGATTCTCATGACATCAGGCAAGCCTTGCTCTCTGTTGCAAAATCGCCTCCAGTCTCTTCTGCATACCCTTACATATGGCTATGAGAATTCACTCCACTATCTGAGCCCATAACATCATCGATTATTTTTCCCATAAGTGATTATTACTGTAAAAATAAAATACTGGAAGTGGTAGAAAATAACACCAATGCTTCCATTTCTGGAATTTTTACGACATTGCCGATTATCTTTTTTGACAAGTAAAGCAAAGAATAAATAAGAAAGAATGCATCTGTATAATAATCACTAAAAGTAGCAATGCGTGATTCTCAAAATGGATTGCATTAGAAAGAACTGAAGCTAAACCTAAGAGCTCATGGAAGTACTGCACAATATATCAAGAAACCATTAGAAGGACATATTTAATAAGTTACTCCTGGATGGAGTACAAATAAAGCTTGATGGAACACATTGCAATCTCATTTCTTTTTGAATCTGGACAGATGCCAGGATGTTGATTTTCCATTGTGTATTTTGCTGTTCATATGGGAGCTACAGGCATTTCATTGTGTTGTCCGCTCTTTAAAATAAAGAAAAGGTATGAAGTCATGTCTGAATTTATTGCTGCGCCAAGTAATCATGAGTTCAAGTAAGAGGCAAAGGTTTCTGTGAAAGTTTCTGCAATTTATTGGTATCAATAGGTTGTATCTTACCCGATTTCTTAGGAAAGAGTCGTTATATCTGTAATGTGGTTTACAATAAGTTATTGTTTACGACCCATGAGTCCCACCATGGGAAAAAAATTATATGGGACTATAATGGTCATATCATTTATGAATTCAATTTCGTTAAGCAGAGTAAGTCGACAAAGGAACTTACTACTGTTCATTTGGATTCCTTTAAAGAGCAATCAACGCTTTTATTTTTATTTAAAAAAAATCAATAGTTCCCATGAAAATAAGAAACTTAGCAGAGAAATTTGCTTCCTTAAGATATATTACAAAGTTGCGTATTTTCACTCTACCGTTGATTTATAAAATAAAATTATTACCCCACATGTGGTGGTAAATTATGGTTTGGGAAAAACAGCAGAATCCTCCCACAAGTGACCCCATTTTGGACACGACACCCCTGAAGGACTTTATTCTGTGGGTGTAGTGAGCATTTTAAACCAACAGGTGATTTGTGGAATTTTATAACATCGGACCATTAAAATGAAAAATTAGGTTTTTACCATGAAAATGTTGCTTTAGCCCAAAATTTCTCATTTTCACAAGGGTAACAGGAGATAATAGACCATACAATTTGTTGTACAATTTTTCCTGAGTGCACCTATACCCCATATGTGGTCAGAAGAGAGCGTTACTTGACTTTTGAAGCATGATTTTTGCTAGAATAGACTGTGGACGCCATGTCATATTAGGAGAGCCCCTGAGATGCCAAAACAGCAGGAGCTCCCACAAATGAGCGCATTTTGGAAAACTATACCATTCAAGGAATTAATATAGAGTTGTTAAGAGAATTTTAAATCAGCAGGTGTTTCATGGAATTGTATATAATCTTTTGGCGTGGAAATATAAAATTACATTTGAATTTTCAAAAAAATAAAAGGGAAGACAGATCATATAATTTGAATATACAAAATATATGTGTAGCGGCGCAAGTGTATATATGCTAGATTAGCAGCAAGTACAACAACTCCAACCACAAGGAGAAAAGGGGAAATAAATTACTAATAATAAATGGTACTCGCGCTTTTAATCAAACAAACTCCCAGTACTGATCGTAACACATACCTGAGTTAGCAGAGAATTCAAATAATGGAAAAGCGATAAGTTTAATGTATTGGTAGACAGACTCTTGCAATAGGCATGCTGGAAAAAAGGAAGAAAAAAGTGTGTAAAAAAATTTTTTATAATAAGAAAAAAATATATTTGACAAAGACTGAAAAAAAGGAGAGAAAAAAAAATATATAATGATAACAACCGGATCTACTGGCGGTACCTTGTGTTGGGATGCAGTGCCCAGTAATCAATCCCCCAGGAGTGGCAATAATACAATTACAGAGAGCAAAATAATGTAAAAAACTATCTGATATAGTAAACCATAACCCCTATACACTTAATGAGCAATGTGAGATAATTAAACAAATCAGGGAATATAAATACCCAAAGTGGCAAAAAGAGAAGGGGGGTGATGAAACCAGTGCTATCACACAAATAATCCAGCGATACCTTATACAGGAATGCACTGACTACTATCCAGTCCGAAAAAACTGATGGTACTTAGCTTGAGATGTTAATTCCAGATCGAGAGTCCTAGAGAGCTGTCCCGGCCGGTGACAAGCTCCCTTCCCCACTGACGCCGCTGCGCGGCTGTGTTCAGGGAGATACTTTAGTAATCCTCTGGCGCAGTAACCGTTCCAGCAAAACTTCTCACATATTCAATGCTGGCGTGCGATGGTAATGCCTAAGAGCGTCTGCGATATCCGGGTGTTAGCACGTGATGTGGCACGTAATAGCTTTGTAAAAACTACGGTGTGCAGATAGAGCCACAATACCTTCCTACGCGTTTCGGAGAGCTAACGGCCTCCTTCATCAGGGATGGCTCTGTCTGCACTTGGCTCATATATATAGATACTGAATTAGTATTACTTAATTGAAGGCAAATAATTCCACATCATTATTCAGTCCTTTGGGTCTTAAAGTGTCCAATTCAAAAATCCATCTCGTTTCTTCCCTAGACATTTGCTTAATAAAATCTCCATTTCGCCAATCTTTCTTAACCACTTTGATGCCAGTCACTTTTACGTCCTTAATAGATCCTTTGTGTGCCAATTTAAAATGTCTGGATAAAGGATGTGTGTCCACACTATTCCTTATATTACGCAGATGTTCCCCAATTCGTCTGCATAAGGGGCGTATTGTACGCCCGACATACATCTTTTTACATGGACATTCAATAACGTAAATTACTCCTGTTGTATTGCATGTTATAAAATCCGTAATTTCAAAATTAGTTCCGCTTTGAGAGGAAACAGTTCCTTGTTTAGTAAGATGCAATGTTCTACAGATTATACATTTTTTACAGGGGTAAAAACCTTTTAGAATTGCTTTGAAAGGGCCGACACACGTATTTACTGATTTTTCCAAATTACGTACAGTTGGTGCAATTAAATAATTAAGATTCTTCGCTTTTCTAAAAATAAAAGTGGGATTTGCCGTAATTTTGTCTCCAATTATTTTATCGTCTCTCAGGAGTCCCCAATGTTTTAAAACTATTTTTTTAAAAAGGTGTACATTAGAATTATACTGTGTTATTAAGGGGACAGATATTACATCTGGAGATTCAGATAAAATATCCTTCTTCATTTTAGTATTGTATAGAATTTCCTCCCTGGGGATTTTTTTAACATTTTCTTTAATATCGGAAAGGAATTCTTCTTTATAGCCTTTGCTCAAGAATTTGCTAATAAGTGTGTCGGCCTCTTTCACGTAATCTGCTGTATTAGAACAATTGCGATGTAATCTCAAAAATTGGCTGCGTGGGACGTTTAGTAACCATTTTGGAAGGTGACAGCTGTTGGTGGCAATAAAACTGTTAGAGTCCGTCGGTTTCATATAAGTACATGTTTTAATAGTCCCATCTTTAATAGAAATATCCAAATCTAAAAACTGTATTTTTTCTTTACTTGTAGTAGCATTAAATTCAAGATAAAACTCATTTTTATTTAAATTATTTAAAAACATATTTAAAGAGTCACTCCCCCCTTTCCAAATAAAAAAGACATCATCAATAAAACGAAGCCATAGGGCCAGGTCCGCGCGCAAACCACCATTTTGGTAGATATGTATCTCTTCCCATCTGCCTACATAAAGATTTGCATAGCTGGGCGCGAACCTGGTCCCCATGGCTGTACCCCATTGCTGGGTGTAGTAGTTCTTATCATGTTTAAAATAATTGTGAGTTAATATAAAATATGAACATTCCTTAATAAAATCAATCATTTCTTGAGAAATATTTTCTGATTTTCTTAAAAAATAATCTAAAGCTTCTGTACCCTTATCGTGCTGAATGACAGTATACAATGATGTAATATCTAGTGTCCCCAATATAAAATTGCTGTCCCATTCAAATTGATTTAAAATTTGGAGGATGTGTTTACTGTCTTTCAGGTATGCAGGTAAAATCGGGACTAGCTTTTGTAAGTGACAATCCACATAATGGGATAAATTAGAGGTCAGATTGCCGATGCCTGAAATAATAGGGCGGCCTGGAGGATTAATCTGGTTCTTGTGGATCTTTGGTAAATAATAGAATACTGCTATTCTAGGGTGTAATGTTTCAATATACTCTGATTCCTCTTTACTTAATAATCCATTGTTGCGGCCTTTGGCAATCAAATTTCTAAGTTCTGTTATAAACTGATTGGTAGGATCATTATCTAGTTTTTTATAAGTTTTTTGATCACTTAGAATGCGTTGGGATTCCATTTCATATTGTGCATAGTCTAAAATTACAATACTTCCCCCCTTATCTGCAGGTCTAATTACAATGTCTTTCCTTCTTTGCAAGTCACGGATATCACAGCGTTCCTTACCGGTTAAGTTTTGTTTAAAGTCAGAACATTTTTTCTCACTAATTTTTCTAAGGTCCTGGATTACATTCTTTTGGAAAGCTTCAAATGCCTCCGAGTATTCATTAATTGGATTAAATTTAGATTTTGGTTTCAAATTGGTTAAATTCGGTAGTTGATAGTCATCCTGTTGTGGAGGAGTATGGGATGCTGCTGTAGTTTTTTTTATAAAATATTTTTTCAAGGCTAATTTGCGCATGAACTGTTTCACTCCAATAAAAGCTTGAAATTTATTAAATTTTACTGCCGGGGCAAATTTAAGTCCTTTTCTCAATAGGGATTGTTCATTATCATTTAGTGAGTATTTACTCAAATTAAAGATCTTTTGCCCTTCTCTATTCACTTTTTTGGAGATCTTCTTTTTTTGGGCGAGTTTCCCTCCCCTACATCCTCTGTAGCGTTTCTTCTGTGTTCTACTCGAAAAAAAGAACTGATTGTTCTAGATTGATTTTTTCCTTTCTGAGGTCGTTTTTCATGGGTAGATCTGGTTAAATTCGTTGAAGTACCTGCTATTGGATTTTTTTCTGTTAAATTTTTTTCATTAATTATGTTGTCAGTCCCTAACGTATCTGTTAGTGTATTTAGAATTTCATAGCGATTAAAAGTAGTTACAGATGGAGGATTATTGCAATTAGTTGTTTGTGATGGATCGGTAGTGATGATCGAGGATTGATTTTTGTTAGTGGTAGATGGAATTGTACTACTTAAATTCTCTGTATTATTACCCAAGGTGTCCATACCTTGATGGATTTGGGAAATTATTTCTGTATTTTCAGATACAGGATAAATTGAAAAATTGTCCTCTGAGATGATAGTAGAAAGATCACTTCCATCGATCTGATCGATAGTCTCAAAAACCTGTGAATCATTTTGTAACAGATGATCACATTTTGGTATTGAATCCCGGCCAAATTTTCTTTTCTTTTTTTGAATAATTTCTTTTTCTTTCTGATTAATCCGATGTTTAATACTATTGGAAAGTTTTCTGATTTCTGGATGATGTTTATACCAGTCTATTTCCTTGAAAATCTTTGAGATTTCAATTTTATTAGTCACTAATTGTTTTTTCCTTTTCGTTATAATAAAGGTAACAGCTTGTTTCGAAAAACTTTTTAATAATGTATCCCATTCCTCTAAGGTTGAAGGATCACCTATATCACCAGAAAGGGATTTTTGAATCACTAAACCCTTTGGGATGCAGTCAAATGCTAGATATCGTTCAAGGGTGACTACTTCCCATAAATCCCTCATCTCCTTTAATAGTAGTTGCTCTAACCTTTTCAGGGATTCCTTCACCGTATGTAGTTTATCTCCATTATAGTTCTCTAATGATTCTTTTGGTCCCATATTAAAAAAAGTTTGTATAAAATTAATTCTATCTTTACGATCTTCCCAAAGGTCTCCCATTTTTGTAGTGGAAGTGTTTTCAATCAGTAATGAGAGACTTATACACATCATCGGAAATCAGAAAACTTTCCAATAGTATTAAACATCGGATTAATCAGAAAGAAAAAGAAATTATTCAAAAAAAGAAAAGAAAATTTGGCCGGGATTCAATACCAAAATGTGATCA
>JARQOD010000004.1:493330756-493392404 GCA_033576555.1 Oophaga sylvatica | reverse complement strand
CGATCTTCATGGCGATGCACCCATGACAGTTCTCTTCTTATCCCTGGGCTACAACACCGCCAGTTGTTGCTCGGAAGTGCTGTTAGCACAGTGAACACTTGCTCCTGTGTTACTGGGGTTCAGTAATGTCAGCTGTTCCCCTGCTGTGTGAACGGCAAAAAGTCCTGCTGCCTCCACCCTGTTCTCTTCTCATCCCTGGGCTACAACACCGCCAGTTATTGCTCGGAAGTGCTGTTAGCACAGTGAACACTTGCTCCTGTGTTACTGGGGTTCAGTAATGTCAGCTGTTCCCCTGCTGTGTGAACGGCAAAAAGTCCTGCTGCCTCCACCATGTTCTCTTCTCATCCCTGGGCTACAACACCGCCAGTTGTAGCTCGAAGTGCTGTTAGCACAGTCTACACTTGCTCCTGTGTTACTGGGG
Organism: Oophaga sylvatica; assembly: GCA_033576555.1. Classification (NCBI taxonomy): domain Eukaryota; kingdom Metazoa; phylum Chordata; class Amphibia; order Anura; family Dendrobatidae; genus Oophaga; species Oophaga sylvatica. The sequence continues at coordinate 493,391,983 of JARQOD010000004.1, read as the reverse complement.
TTCAGTAATGTCAGCTGTTCCCCTGCTGTGTGAACGGCAAAAAGTCTGCTGCTCCCCCTGTTCTCTTCTCATCCCTGGGCTACAACACCGCCAGTTGTTGCTCGGAAGTGCTGTTAGCACAGTCTACACTTGCTCCTGTGTTACTGGGGTTCAGTAATGTCAGCTGTTCCCCTGCTGTGTGAACGGCAAAAAGTCCTGCTGCCTCCACCCTGTTCTCTTCTCATCCCTGGGCTACAACACCGCCAGTTGTTGCTCGAAGTGCTGTTAGCACAGTGAACACTTGCTCCTGTGTTACTGGGGTTCAGTAATGTCAGCTGTTCCCCTGCTGTGTGAACGGCAAAAAGTCCTGCTGCCTCCACCATGTTCTCTTCTCATCCCTGGGCTACAACACCGCCAGTTGTAGCTCGGAAGTGCTGTTAGCACAGTCTACACTTGCTCCTGTGTTACTGGGGTTCAGTAATGTCAGCTGTTCCCCTGCTGTGTGAACGGCAAAAAGTCCTGCTGCCTCCACCCTGTTCTCTTCTCATCCCTGGGCTACAACACCGCCAGTTGTTGCTCGGAAGTGCTGTTAGCACAGTCTACACTTGCTCCTGTGTTACTGGGGTTCAGTAATGTCAGCTGTTCCCCTGCTGTGTGAACGGCAAAAAGTCCTGCTGCCTCCACCCTGTTCTCTTCTCATCCCTGGGCTACAACACCGCCAGTTGTTGCTCGGAAGTGCTGTTAGCACAGTGAACACTTGCTCCTGTGTTACTGGGGTTCAGTAATGTCAGCTGTTCCCCTGCTGTGTGAACGGCAAAAAGTCCTGCTGCCTCCACCATGTTCTCTTCTCATCCCTGGGCTACAACACCGCCAGTTGTAGCTCGGAAGTGCTGTTAGCACAGTCTACACTTGCTCCTGTGTTACTGGGTTCAGTAATGTCAGCTGTTCCCCTGCTGTGTGAACGGCAAAAAGTCCTGCTGCCTCCACCCTGTTCTCTTCTCATCCCTGGGCTACAACACCGCCAGTTGTTGCTCGGAAGTGCTGTTAGCACAGTCTACACTTGCTCCTGTGTTACTGGGGTTCAGTAATGTCAGCTGTTCCCCTGCTGTGTGAACGGCAAAAAGTCCTGCTGCCTCCACCCTGTTCTCTTCTCATCCCTGGGCTACAACACCGCCAGTTGTTGCTCGGAAGTGCTGTTAGCACAGTGAACACTTGCTCCTGTGTTACTGGGGTTCAGTAATGTCAGCTGTTCCCCTGCTGTGTGAACGGCAAAAAGTCCTGCTGCCTCCACCATGTTCTCTTCTCATCCCTGGGCTACAACACCGCCAGTGGTTGCTCGGAAGTGTCATTGGCACGGGTACTCACTCCTGCCCAGACTGGTTACAGCACACCATCTGTTTCCTCTCAGTGTAAACGTCACTTAGCCTCCAATAAGTTGTCCTGTCGTGTTGCGGTCGGGTTAGCCGACTCTATGGTGCTTGGAGTTTAGGTGCTTCCTATGTGTGCTGCGGGATATGCAAATAAAGGCTGTTTCCGTTGTGACAATAGGACAATCACCCACTGTAGTACTGTGGGATTCGGTAACTGCGGCCGGCTCGCGGCCTGTCATCTTAAATTTCCATGGGTACCTTCTGCTACCCGTCCGGGTTCCAGTACCGTCAGCTGGTTCTCGGCAGTGCCTTTGGCCTAGGTGCCTCCATCTCGGTATCCGAGTTCCAGCAACGTCTGCTGGTCCTTGGTAGTGCTTTGGAGCACAGGTACCTCCTGCTTAGTAACCGTGTCCCAGTAACGTCAGCTGGTCCTCGGTTGTGCCATTGGCTCTTTTCCTTCTGCTGCCCCTCCGGGTTCCAGCACAGTCAGCTGGTCCTCGTTACTTGCATTGGCTCTTGTACCTTCTGCTACCCGTCCGGGTTCCAGTACCGTCAGCTGGTTCTCGGCAGTGCCTTTGGCCTAGGTGCCTCCATCTCGGTATCCGAGTTCCAGCAACGTCTGCTGGTCCTTGGTAGTGCTTTGGAGCACAGGTACCTCCTGCTTAGTAACCGTGTCCCAGTAACGTCAGCTGGTCCTCGGTTGTGCCATTGGCTCTTTTCCTTCTGCTGCCCCTCCGGGTTCCAGCACAGTCAGCTGGTCCTCGTTACTTGCATTGGCTCTTGTACCTTCTGCTACCCGTCCGGGTTCCAGTACCGTCAGCTGGTTCTCGGCAGTGCCTTTGGCCTAGGTGCCTCCATCTCGGTATCCGAGTTCCAGCAACGTCTGCTGGTCCTTGGTAGTGCTTTGGAGCACAGGTACCTCCTGCTTAGTAACCGTGTCCCAGTAACGTCAGCTGGTCCTCGGTTGTGCCATTGGCTCTTTTCCTTTTGCTGCCCCTCCGGGTTCCAGCACAGTCAGCTGGTCCTCGTTACTTGCATTGGCTCTTGTACCTTCTGCTACCCGTCCGGGTTCCAGTACCGTCAGCTGGTTCTCGGCAGTGCCTTTGGCCTAGGTGCCTCCATCTCGGTATCCGAGTTCCAGCAACGTCTGCTGGTCCTTGGTAGTGCTTTGGAGCACAGGTACCTCCTGCTTAGTAACCGTGTCCCAGTAACGTCAGCTGGTCCTCGGTTGTGCCATTGGCTCTTTTCCTTCTGCTGCCCCTCCGGGTTCCAGCACAGTCAGCTGGTCCTCGTTACTTGCATTGACTCTTGTACCTTCTGCTACATTTACAAATTGAAGATTTTTTCAATGCTTTTTTGGGTAATCACTCTGGATCTCCAACAATGAAGACGACGACCCTGATGACCACCCGAAGAAGATGACGACCACAAGGACGACGAGCATCAAGCCAACCAGCCTGAACACCATCACAAAGAAGAAATAAAAGATTACCAAACAGGACTAAGAAGGTTAAGACAAACTACAAGATACAGAACAAGAGACTTAAGAACAATAAGCAGAAGATCAAAAAGCAGAAGAACATGAAGTATAAGACCAAAATGAAGAGCAAAATATATGCTCTAAATTCTAAGCAGAAGAAGACTAAGCAGTGTATGGGGGTGAGTCCGTTCCTCCTCGTGGTGCCCCTGGAAAATGCCTTCTGCTGCAGGCTAAACTGAACACGGACAAATACCGTTGTAATTTAAATCTTTTGTGACAGCAAGAACGGAAGGATGAAAAATTCATACTTTGACAGATTACAAGTACAGGATTCTCTGTCACAAATAAGAATATGATGAAGAAGATGAAGTACAATATGAATAAGAATAATAGTTTAATAAGAAGAATATGAGTAATGTTAACAAAAAGATGAATAGCAAGAAGTTTAAGAAGAAGATAAAGAAGGTGAAGATGAAGAATAATTTGATGAAAAAGATGATGCTGCTGAAGATTATGAAGGAGAAAGTGTGTGAAAAGTTAAAAAGGTGAAGAGCATGGAAGTTGTGAAATATACATATTTGCCAAAATAGAAAAAACGTTAACAACATTGTCAATTTATTCGTCAATCCGAACATCTTTAAAAAAAAATATATATATATATGCTATTCCATTTGATTGGGTTAAACATCTATGCCTTTAATGTCTCCTCAACCTTCCCAATACATTCTACATTACTCTTTGTTGTTTTCCTTCATGTACAATTAACCAACAAGGCAAGAATGGGGTTTTTTTAATTCCGATATTTTGTTCCCATAGACTTACATGGGACTTCCGGTATCGGTATCGGGTATCGCCGATATTTTAATGGTATCGGCGATACCATTCCGATTCCGATACTTTTGGATATCGGAAAGTATCGCTCAACCCTAGTAGCAGGTGATTCCTTGATATTCTGTTGGCTCTTGAAATTTGGTTTTCAATTGTTCTTGGATGGTATCCCTGGTTCAAAAAAGTCTTTCTGAGGCGACCCCCCACTACTGTGTTTTAGGCAGCCCCCAAATGTAAGAAGCATCATTGTCAGAAGCTCCCTGTCCTCCCCAACAGCTGCAGGAACCTTTCCTTGCAACCATAAGAAATGTAAAACCTGTGCATTTATAATGACCACGGACAAGATAAAGATCCCCTACTCCCATCAGGACTACAAGATCAAAGGTACTTTCAGCTGCATCACATCTAATGTGGTGTACCTAATTATATGTACAAAATGTCCAACTGGGGGTCTGTATGTGGGGGAGACCGGCCAAAAACTGAGAACAAGGATGAATTATCATCGCCACACAATAAGAGAAAAAATAATGGATTTACCTGTGGCAAAACACTTTTGTATGCCCGGTCATAGCATGATGGATATGGAACTACTGGTATTAAAATATAACTTCAAATCTGAGAAAGATAGAAAGGTTTGGGAATATAATCTCATGATGACCTTTGACACTGTTAGTGCTGTAATGAATAGATCACACGGATTCATGTCATTCTATATCAATTAAGGAATCTGCGTCTCTGACCTTCTAGGAGCATCAAAACAGAACACCAGACCCCAATCAGAGGGCAATAAAACTTTCTCTCCTTATCTATGAACTGTTCCAATATTTATGATCATCCCTCTGCCATAATGACAGTTCTGCTTCACGTCACTTGTCTTACCTATTGCACTATTCCTGTGTCCTGTTGTGTGTAGAAATATGTGATTCTTCATTTTTTGTTTTACTCTCAGCCTGATGAAGAGACCTGAGTAGTCTCGAAAGCTTTGAATTTGTTACCATCTTTTCAGTTAGCCATTAAACGGTATCAACCACTGAGGACTCTCAAGTATAAATATTTTTCTATTCTTGGAATTGAAATTCATCATTTTATTGTCCTAGTAAAACTTCATTTATTTTTGTTTGAAGTACATACATTTGCAATGGCCACGTAACAAGGCAATAACTCAATATTTTATTTCAAAACCCTCCTTGACCCTGGGCTTCAACACCGCCAGTTGCTGCTCAGAAGTGTTAGATGCACAGATGAAAACAATCGCTGATGTGTTTGTGGGGTTCAGTAACGCCTGCTGTTCCCCAGCTGTGTCTGGCAAAAATTACTGCTGCTAACTACAAATTCAACTTCAAACATCTCATACTAGGCCTCTGCCTACACCCTCCTTGACCCTGGGCTTCAACAGCGCCAGTTGCTGCTCAGAAGTGTTAGATGCACAGATGAAAACAATCGCTGATGTGTTTGTGGGGTTCAGTAACGCCTGCTGTTCCCCTGCAGTGTGTCCGGCAAAAATTACTGCTAGCTACCTACACATGGTGAAAAAAACATGACATGTCAAAGTGTCTAGTGCTACACAGATATGAGGCTACACCCTGATTTGTAAGCTGTAAACAATTGAAACGTCAGCTTTAAAACCATAAAATGATTAGTCTTTGTCACAAATCTGTAACAAAATAATTGTGACATATTATTTCAGATATGCACATGTCGAAAACAAATGCTAACACAAAAGCCTACTTATTCTATAGGATACTGATGGTCAACCTTGTCACTCCATAGCTTAGACAAATCCAACTCACATCATGACTCAAATGCTGCAATGTTGGAAGTGCATAATGTGGGTTGAACTTTGACAACAGCTGCAGTGCGAAGGTTAGACTTCAGTGTTCTTGGCTTTTAAATAAAAGCATACAAGTAAATATAATAATCCAATGTTGATTAAGGGACGTGATGTACACCTGTAATATTGTGCAAACAATGCATGTAGGAATAGTCCTCTTCAACATTACTTATATTTGTGTCATTTTAAAAAATACATATTTAATTAGAAATTTAACAGCCCATATCATAAAGGTCCTTCATGTAAACATGATAATCGGTAACAAAAATCATGCATTACCTTGTTAAAGTCAATAGTGCATAGTCACAATAGCAAAATATATACCTGTAAGTGGTGCTGAAAGAACGACAACTGATAGAATAGGTGAATGATATCTATTTATCAGACTGAATAGCGACACCTGTACAATGTCGATATAATACTGTACCTTAACAAAACAACTGTGTCACACCTCACACGCGTTTTTCTTGTAGCTTGTTATGTAATAGGGCACATGCGTGTATGTTTCATCATAGGTGCATGTTTACTGAGTAAAGCAGTCATGACAACGCCTTTGTGTTGTCGGTACGCTTGCGATGATGAACGATGCGCACCGTGAATGTTAGTCTGCGTCATAAAACGCACAGACGCTCCAATACCCAACGCGTCACAGCAGGAAGCCAGTCTGTGCGTCCAAACAAAGGCGCAACCATACATGCACGTAACTTTTTATAAAGCTATATAAAAAAAGTATGTAGTAGTAACGCACACTTTATTGAGGTACAGTATTACATCGCCATTCACCATCTGTGGCTATGCAGTCTCATCTATATATACCTTATCTATCCGTTGTCATGCTTGCAAGTCCACAGTCAGGCATAAATAGCTGTTTTCACTATGCACTATGCACTTTTTAAAGGTTTGGTTTGTTAATATAAATGATTGGCACATATTATCAGTATTACATGATGGAAATTTTAGATATTTTTAAAAACTTTTTAGTGATATTATTCAGCAAATGTAAAGTTTTATGAATGTCACAGATAACTTGTAATGCTGATTATGTTTTTAAGTCAGCCATTCATTGTCTATACAATAAAAATGGTGTACATACTGTTACTTATCCATCATTAATGGATTCTGATATGTACTTGTATGCTTTTATTTAAAACCGTATAGCAGATTATTTAACCTATTTTTATTGTGGTTTGCATTGCTTTTCAACATGTTAATGTATGCGTTTATGTTTGTAAATTATTAATTTACATATATTTTTTAAAGTAAAATCATCATCTTATGGTACTAAAGGTTATATTTCTCTTGTTTGGAGTATAGACATTTTTAATTGACACGTAACAAGGAAAATACTTGATCTAGTATTTAAACATCCTCCTTGACCCTGGGCTCCAACACCGCCAGTTGTTGCTCGGAAGTGCTGTTAGCACAGTCAACACTTTCTCCTGTGTTACTGGGGTTGAGTAATGTCAGCTGTTCCCCTGCTGTGTGTACGGCAAACAGTCCTGCTGCCTCCACCCTGTTCTCTTCTCTTCCCTGGGCTCCAACACCGCCAGTTGTTGCTCGGAAGTGCTGTTAGCACAGTCAACACTTGCTCCTGTGTTACTGGGGTTCAGTAATGTCAGCTGTTCCCCTGCTGTGTGTACGGCAAACAGTCCTGCTGCCTCAACCCTGTTCTCTTCTCATCCCTGGGCTCCAACACCGCCAGTTGTTGCTCGGAAGTGCTGTTAGCACAGTCAACACTTGCTCCTGTGTTACTGGGGTTCAGTAATGTCAGCTGTTCCCCTGCTGTGTGTACGGCAAACAGTCCTGCTGCCTCCACCCTGTTCTCTTCTCATCCCTGGGCTCCAACACCGCCAGTTGTTGCTCGGAAGTGCTATTAGCACAGTCAACACTTGCTCCTGTGTTACTGGGGTTCAGTAATGTCAGCTGTTCCCCTGCTGTGTGTACGGCAAACAGTCCTGCTGCCTCAACCCTGTTCTCTTCTCATCCCTGGGCTCCAACACCGCCAGTTGTTGCTCGGAAGTGCTGTTAGCACAGTCAACACTTGCTCCTGTGTTACTGGGGTTCAGTAATGTCAGCTGTTCCCCTGCTGTGTGAACGGCAAAAAGTCCTGCTGCCTCCAACCTGCTCTCTTCTCATCCCTGGGCTTCAACACCGCCAGTTGTTGCTCGGAAGTGCTGTTAGCACAGTCAACACTTTCTCCTGTGTTACTGGGGGTTCAGTAATGTCAGCTGTTCCCCTGCTGTGTGTACGGCAAACAGTCCTGCTGCCTCCACCCTGTTCTCTTCTCATCCCTGGGCTCCAACACCGCCAGTTGTTGCTCAGAAGTGCTGTTAGCACAGTCAACACTTGCTCCTGTGTTACTGGGGTTCAGTAATGTCAGCTGTTCCCCTGCTGTGTGTACGGCAAACAGTCCTGCTGCCTCAACCCTGTTCTCTTCTCATCCCTGGGCTCCAACACCGCCAGTTGTTGCTCGGAAGTGCTGTTAGCACAGTCAACACTTGCTCCTGTGTTACTGGGGTTCAGTAATGTCAGCTGTTCCCCTGCTGTGTGAACGGCAAAAAGTCCTGCTGCCTCCAACCTGCTCTCTTCTCATCCCTGGGCTTCAACACCGCCAGTTGTTGCTCGGAAGTGCTGTTAGCACAGTCAACACTTGCTCCTGTGTTACTGGGGTTCAGTAATGTCAGCTGTTCCCCTGCTGTGTGTACGGCAAACAGTCCTGCTGCCTCAACCCTGTTCTCTTCTCATCCCTGTGCTCCAAAACCGCCAGTTGTTGCTCGGAAGTGCTGTTAGCACAGTCAACACTTGCTCCTGTGTTACTGGGGTTCAGTAATGTCAGCTGTTCCCCTGCTGTGTGAACGGCAAAAAGTCCTGCTGCCTCCACCCTGCTCTCTTCTCATCCCTGGGCTTCAACACCGTCAGTTGTTGCTCGGAAGTGCTGTTAGCACAGTCAACACTTGCTCCTGTGTTACTGGGGTTCAGTAATGTCAGCTATTCCCCTGCTGTGTGTACGGCAAACAGTCCTGCTGCCTCCACCCTGTTCTCTTCTCATCCCTGGGCTCCAACACCGCCAGTTGTTGCTCGGAAGTGCTGTTAGCACAGTCAACACTTGCTCCTGTGTTACTGGGGTTCAGTAATGTCAGCTGTTCCCCTGCTGTGTGTACGGCAAACAGTCCTGCTGCCTCAACCCTGTTCTTTCTCATCCCTGGGCTCAACACCGCCAGTTGTTGCTCGGAAGTGCTGTTAGCACAGTCAACACTTGCTCCTGTGTTACTGGGGTTCAGTAATGTCAGCTGTTCCCCTGCTGTGTGTACGGCAAACAGTCCTGCTGCCTCCACCATGTTCTCTTCTCATCCCTGGGCTCCAACACCTCCAGTTGTTGCTCGGAAGTGCTGTTAGCACAGTCAACACTTGCTCCTGTGTTACTGGGGTTCAGTAATGTCAGCTGTTCCCCTGCTGTGTGAACGGCAAAAAGTCCTGCTGCCTCCAACCGGTTCTCTTCTCATCCCTGGGCTCCAACACCGACAGTTGTTGCTCGGAAGTGTCATTGGCACGGGTACTCACTCCTGCCCAGACTGGTTACAGCACGCCATCTGTTTCCTGTCAGTGTAAACGTCACTTAGCCTCCAATAAGTTGTCTTGTCGTGTTGCGGTCGGGTTAGCCGACTCTATGGTGCCTGAGTTTAGGTGCTTCCTATGTGTGCTGCGGGATATGCAAATAAAGGCTGTTTCCGTTGTGATAATAGGACAATCACCCACTGTAGTACTGTGGGATTCGGTAACTGCGGCCGGCTCGCGGCCTGTCAACTTAAATTTCCATGGTACCTTCTGCTACCCGTCCGGGTTCCAGTACCGTCAGCTGGTTCTCCGCAGTGCCTTTGGCCTAGGTGCCTCCATTCGGTATCCGAGTTTCAGCAACGTCTGCTGGTCCTTGGTAGTGCTTGGGAGCACAGGTACCTCCTGCTTAGTAACCGTGTCCCAGTAACGTCAGCTGGTCCTCGGTTGTGCCATTGGCTCTTTTCCTTCTGCTGCCCCTCCGGGTTCCAGCACAGTCAGCTGGTCCTCGTTACTTGCATTGGCTCTTGTACCTTCTGCTACCCGTCCGGGTTCCAGTACCGTCAACTGGCTCTCCGCAGTGCCTTTGGCCTAGGTGCCTCCATCTCGGTATCCGAGTTCCAGCAACGTCTGCTGGTCCTTGGTAGTGCTTTGGAGCACAGGTACCTCCTGCTTAGTAACCGTGTCCCAGTAACGTCAGCTGGTCCTCGGTTGTGCCATTGGCTCTTTTCCTTCTGCTGCCCCTCCGGGTTCCAGCACAGTCAGCTGGTCCTCGTTACTTGCATTGGCTCTTGTACCTTCTGCTACCCGTCCGGGTTCCAGTACCGTCAACTGGTTCTCCGCAGTGCCTTTGGCCTAGGTGCCTCCATCTCGGTATCCGAGTTCCAGCAACGTCTGCTGGTCCTTGGTAGTGCTTTGGAGCACAGGTACCTCCTGCTTAGTAACCGTGTCCCAGTAACGTCAGCTGGTCCTCGGTTGTGCCATTGGCTCTTTTCCTTCTGCTGCCCCTCCGGGTTCCAGCACAGTCAGCTGGTCCTCGTTACTTGCATTGGCTCTTGTACCTTCTGCTACCCGTCCGGGTTCCAGTACCGTCAACTGGTTCTCCGCAGTGCCTTTGGCCTAGGTGCCTCCATCTCGGTATCCGAGTTCCAGCAACGTCTGCTGGTCCTTGGTAGTGCTTTGGAGCACAGGTACCTCCTGCTTAGTAACCGTGTCCCAGTAACGTCAGCTGGTCCTCGGTTGTGCCATTGGCTCTTTTCCTTCTGCTGCCTCTCCGGGTTCCAGCACAGTCAGCTGGTCCTCGTTACTTGCATTGGCTCTTGTACCTTCTGCTACATTTACAAATTGAAGATTTTTTAAATGTTTTTTTGGGTAATCACTCTGGATCTCCAACAATGAAGACGACGACCCTGATGACCACCCCGAAGAAGATGACGACCACAAGGACGACGAGCATCAAGCCAACCAGCCTAAACACCATCACAAAGAAGAAATAAAAGATTACCCAACAGGACTAAGAAGGTTAAGACAAACTACAAGATACAGAACAAGAGACTTAAGAACAATAAGCAGAAGATCAAAAAGCAGAAGAACATGAAGTATAAGACCAAAATGAAGAGCAAAATATATGCTCTAAATTATAAGCAGAAGAAGACTAAGCAGTGTATGGGGGTGAGTCCGTTCCTCCTCGTGGTGCCCCTGGAAAATGCCTGCTGCTGCAGGCTAAGCTGAACACGGACAAATACTGTTGTAATTTAAATCTTTTGTGACAGCAAGAACGGAAGGATGAAAAATTCATACTTTTACAGATTACAAGTACAGGAATCTCTGTCACAAATAAGAATATGATGAAGAAGATGAAGTACAATATGAAGAAGAATAATAGTTGAATAAGAAGAATATGAGTAATGTTAACAAAAAGATGAATAGCAAGAAGTTTAAGAAGAAGATAAAGAAGGTGAAGATGAAGAATAATTTGATGAAAAAGATGATGCTGCTGAAGATTATGAAGGAGACAGTGTGTCAAAAGTTAAAAAGGTGAAGAGCATGGAAGTTGTGAAATATACATATTTGCCAAAATAGAAAAAACGTTAACAACATTGTCAATTTCTTCGTCAATCCGAACATCTTTAAAAAAAAAATATTTATGCTATTCCATTTGATTGGGTTAAACATCTATGCCTTTAATGTCTCCTCAACCTTCCCCAATACATTCTACATTACTCTTTGTTGTTTTCCTTCATGTACAATTAACCAACAAGGCAAGAATGGGTTTTTTTTAATCCGATATTTTGTTCCCATAGACTTACATTGGATTTCCGGTATCGGTATCGGGTATCGCCGATATTTTTTGGGTATCGGCGATACCATTCCGATTCCGATACTTTTGGATATCGAAAAGTATCGCTCAACTCTAGTCATAACAAACTGAGTAGGTAAGTACAGTTGTGCTCAAAAGTTTACATACCCCAGCAGAATTTTTGCTTTCTTGGCCTTTTTTCAGAGAATATGAATGATAACACCAACACTTTTTCTCCACTCATGGTTAGTGGCTGCGTGAAACCATTTATTATCAAACTACTGTGTGTTCTCTTTGTAAATTATAATGACAACCAAAATCATCCAAATTAACAGTAAAACAATATCATATTACATGACACTTTATATACAAAATGTACCCGATTTTATTCAAAAGGTACGCACAGGGATGCAGGGCACAAGCTAGTCCCCATCACACACTCTACAGGACAACACTGAAGATATGACACTTTGATACAATGCAAAGTAGTCAGTGTGCAACTTGTATAACAGTGTAAATTTGGTGTGCACTTTAAATAACTCAGCATACAGCCATCAATGTCTAAGCCGCTGGAAACAAGTGAGTACACTCCTAAGTAAAAATGGTCAAATTGGGCCAAATTAGCCATTTTGCCTCCCAGTGTCATGTGATTCATTGGTGTTACAAGGTTTCAGGTGTGAATGTGGAGCAGGTGTGTAAAATTTGATATTATCGCTGTCACACTGGAGGTTCAACATGGCATCTCACATAGCAAATAACTCTCTGAAGATCTGAAAAAAAGAATTTTTGCTCTATATAAAGATGGCCTAGGCTATAAGAAGATTGCCAACACTTTGAAAAACTGAGCTGTAGCATGGTATCCAAGACCATACAGTGACAGACAAGACAACAAGACAGGTTGCACTCAGAAAAGGCCTCGTCACGGTTGGCTAAAGAGGTTGAGTGCATGTGCTCAGCAACATATCCAGAAGTTGTCTTTTAAAAATAGACCTATGAGTGCTGCCAGCATTGTTACAGAGGTTAAAGAGGTGGGGGGTCAGCCTGTCAGTGCTCAGACCATATGCGGCACACTGCATCAATTTGATCTTCATAGCTGTCGTTCCAGAAGGAAGCCTCTTCTAAAAATGATGCACAAGCAATCCCGCAGTTTGCCGAAAACAAGCAGACTAAGGACTTAGCTTACTGGGACCATGTCATGTTGTCCGATGAGACCAAGATAAACTTATTTGGTTCAGGTGGTGTAAAGCGTGTGTGGCTCAACCATTTGAGGAGTACAAAGAAAGTGTGTCTTGTCTACAGTTAAGCATGGTGGTGAGAGTGTCATGGTTTTGGTCTGCATGAATGCTTCCAGCTGTGGAGAGTGACATATCATTGAGGGAACCATGAATGCAACATGTACTGTTACATACTGAAGTAGAGCATGCTCCCTTTGGAAACTGAGCCGCAGGGCTGTATTCCAACATGATAATGACCCCAAACACACCTCCAAGATGACCACTGCCTTGCTAAAGAAACTGATGGTAAACAATCTAGACTGGCCAAGCATGTCTCAAGACCTAAATCCTACTGAACATCTGTGGGGCATCTTTAAACAGAAGGTGGAGGAGCGCAAGGTCTCCAACATCCACCAGCTCCACGATGTTGTCATGGAGAAGTAGAAGAGAATTCCAGTGGCAACTTCTGAATTTCTAGTGAACTCCATGCCTAAGAAAGTTAAGGCAGAGCTTCAAAATAATGGTGGCCACACAAAATATTGATACTTTAGGGTGTACTTACTTTTGTTGCTAGCGGTGTAGACAATTATGGCTGTGTGTTGAGTTATTTAGAGGGCACACCAAATTTACACTGTTGTACAAGCTGTACACTGAATACTTTACATTGTGTCAAAGTGTCATATCTTCAGTGTTGTCCCATGAAAAGATATAATATAATATTTGCATTTTACCATAGTCCAGAGGTCACAGCAGTTCGAGGTCACAGCAGTTCAGGCTGTGAGAGAGCACAGTTTCAGTGACGTCACCACTAGTCACTGAAGTTCCGCTCCCTGCATCTCCTCATTCACAAGCGGTTTAGAGCCGGGGCAGTCACATCTTGGCACCGTCCTGGTTGTAAACTGTATATACCCCAGAAAAATATTACGGTGTGGGACACAACGACGGACAGGTATGGTATATTGTTTTTTAATTATTTTCAATTTAGTAGAGGAGATCTAGGGGTTTGGGGAATTAGATGATGCTGTAAGTATGGTTTAATTAAGAATATTAAAGGAGTCTGTGTCTTTATTTCAATAAAAGACATTTTTTCAGGATGTCTGTGTTTTATTTACAATTTGACCATGGGATTAGTAATAGGGGCGTCTTATTGATGCCTCCCATTACTAACCCCCCAACTATTATCCCACATGCCACTACGACAAGGCAGTGGGAAGTCCAAAGCGATGTGCCAGAATTGGCGCATCTTACAGATGCTCCTTTTCTGGGGCGGCTGTGGGCTGATATTTTAAGCCGGTTGGGGCGAGTATCCATGGCCCCTTCCAAGGCTAATAATATCAGCCTGCAGCTGTCTGCATAGCCATTGCTGGTTATAATTTATAGGGGGACCTCATGCCATTTTCTTCACATAAATCATCTTTTATTCATTAAATACATGTCCAGTAGTTTGCACACACATCCTACTAATTGTATTTAGCACTGATATCTACATACACTGCTCAAAAAATAAAGGGAACGCTCAAATTATACATCCTAGATCTGAATGAATGAAATATTCTCATTGAATACTTTGTTCTGTACAAAGTTGAATATGCTGATAACAAAATCACACAAAAATCATCAATGAAAATCAAATTTATTAACCAATGGAGGCCTGGATTTGGAGTCACACACAAAATTAAAGTGGAATGTAATGTCCTTAAAACAAGTCAAAAAGATGCTCAGTAGTGTGTGTGACCTCCACGTGCCTGTATGACCTCCCTGTGCCTGTATGACCTCCCTACAACGCCTGGTCATGCTCCTGATGAGGCGTCGGATGGTGTCCTGAGGGATCTCCTCCCAGACCTGGACTAAAGCATCCGAAAACTCCTGTACAGCCTGTGGTGCAACGTGAGGTTGGTGGATGGAGCGAGACATGATGTCCCAGATGTGCTCAATCGGATTCAGGTATGGGGAACAAGCGTGCCAGTCCATAGCTCCAATGCCTTCATCTTGCAGGAATTTCTGACACACTCCAGCCACATGAGGTCTAGTCTGGCATTGTCCTGCATTAGGATGACTCACCTCCCTCTTGTAAGTTCCTGGCCAGCTCGCACAGCGCATGCCCGAGAAATGTAGGCAGAGCGCAGGCGCCGGGCATGTAACTGGAACACAGGAGGCAGCACACAGACGCAAGAGGGAGGTGATTGACACCTCTGAGGCCGTTGACACAGGGGAAGAAGACATACCTCCCTGACACAATAGCGATATGTCGGACAAATTATAAAACTGTGTATTTCATCGTTCCTAGCGATCAGAAACCTAAGAGACACCTTCACAGAATGTAGCCTTAGTGCTGCTGAAGGTGGCTCTTTTACTTAAAAAGGTCCTGGGGGGGTGACAGGTTCCCTTTAAGTCTCCTCTCAGTGTTCTCTTTTGCAAGCTAAACATTCCCAAATCCTGCAACAGTTCCTCATAGGACATAGTTTGCAGACCAGTCACCATTCTGGTCGCTCTTTTCTGAACTTGCTCCAATTTGTTGATATCTTTTTTAAAATGTGGTGCCCAAAACTGGACACAGTATTTCAGATGAGGTCTGACCAAAGAGAAGTAGAGGGCAATAATAACTTCATATGATCTAGACTGTATGTTTCTGTTAATACATCCTACACTGCTCAAAAAAAAAGGGAACACTCAAATAACACATCCTAGATCTAAATGAATGAAATATTCTCATCGAATACTTTGTTGTGTACAAAGTTGAATGTGCTGTCAACATAATCACACAAAAATCATCAATGGAAATCCAATTTTTGAACCAATGGAGGCCTGGATTTGGAGAGACCCCCAAACTGAAAGTGGAACTAAGTCAAAATGAAAATCAAAACAAAACAAAATTAAAGTGGAAACAAGTCAAAATGATGCTCAGTATTGTGTGTGGCCTCCACGTGTCTGCATGACCTCAATACAACACCTGGGCATGCTTCTGATGAGGTTGCGGATGTTCTCCTGAGGGATTTCCTCCCAGACGTGGACTAAAGCGTCCGTCAACTCCTGGACAGTCTGTGGTGCAACGTCATGTTGGTGGATGGAGCGAGACATGCTGTCCCAGATGTGCTCGATCGGATTCAGGTCTGGGGAACGGGCGGGCCAGTCCATAGCTTCAATGCCTTCATCTTGCAGAAACTGCTGACACACTCCAGCCACATGAGGTCTGGCATTGTCCTGCATTAGGAGGAGCCCAGGGCCAACAGCACCAGCATATGGTCTCACAAGGAGTCTGAGGATCTCATCTCGGTACCTAATGGCAGTCAGGCTACCTCTGGCGTGCAAATGGAGGGCTTTGCCACCCCACACCATTACTGACCCACTGCCAAACCGGTCATGCTGAAGGATGTTGCAGGCAGCAGGTTCACACTCAGCACATGTGACAGACGTGACAGAGTCTGGAGATGCCTTGGAGAGCGATCTGCTGCCTACAACATCCCGCAGCATGACCGGTTTGGCAGTGGGTCAGTAATGGTGTGGGGTGGCATTTCTTGGAGGCCACACACAATACTGAGCATCATTTTGACTTGTTTCCACTTTAATTTTGTCTTGTTTTGATTTTCATTTCGACTTGTTTCCACTTTCATTTTGGGGGACTCTCAAAATCCAGGCCTCCATTGGTTCAAAAATTTGATTTCCATTGATGATTTTTGAGTGATTATGTTGACAGCACATTCAACTTTGTACAGAACAAAGTATTCAATGAGAATATTTCATTCATTTAGATCTAGGATGTGTTATTTGAGTGTTCCCTTTATTTTTTTGAGCAGTGTAGAATTGTATTTGCTTTTTTCCTGCTGTATCACACTTTTGACTCATGTTCATTCTGTGATCTATTAGTATACCCAAGTCTTTTTCACATGTGCTGTTGCTTAGCCCTATTCCTCCCATTCTGTATATGCTTTTTCATTTTTATTGCCCAGATGTAGTACTTTGCATTTTTCCCTGTTAAAAACCATTCTGTTAGTTGCTGCCCACTGCTCCAGTTTATTTATATATTTTTGAATCCTCCCTCTCTCTTCTCTAGTATTAGCTATCCCTCCAAGCTTTGTGTCATCAGCAAATTTAATCAGTTTACCCTCAATTCCTTCATCTATATCATTGATAAAGATGTTGAACAATACAGGGCCCAGGACAGAGCCCTGTGGTGCCCCACTTGAGACATTCTTCCAACTGGATGTGCAGCCATTTACGACAACTCTTTGGGTCCGATCGCTAAGCCAGTCATAAATCCACCTAACAGTTGCCTTGTCCATTTCCATACTTAGTCATTTTTTCAATAAGGATTGTATGAGATACTTTGTCAAATGCTTTGCTGAAGTCAAGATATACTATATCTACAGCATATCCCTGATCCACCGAACCAGTGATTCTGTCATAGAAGGAAATTAAGTTAGTCTGACATGACTTAAGGCCACTTCACACTAAGCGAGATCGCTAGCGAGATCGCTGAAGTGTCACTGATTTTGTGACGTAACAGCGACCTAGCCAGCGATCTCTCTTAGTGTAACACGCATCGACGACCAGCCCCCCTGCTGGGTATCACTGATTGTCGCTGCGTGTGACAGCAGGAGACCAACGATCAGCGAGCTCCCAGTGATAAAAGAGAAGCTGTGAACTGGTTTCTAGGGTACATATCAGGTAACTAAGCACCGAGCGGTGCTTAGTAACCCGATGTTTAGCCTTTATACCAACTCCCAGCGTGAACAACAGAAGCTGGGAGCTGGTATCTAGGGTACATATTGGGTAACTAAGCACCGCGCAGTGCTTAGTAACCTTATGTTTAGCCTGGATACCAGTGTGCTCACTGGTCCTGATCGCTGGTGAGTCTGCCCATGTGACAGCTCACCAGCGATCAGCTAACGATGTCCCAGCAATCCCATCCAGATCGTTGGTGGGATCGCTGGGACATTGAAGAGTGTAACGGGACCCTAAGTTGCAAACCCATGCTGACTCTGTTTAATCACTTCATTCTTATCCAGGTACTTACATACATGTTGTTTAATAATTTGTTCAAAGATCTTTCCTGGTATAGAAGTCAGACTCACCAGCCTATAGTTGGCTGGGTCCACCTTCTTCCCTTTTTGAAGATAGGAACATTTGCTCTTCTCCAGTCTTCTGGGACTTCTCCTGTTCTCCAAGAATTTTCAAAGGTTATGGAGAGTGGTTCAAAAATTTCTTCTGCTATCTCCTTCAGTACTCTGGGGTGTAATTCATCTGGACCTGGAGACTTGAATTCATTTAGGTTAGCTAAGTGTTTCCTCACTATCTTTCTGTTTATAGATATCCTGGATTCTTCTATTCCCTTAATAGAATAGTGAAGAACAGTTTATGTTACATTTCCTTTCTGAGAGAAAACAGATGAAAAATAAGTTCGGCCTTCTCAACATCCTGTCTTACCATTTCTTCATATTCATCTTGTAAAAATCCTATAGCATCTTTGACTTTTCTTTTACTTTTGAAATATCCCCAAAATCCTTTTTTACTGCTTTTGATGTCTTTTGCAAGCCTCAATTCATTGTCAGCTTTAGATAATATGATTTGTGCCCTGCAGGTTCTGTAGACAGCATTATATTCTTCTTTAGATATGCCTCCCTCTTTCCATTTGATAAACATTTCTTTCTTCCTTTTTAGCATGTGCTTAAGTTCTGTATTCATCCATCCTGGTTTCCTTAAATGCTTCCTCTTTGGGTGGAAAAAGGATGCATGGGAGTACACCAGAAAAAAAAATTTCAATTGCCCTTATGTTCCAATGCTGTCTTCCGGTGGGGTTGAGAAGTCTTGGCCAATCTAGGCCTTGTTCATTTTAAGAACAATCATCCTGTCAGAATTTTCAGTTGACAGGCGAATGCACGTATCAGTTAATATACCCCAGCAGCACAAAAAAACCCAAGGAATCAACATAAGCATGGAGGGATTCAGTGCATGCGGCCTGCAAGACTTTGATTTGGCTCCAGTCTGTGGTGACTAAAATTATGAGTGATGGCCACCTAAAGGCCATCCAAAATGTATGACTGAAGTCCGCCTTATGGCCCTCCAATATTTATGACTGAGGGCCGCCTGATGGCCCATAAAAAATTTGGAGCAAGGGCTGCCATGTATATGCGTAGGAGGAGTAGGAGGAGGAAAAGAAAAATAATAAACCATGAATTTACCTTTAAGGGGTGGGAAGGGGTGCATGGGAATACACCAGAAAAAAACAAACATTTTAATTGCCTTTATGTTCTGCTGCAGTAATCTGGAGGGTTTGAGAAGACTTGGCCAATCCAGGCCTTATTCATTTTGAGGACAGTCAACCTGTCAGCATTTTCAGTCAACAGGTGGATGCACCTATTAGTGATTATGCCCCCAGTGGCACTAAAAACCAACAGAATTAACTTAAGCAGAGAGGGAACAGTGATTGCGGTCTGCGAGCCTCAGATTTGCCTCAACTCCATGTAGAATAAAATAAAGATGAATTCTTACATAGGGAGAAAGGCCCAAATGCATCTCTTGTGTGGACAAATGACTTGTGGTGCTCTTTCCCCAGGATGGGTTGGAGAAGTTTCCCTTCCATGATTCATGAATTTTCATTGGCAAAGGTCTCCAAAGAGATACAAAAAATGTTTTTAAATCCCTGCTTCAATTTATTTGAAGAATCGGGGCTGCCTCATGCCCTGAGTCCAGGGGAGGAGTCCTCAGGAAATCATTTGCATATTCCCAGTTCATTCTGGGATAAGTGAAGAGTCTCCGCGAGCTCCAAGAACACTGGGTTTTGGTTTTGGCCGTTGCAGCTGAAAGGAGGACATTGGTAAGCCGCGCGCCAAATTTTGGTACGTTTTTCACCACTTTGATTTCTCTTTAACAATAAGAGCATGGAAGAGGCCAGGAGCCATGTGGTGAGCTGCATTTCTTGCTACATGTTCACAGATTTACCAGTGGAAAAGGCAAATTTCACATGCCAGAAATGCAAGTTTGTGTCCATGTTGGAGGAAAAGTGGCGAAATCTAGAAGAGAGGTTAGCTACATTGAAGATCATTAAGGAAGATGAAGAGTTCTTAGACAGAGCAGAATTTCTCTTCATGGTACAGAAAGAGAAGAAATTTGAAGTGCACCTAAATAAACAGAGGAATGGAAGCATGTGACCCAGAGAAGCAGGAGGATCGGGAGGCAGTCAGCACCCATATTGCTCAGGAACCAGTACCATGCTCTCACACAGGAGAACGATGAAGAAATACATCAGGATAAGACTTTGCCCACAAAGAACAACCTTGTACGCCCTCAGAGTCCTCCTGGATGGAGAAAGAAAACTGTTGTGAAGAAGAAATGGAGAGTTGTGGTCATGGGGGATTCCCTGTTGAGAGGAACAGAGGCCGCTATCTGCAGACCGGATATAACCTCAAGAGAAATGTGCTGTCGTCCAGGTGCAAAAATTAAAGATGTGTCTGACAAGATATCAGGACTCTTCAGACCTAAAGATGACTACCCATTCCTGCTAATACATGTGGGGACAAATGACACCACAAGAAGTGACCTGGAAACCATCTGCAGTGACTTTGAAAACTTAGGCAAGAAAGTAAAAGAACTGGGAGCGCAAGTGGTCTTCTCTTCCATCCTTCCAGTGGATGGCCATGGAACAAGGAGGTGGAATAAAATTCTGCAGGTGAACAACTGGCTATGTCGATGGTGCCGTCAGCAAGGATTTGGATTTCTGGATCACTGAGTGAATTACCTATACGATGGACTACTTGCTAGAGATGGGGTGCACCTTACGAAGACTGGAAAACATGTATTTGGAAGTCGCCTTGCTACACTCATCAGGAGAGCTTTAAACTATAACAATGTGGGAAGGGAAGCAAAACGCCAGAAAAATCCATACACCTGACAAATGCTATTGAGAACTCTGCTATTAGAAGTGGAAAGGAAGAACGAAGGCAAAAAAATCTAAATAATAAAAATATTGGAGGAAGAGAAACCAATCACAAACTAAAATGTTTCTATACAAATGCACAAAGCATGGGCAACAAACAAGGAGAATTGGAACTACTAACGCAGGAAAAGACATATGATGTCATTGGAATCACTGAAACTTGGCGGGACGATACACATGATTGGAATACAAGGCTAGAAGGATACAACTTATTTTGCAAGAAACAGACTTGATAAACGAGGAGGAGGTGTCGCATTGTATGTTAGAAAAGCATATATCTGCACAGAGATTGATGCTTCAGAGACTGGGAGTTCTGTGGAAACTGTTTGGGTAAGAATACAAGGAGCGAACAATGGAAAGGACACCATTGTAGGCATTTACTACAGGCCGCCTGTGCAAGCTGAAAATATGGATGAACTCTTTATGCATCAAATGGCCAAGTTCTCCAAAAAAATATGACATAGTGGTCATGGGGGATTTCAACTATCCAGACATTTGTTGGGAATCTCTCACAGGCAAAACTAACAGGTCAAGGAAATTCTTATCTTTTCTTGCTGACAACTTTATCTTCCAAAAGGTAGGGGAGAAAACAAGGGGATCTGCTTCCTTGGATCTAATCCTTATAAACAGGGAGGAAATGGTTGAGGAGGTAAGAGTAGCTGGGACCCTAGGAGGTAGCGACCATGCTATTTTAGAATTTTGGATAACTAGAGGAGGAAGACCTGTGAAGTCTCAGATGTCAAGGTTAGATTTCAGAAAGGCAAATTTCAAGGGACTCAGAATGAGAACTGGAGGGATCCAATAGCTGGATATCCTTAAGGACAAAAATGTCCAGGAAGGATAGGAAATCTTGAAAAATTAGATTCTCAAAGCACAGTCGTTAACAATTCCGAAAAGAGGGAAGAATAGGAAGCATTTAAGGAAACCAGGATGGATTAACACAAAACTTAAACACATGCTAAAAAGGAAGAAAGAAATGTTTATCAAATGGAAAGAGGGAGGCATATCTAAAGAAGAATATAATGCTGTCTGCAGAACCTGCAGGGCACAAATCAGATTATCTAAAGCTGACAATGAATTAAGGCTTGCAAGAGATGTCAAAAGCAATAAAAAAGGATTTTGGGGATATGTCAAAAGTAAAAGAAAAGTCAAAGATGCTATAGGATTTTTACAGGATGAAAATGATGAAATGGTAAGACAGGATGTTGAGAAGGCCGAACTTTTAAATTCCTATTTTGCATCTGTTTTCTCTCAGAAAGGAAATGTAACATCAACTGATCTTCACTGTCCTATTAAGAGAATAGAAGAATCCAGGATATCTATAAACAGAAAAATAGTGGGGAAACACTTAACTAACCTAAATGAATTCAAGTCTCCAGGTCCAGATGAATTACACCCTAGAGTACTGAAGGAGATAGCAAAAGAAATTCTTGAACCACTCTCCATAATCTTTGAAAATTCTTGGAGAACAGGAAAAGTCCCAGAAGACTGGAGAAGAGCAAATGTTGTTCTTATCTTCAAAAAGGGGAAGGTGGACCCAGGGAACTATAGGCGGGTGAGTCTGACATCTATACCAGGAAAGATCTTTGAACAAATTATTAAACAACATGTATGTAAGTACCTGGACAAGAATGAAGTGCTTAACCAGAGTCAGCATGGGTTTGTAACTAATAGGTCATGTCAGACTAATTTAATTTCCTTCTATGAAAGAATCACTGACTGGATGGATCAGGGAAATGCTGTAGATATATTATATCTTGACTTCAGCAAAGCATTTGACAAAGTATCTCACACAATCCTTTTTGAAAAAATGACTAAGTATGGAATGGACAAGGCAACTGTTAGGTGGATTCATAACTGGCTTAGTGATAGGACCCAAAGAGTGGTAGTAAATGGCTGCACATCCAGTTGGAAGAATGTATCAAGTGGGGTACCACAGGGCTCTGTCCTGTGCCCTGTATTGTTTAACATCTTTATCAATGATATAGATGAAGGAATTGAGGGTAAACTGATTAAATTTGCTGATGACACAAAGCTAGGAGGGATAGCTAATGCTAGAGAATAGAGAGAGAGGATTCAAAAAGATATAAATAAACTGGAGCAGTGGTCAGCAACTAACACAATGGTTTTTAACAGGGAAAAATGCAAAGTACTACATCTGGTAAATAAAAATGAAAAAAGCGTATACAGAATGGGAGGAATAGGGCTAAGCAACAGCACATGTGAAAAAGACTTGGGTATACTAATAAAACACAGACTGAACATGAGTCAACAGTGTGATGCAGCAAAAAAGGCAAATACAATTCTGGGATGTATTAAAAGAAGCATACAGTCTAGATCACGTGCCCTTTAGTACATTAATGCCCTCTACTCCTCTTTGGTCAGACCTCATCTGGAATACTGTGTCCAGTTTTGGGCACCACATTTTAAAAAACACATCAACAAACTGGAGCAAGTTCAGAGAAGAGCGACCAGAATGGTGTCCGGTCTGCAAACCATGTCCTATGAGGAACGGTTACAGGATTTGGAAATGTTTTTCTTGCAAAAAAGAACTGAGAGTAGACTTAATAGCTGTCTACAAATATCTCAAGGGCTGTCACATTGTAGAAGGAATATCTTTATTCTCATTTGCACAAGGAAAGACTAGAAGCAATGGGATGAAACTGAATGGGAGGAGACACAGATTAGATATTAGAAAAAACTTTTTGACAGTTAGAGTGATCAATGAGTGGAGCAGGCTGCTGTTGTGAATGTGTTTGAGATGAGTTCTGAGCAGAGGCTTCCTCTGGTGGTTACAAGCGGTGCTGGTCTGTCCAGTGAAGATTGTGAGGACTGGGAATCAGGTGTTACTGACTGGTCTTATATAAGGGAGTCACCTTCCCATCAGGGTTGCCGGTGATCAATTGTTCTGGTCTGAATCCTTCATTCCTGTTTCCCTTGTAGCCTGCTGTGTCGTGTCTGCATCTCCTGCTAACAGATAAGACATTTTCTTCTTTTTGTTTTTTGTGCTATATTTTTGCATTTTGTCCTGCACTTCTGTGGGGGCCTTCAGGGTCCCCTCCGGGGGCTTTTGCCCTCTCAGTTTGGTTCAGCCACTGATGTTTGTACTTTTGCTTTTTCCAGTTTTTTCAGTGGCTGCTGTTTTGATTTTGTTACACCAGAGAACTAATTTAGGTGGAAGAGGTCGTGTGATCTCAGGTGTTTTTGAAATTAGTAGAGTTGGTGCTTTTCAGGGTTTTCTGGGATTGCAGTAAGTACCCTTCCTATCCTTTTCTATTTAGTTAGTTTGGGCCCCAGCGTTTGCTCATACTATTTTCTTTCTGTGTCAGTATTTCATCTTGTCTAAGCGCCATTACATGTTTGGGGGCTTTCTATTATCTTTGGGGTTCTGCTCCGGGGCAGATAGCTTTCCTATTTCTATCTTTAGGTGTAGTTAGTTTCTCAGGCTGTGACGAGGCATCTAGGACCAACGTAGGAACGCTCCACAACTGCCTCTAGTTGTCGTGGTTAGTCAGGGTACTGCAATCTCATAGATTCCAACTGCTCTGGTGTATTGCCTTTTTTGCCTGCACTCCTCAGCTGCCGAAACATAACAGTATCACCGGCCCAAAAGTTGAAAATTGTATGGTACTCACAGAAGGGAAAAAATATTGTGAAAGAAAAAAAGGTTGTCAGAGTTGTCAGGGATATTTTTCTGTTTGTTGCTTTTTTTTTTCCCTCTGTATCTCTGGGTGCTGGGGAGGATCTTTTCTCTCAATGGAGTTTGCACAGTTGTCTGGCCGTGTGGATCAGCTTGCCGCTGAGGTTCGGAGTATTGCTATCTATCTTGCTGGGTTGCCTGTTGTGGAACCTAGGATTCCCATGCCAGATTTGTTTTTAGGGGATCGAGCTAAGTTTCAGAATTTCAAAAATAATTGTAAATTGTTTTTTGCCTTAAAATCTAAGTCCTCAGGGAACGCAGCGCAGCAGGTTCAAATTATCATCTCTCTCCAGCGCGGCGATCCTCAGGATTGGGCTTTTTCCCTGACACCTGGGGATCCTGTTTTGAGTGATGTTGATGCATTTTTTCAGGCTTTGGGGTTATTGTACGATGAGCCTAATGTCACTGATCAAGCTGAAAAAGCCTTGTTGGCATTAAATCAGGGGCTTTATGACGCTGAGTTATACTGTCAGAGATTCCGTAGGTGGGCAGTCCTGACCAAATGGAATGACGACGCTTTGGCAGCCCTTTTCCGGAAGGATCTGTCAGATAATGTAAAGGATGTTATGGTGGGATTCCCTCTCCCCTCTGGTCTCAATGATTCTATGTCATTAGCGATTCAAATTGACAGACGTTTGCGTGAGCGGAGAAGTATGCGTGGAATAGTGTTGCCTTGTGAACCAGCTTCTGAACCCATGCAGTGTGATAGAGTGGTGTCTGGGGCACAGCGTCATGAGTTTCGAAAGCGCAATGGGTTATGTTTCTACTGTGGTGATGCCTCTCATGCTATTTCAGTCTGCCCTAAGCGGGGAAGATGTTTTGCACGCTCAGTTGTCTTGGGTAGTATTCAGACTAAGTTTTTATTAACTGTCACTCTGATGTGCTCTCTGTCCTCATTTTCTGCTCAGGCTTTCGTTGATTCTGGAGCAGCTATTAACCTGATGGATTATGATTTTGCTAAACGTTGTGGGTTTCCCTTGATACCCCTACAGAAGTCTATTCCCCTACTGGGGATCGATTCTACCCCTTTGGCTGAGAATAAACCCCAGTTTTCTACTCAGGTGATAATGAGGGTTGAACCTGATCACCTGGAGTGCTGCAAATTTTTGGTTCTGTATAATCTGCATGACATTATCGTGCTGGGTTTCCCTTGGTTACAGTCTCATAATCCTGTTTTGGATTGGAAATCTGTGTCTGTAACCAGTTGGGGCTGCCAATGTGTTAATACCAACACTCCTGTTTTTTCTGCCTCCCCCCAGGCTCAGGATGTTCCTGACTTTTTGATTGATTTTTCTGATGTGTTTAGCGAAAGTAAATCTGCATCCTTGCCTCCCCATTAGTGTTGAGCGATACGATAATGCAAATATCGGCTATCGGCCGATATTAGCTCTATCGGCCTTTCGATAATTCGTTTAGATATTTTCGTCATATCGAATACCGGAATCGGATTTGTCACTGTCACTGTCTGTGTCCGTCGGTCGGGTCTGTCACTGTCAGTGTCTGTCGGTCGGGTCTGTCAGGAGTCAGCGGCACTTACCTGGCAGAAGATCTCCGGCGGTCACGGCCTGGACTGCTTCATGGCCGCCATCCTCTTCTCCCCGGCGGTCACATGCAGTTTTCTCGCGATAACTGCATTGACTGCTGGGTAATCCCGGCCGTAAAGCAGTCAGTCCGATGACGTCACAGCCGGAGAAGCAGGTAATCAGCTGTGCTGCGTCGCGATGACAGGCTCTGCCTGTCATTGCGATATAGCAGAGCTGGATCGTCGTGGGACTGTCGTTAGTTACTATGGACTGCGTCGGACAGGTGGTATACTGTTGGTTTTTTTTTTTTCTTTTTTTACAGGAGATCGATGGCGTCGCAGGAATGAGAGTACAATAAAAGAAATGAAAAGTGTGTTGTCTCTTTTATTTCATTAAAATACTTTTTTCTTGCTGTGTCTTTTTTTTATGCATTTAATAACTTTGGGATTAATAATGGATCAGTGTCTTATTGACGCCTCTCCATTATTAACCGGGCTTATTGTCACCGTGCAATCAACGTGGACATTAACCCCTTATTACCCCGCTTGCCACCGCTACAGGGCAAGTGGGAAGAGCCGGGTAAAGTGCCACAATTGGCACATCTTTTGATGCGCCAAATGTGGGGCTGCTGTAGCCTGGTATTATCAGGCTGTTGAGGGCCAAAATCCATGGGCCTTGACAGTCTTTTAATACCAGGCCGCAGCAGTCTGCATTTTACTTGGCTGGTTAACAAAAATAGGGGGACCCCTACGCCGTTTTTTTTTCAAAGGGAATCCCCTATTTTTTTTAACCAGCCAAGCTAAGCAGACTGCTGTGGCCTGGTATTATCAGGCTTGCAAGGTCCATGGATATTGGATCCTTACCAGCCTGAAAAACCAGGCCTCAGCGGTCTGCTTCATCTGGCTGGTTAACAAAAATAGGGGGGACCCCACGCCAATTTTTTTCGAGGGGATCCCCTATTTTTGTTAATCAGCCAAGATATGCAGACTGCTGTGGCCTGGTATTATCAGGCTGGCAAGGTCCATGGATCTTGGCTCCTTAACAGCCTGAAAATCCAGGCCTCAGTGGTCTGCTTCATCTGGCTGGTTAACAAAAATAGGGGGGACCCCACGCCAATTTTTTTCGAGGGGATCCCCTATTTTTGTTAACCAGTTCCCTCTGACGTCACTGATTGTGTCCCTGGCTGACCTGAAGTGAAAGTGGAAAGCAATCAATTAAGCTTTCCACTTCCTCTCCTGTCAGCCAGGAGAGGAACTCATTCATTTGGGGGTTTACTGTGAGGCTGCAGCATTAGCTGCGGTCCCTGCAGTAAACATTAACCCTTTCTGAAGGATTACACCGTGGGACCTGACTGTACATCGGATTGGTAAGAATAATTTTGCTTTATTATTTTATTTTTATTACAGGAAATGGTTTTAGCAGGAAAATAAAATATGGTCAAAAACTGTGTGATTATTTCATTAAACTTCTTTTTTATTAAAGTGTGTGTGTTTGATTTTTCTTTCATACAATAGGATTAATAATTGATAGCTGTCTAATTGACAGCTCTCAATTATTAACCTGGCTTAAAGTGACCTTTCAATTGCAAGGTCATTTTAACCCCTTATTAACCCATTCGCCACCGCTACAGGGCAATGGGAATAGACAGGCAAAGTGCCAGAAAGGGCAAATCTAATTAGAGATTTGCCCTTTCTGGGGTGTCTGGGGGCAGATGTTAGTAGCCGGGGGGGGGGGGCAAAAATAATGGTCCCTCTCTGGGCTATTATTATCTGCCCCCACTCACTGGCTTTGTCTGTCTGGTTGCGAAAATAGGGCGGGAGCCCACGCCTTTTTTTTCAGCAATTTTACACCTCATATATATATATATACATGTCATTAAATTTGTGACACATATATATATATATATTTATAGTTCATACACTTCTACATAGTATAATAGCCGCTAATTCAATTGCCGGCTTTTGTGAAAATGCAGAACCCGACATGAAATGACACTTGGTTTACATAGAGTTAACCATGTCTTTTCATGTAGTTTGATATCTGATTTGCACAAACAATTACATGAGTGTAAGTGTGCAAAATTTCACACCTGTAGGGGTTAATTAAAGGTGTAAATTCGTAGCAAAAAAGTCCGTTTTTTTTACAACGAATTTACACCTTTAATTAACCCCTACAGGTGTGAAATTTTGCACACATAGACTGATGTAATTGTTTGTGCAAATCAGATTGCAAACGACATGAAAAGACATGGTTAACCCTATGTACACCAAGTGTCATTTCATGTCGGGTGCTTCTGTCTTTTCACAGAAGCCGGCTTTACCCGGCAATTGAATCAGAGGATATTTTACTATGTAGAAGTGTATAAACTATACATATATGTATATATATATATGTCACAATGACATGTATATATATATATATATGTATTCTATGTGTGTATATTTAGTGTTTACAAGGAAATAAAGGTTTTTTTAATTTCGATGTTTTGTTCCCATAGACTTACATTGGACTTCCGCAATCGGAATCGGATATCGACGATATTTAGTGCTATCGGCGATACAATTTCGATACGATATTTTTAGATATCGAGCAATATCGCTCAACACTACTCCCCATAGGAGCTATGACTGCGCTATTGAATTAGTGCCGGGTAGTAAATTCCCTAAAGGTCGCCTTTTTAACTTGTCTGTACCTGAACATGACGCTATGCGGTCTTATATCAAGGAATCATTGGAGAAGGGTCATATCAGGCCATCCTCTTCACCCTTGGGTGCCGGTTTTTTCTTTGTGGCCAAAAAGGATGGTTCATTAAGGCGTGTATTGATTATCGTCTCTTGAACAATATTACTGTGAAATATCAATACCCGTTACCCTTGATTTCTGACCTGTTTTCCAGGGTGAAAAACGCTACTTGGTTTACCAAGCTTGACCTCAGGGGGGCGTATAACCTTATTCGCATTAAGCACGGGGATGAATGGAAGACAGCATTCAATACCCCTGAAGGGCATTTTGAGTACCTAGTGATGCCCTTTGGGCTCACTAATGCTCCTTCCGTCTTCCAGTCCTTCATGAATGACATTTTCAGGGATTTTGTGGACAAATTTCTGATTGTTTATTTGGATGATATCTTGATTTTTTCTAATGACTGGGACTCTCATGTGAAACATGTTCGAACTGTGTTCCAGATTTTGAGAGAGAATGCTCTGTATGTGAAGGGATCAAAGTGTCTTTTTGGCGTACAGAGGATCTCATTTCTGGGATTCATTTTGTCCCCATCTGTTATTGAAATGGACCCGGTCAAGGTTCAGGCCATCTGTGATTGGGTCCAACCTACTTCATTAAAGGCTCTTCAGAGATTTTTGGGTTTTGCCAATTTTTATCGTAAATTTATTGGTAATTTCTCGGTTATTGTTAAACCATTAACTGATTTGACCAGAAAGGGTTCTGATGTGGTGAATTGGCCTCCTGAGGCAGTCTCTGCATTTCAGGAACTTAAGCAGAGATTCACTTCTGCTCCTGTTCTACGGCAGCCTGATGTTTCTCTGCCATTTCAGGTGGAGGTTGATGCCTCTGAAATTGGGGCAGGTGCCGTTTTGTCCCAAAAAGATCCAGAGACCTCTAAAAGTAACCCTTGTGCCTTTTTCTCTCGAAAATTTTCTCCTACTGAACGTAATTATGACGTGGGTAATCGGGAGTTATTGGCCATGAAGTGGGCTTTTGAAGAGTGGAGACATTGGCTGGAGGGAGCCAAACATCAGGTGGTGGTCCTTACGGACCATAAGAATCTGGTCTATCTGGAATCTGCCAAGCGACTCAATCCTAGACAGGCCAGGTGGGCCTTGTTTTTCACACGTTTTAATTTTGTGGTTTCCTTTCTTCTGGCACTAAGAATGTTAAGGCGGATGCCCTCTCGAGGAGCTTCCTTGCGGACTCTCCTGAGTTATCTGATCCTTCTGTTATTTTGAAAGAGGGTGTAGTTCTTTCCGCCATCTCGCCCAATTTGAGACTTGCTCTGGAGGGGTGTCAGGAGGATAGGCCCGAGTGCTGCCCTGTTGGAAAATTGTTTGTCCCGGACCAGTGGAAGAAGAGTGTGATGTCTGAGATTCATTGTTCCGCATTGGCTGGGCATCCCGGAATTTTTGGTACCAGAGACTTGGTTAGTCGGTCCTTTTGGTGGCCTACCTTGTCTCGTGATGTCAGGGAATTTGTGCAGTCCTGCGGGACTTGCTCTCGCTCCAAGCCTTGCTCTCGCTCTAGTGGTTTGTTGATGCCATTGCCTGTGCCCAAGAGACCATGGACCCATATCTCTATGGATTTCATTTCCTACCTTCCTGTTTCTCAGAGAATGACCACCATCTGGGTAATTTGTGATAGGTTTTCCAAAATGATACATCTTGTGCCATTACCTAAGTTACCTTCCTCCTCGGAATTGGTGCCGTTGTTCCTTCAGCACGTGGTTCGATTACACGGCATTCCTGAGAACATTGTGTCTGACAGAGGAGTCCAGTTTGTTTCCAAATTTTGGAGGACTTTTTGTTCTAAACTGGGTGTTCAATTGTCTTTCTCCTCGGCATTTCATCCTCAGACCAATGGTCAAACTGAGAGAACAAACCAGACATTGGAGACTTATCTAAGATGCTTTGTGTCTGCTGATCAGGATGACTGGGTCTCTTTTTTGCCTTTGGCTGAGTTTGCTCTTAATAATAGGGCTAGCTCTGCCACTTTGATGTCTCCGTTTTTCTGTAATTCTGGGTTTCACCCTCGATTTTCTTCAGGACAGACGGAGGCTTCTGTCTGTCCAGGTGTTGACTCTGTTGTGGAGCGTATGCAACAGATTTGGGACCAGGTAGTGGAGAGGTTGTCCCTCTCTCAGGAGAAGGCCCAGCGGTTTGCTAACCGGCATAGAACTGATGGTCCTCGGTTTAAAGTGGGGGACTTGGTCTGGTTGTCCTCAAAGAATATTCCTATGAGAGTAGCATCTCCTAAATTTAAGCCTAGGTTCATTGGACCTTATAAGATCATGGAGATTATTAATCCTGTTTCTTTTCGTTTGCTTCTTCCAGGGACATTTAAGATCCATAACGTGTTCCACAAGTCCTTGTTGAAGAGGTTTGTTGAGCCAGTGGTTCCTGCTGCTGTGCCTCCTGACCCTATTTTGGTTGAGGGCAATCTGGAGCATGTGTTTGAGAAAATATTAGATTCTCGTTTTTCTAGACGGAAACTCCAGTATTTGGTTAAATGGAGAGGTTATGGTCAGGAAGACAATTCTTGGGTGTTTGCTTCGGACATCCATGCTAGGAGACTTATCCGTGCGTATCATAGAACTCATCCTGACCGACCTGGTTGCTCAAATGAGGGTTCGGTGACCCCTCCTCAAGGGGGGGTACTGTTGTGAATGGGTTTGAGATGAGTTCTGAGCAAAGGCTTCCTCTGGTGGTTACAAGCGGTGCTGGTCTGTCCAGTGAAGATTGTGAGGACTGGGAATCAGTTGTTACTGACTGGTCTTATATAAGGGAGTCACCTTCCCATCAGGGTTGCCGGTGATCAATTGTTCTGGTCTGAATCCTTCATTCCTGTTTCCCTTGTAGCCTGCTGTGTCGTGTCTGCATCTCCTGCTAACAGATAAGACATTTTCTTCTTTTTGTTTTTTGTGCTATATTTTTGCATTTTGTCCTGCACTTCTGTGGGGGCCTTCAGGGTCCCCTCCGGGGGCTTTTGCCCTCTCAGTTTGGTTCAGCCACTGATGTTTGTACTTTTGCTTTTTCCAGTTTTTTCAGTGGCTGCTGTTTTGATTTTGTTACACCAGAGAACTAATTTAGGTGGAAGAGGTCGTGTGATCTCAGGTGTTTTTGAAATTAGTAGAGTTGGTGGTTTTCAGGGTTTTCTGGGATTGCAGTAAGTACCCTTCCTATCCTTTTCTATTTAGTTAGTTTGGGCCCCAGCGTTTGCTCATACTATTTTCTTTCTGTGTCAGTATTTCATCTTGTCTAACCGCCATTACATGTTTGGGGGCTTTCTATTATCTTTGGGGTTCTGCTCCGGGGCAGATAGCTTTCCTATTTCTATCTTTAGGTGTAGTTAGTTTCTCAGGCTGTGACGAGGCGTCTAGGACCAACATAGGAACGCTCCACGGCTGCCTCTAGTTGTGGTGGTTAGTCAGGGTACTGCAATCTCATAGATTCCAACTGCTCTGGTGTATTGCCTTTTTTGCCTGCACTCCTCAGCTGCCGAAACATAACAGGCTGCCACGAGAGGTGGTGAGTTCTCCTTCAATGGAAGTCTTCAAACAGAGGCTGGACAGACATCTGTCTGGGATGACTTAATGAATCCTGCTTTGAGCAGGGGTTGGACCAGATGACCCAGGAGGTCCCTTCCAACTTTACCGTTCTATGAGTCGGCACAGGAGGAACTGTCGCTCACCTTAGCTGGAGCCAAATTGGAGTCGGACGCCTGACAGTCCTTGTTGTGCCAGTTGTACCCTGAGTAGAGGCCTTCAATACAGGAATCATTGCTGCTGGTGCTAGAAGTCTCACTCCTTCTAAATGTAAATGTTTTCTGAGGCATTACACTACGTGTGTTCCAGGGTGTATTCGAGTGGCTCCTTAAAATTTTTGGAAGCCCTTGCCCATGACTATGCTTTCCCAGTCTAAGAGTCCCACTCCTTCCAAATGGGGAAAAAAATATGAGTTCATCCTCTACATGTATTCCAGGGTGTATTGCAATCTCTCCTTTCAATTTTTGATAGGCCCTGCACTTAGTGCATAGGCTTCACTGGTCTAGTAGTCCTACTCCTTTCAAATGGGAAAAAATCTCAGAAAACTCATGTACACGATTCCTTTTTTTCCTTACTGAAATGGAAAATTGCTACATTTTTGAAAGAAGGAGCATGTCAATTCTTTCAGAGTTTTTGCAGCTTTTTTTCGCAATGAGAAAGTGCACAAACCCTATGTGTGAAGATAGCCTAAGGGATGGAGGAAGTGTTCTTTTTTCTCTCTTTTTATTTGCCTTCTATGCAAGTCACTATACAAAATGTTTCCTAACCTTTTCTCCTGTACAATCCGTTAAATCTTCAGTTTGGTATGCTTTATTGTCAGTGGTGTAATACTCTGACAACATTGTTCCCATCAGTGACCTGGGAGCGATACTGCCCGATATCTCGAAATATCGGATCGGATTGGATCGGCCCGATACTCAAAAAGTATCGGGTATCGCCAATCCGATACCGGAAACCCAATGCAAGTCAATGGGACAGAAATATCGGAACTAAAAAAAACTCTTTCTTTCCTTGTAAACACTAGATATACACACACAGAATACATATATATATACATGTCATTGTGACATATATATATATACATATATTTATAGTTCATACACTTCTACATAGTAAAATAGCCTCTGATTCAATTTCCGGGCAATGCCGGCTTTTGTGAAAATACAGAACTACCCGACATGAAATGACACATGGTTTACATAGAGTTAACCATGTAATTTCATGTAGTTTGATATATGGTTTTCACTAACAATTACATGAGTGTATGTGTGCAAAATTTGACACATGTAGGGGTTAATTAAAGGTGTAAATTAGTAAAAAAAAACACATTTTTTTGCTACGAATTTACACCTTTAATTAACCCCTACATGTGTCAAATTTTCCACACATACACTCATGTAATTGTTAGTGAAAACCATATATCAAACTACATGAAATGACATGGTTAACTCTATGTAAACCATGTGTCATTTCATGTCGGGTCTGTAATTTCACAAAAGCCGGCAATTGAATTAGCAGGTATTATACTATGTAGAAATGTATGTACTATAAATATATATATATATATATATATATATATATATATATATATATATATGTGTCACAAATTCAATGACATGTGTTATGGTTTGGTAGCTGAGGAGTGCAGGCAAAAAAGGCAATACACCAGAGCAGTTGGAATCTATGAGATTGCAGTACCTTGACTAACCACAACAACTAGAGGCAGCCGTGGAGCGTTCCTACGTTGGTCCTAGACGCCTCGTCACAGCCTGAGAAACTAACCACCTAAAGATAGATATAGGAAAGCTATCTGCCCCAGAGCAGAACCCCAAAGGTAATAGAAAGCCCCCAAACATGTAATGGCGGTTAGACAAGAAGAAATACTGACACAGAAGGAAAATAGTATGAGCAAACGTTGGGGCCCAAACTAACTAAATAGAAAAGGATAGGAAGGGTACTTACTGCAATCCCAGAAAACCCTGAAAAGCACCAACTCTACTAATTTCAAAAACACCTGAGATCACACGACCTCTACCACCTAAATTAGTTCTCTGGTGTAACAAAATCAAAACAGCAGCCACTGAAAAAACTGGAAAAAGCAAAAGTACAAACATCAGTGGCTGAACTAAACTGAGAGGGCAAAAGCCCCCGGAGGGGACCCTGAAGGCCCCCACAGAAGTGCAGGACAAAATGCAAAAATCAAGCAGAAAAACAAAAAAGAAGAAAATGTCTTATCTGTTAGCAGGAGATGCAGACACGACACAGCAGGCTACAAGGGAAACAGGAATCAAAGATAGAGACCAGAACAATTGATCACCGGCAACCCTGATGGGAAGGTGACTCCCTTATATAAGACCAGTCAGTAACACCTGATTCCCAATCCTCACAATCTTCACAATCTTCACTGGACAGACCAGCACCGCTTGTAACCACCAGAGGGAGCCTCTGCTCAGAACTCATCCCAAGCCCACTCACAACAGACATGTATATATATATATGAGGTGTAAAATTGTTGAAAAAAAATGCGTGGGCTCCCGCCCTATTTTCTCAACCAGACAGACAAAGCCAGCGAGTGGGGGCAGATAATAATAGCCCAGAGAGGGACCATTATTTTTGGCCCCCCGTGGCTACTAACATCTGCCCCCAGACACCCCAGAAAAGGAAAGTCTATAATTAGATTCGCCCTTTCTGGCACTTAGCCCGTCTATTCCCATTGCCCTGTAGCGGTGGCGAATGGGTTAATAAGGGGTTAAAGCCAACTTGCTTTTGAAAGGTGACTTTAAGCCAGGTTAATAATTGAGAGCTGTCAATTAGACAACTATCAATTATTAATCCTATTGTATGAAATAAAAATAAAACACACACACTTTAATTAAAAATCATTTTAATGAAATAAACACACAGTTTTTGACCATATTTTATTTTACTGCCATTCCTTGCGAAGCCCTTGTTCACCTGTAATAAAAATAAAATAATAAAGCAACATTATTCTTACCTATCGGATGTTCAGTCAGGTCCCCCGATGTAATCCTTCTGAAAGGGTTAATGTTTACTCCAGGGACCGCAGCTAATGCTGACAGCCTCACAGTAAACCCCCGACTGAATCATCTCCTCTCCTGGCTGACAGGAGAGGAAGTGGTTAGCATAATTGATTGCTTCCCACTTTCACTTCAGGTCAGCCAGGGACACCGCACAGCATCAGTGACGTCAGAGGGAATCCCGGCTGACCTGAAGTGAACTGATTAACAAAAATAGGGGATCCCCTCGAAAAAAAAAATGGCGTGGGGTCCCCCCAATTTTTGTTAACCAGCCTGATAAAGCAGACTACTGAGGCCTGGTTTTTCAGGCTGTTAAGGAGCCAATATCCATGGACCTTGCAAGCCTGATAATACCAGGCCACAGCAGTCTGCTTATCTTGGCTGGTTAACAAAAATAGGGGATCCCCTCAAAAAAAAATGGCGTGGGGTCCCCCCTATTTTTGTTAACCAGCCAGATGAAGCAGACTGCTGAGGCCTGGTTTTTCAGGCTGGTAAGGATCCAATATCCATGAACCTTGCAAGCCTGATAATACCAGGCCACAGCAGTCTGCTTAGCTTGGCTGATTAACAAAAATAGGGGATCCCCTCGAAAAAAAAAATGGTGTGGGGGGTCCCCCTATTTTTGTTAACCAGCCAAGTAAAAAGCAGACTGCTGCGGCCTGGTATTAAAAGACTGTCAAGGCCCATGGATTTTGGCCCTCAACAGCCTAAAAATACCAGGCTGCAGCAGCCCCACAATTGGCGCATACAAAGATGTGCCAATTGTGGCACTTTACCCGGCTCTTCCCACTTGCCCTGTAGCGGTGGCAAGTGGGGTAATAAGGGGTTAATGTCACCTTTGATTGATCGGTGACAATAAGCCTGGCTAATAATGGAGAGGCGTCAATAAGACACCGATCCATTATTAATCATAAAGTTTGTAAATTTTTTAAAAAATACACAGCCAGAATAAAGTCTTTTAATGAAATAAAACATAACACAGTTTTCATTATTTTTATTTCACGCTCATCCTGCGACGCCATCGATCTCCTGTAAAAAAACAAAAATAACAAACCAACACAAATACTCCCTGTCCGACGCAGTCCAAAATCACGAGTGTCCCACGACGAGTCCAGCTCTGCTACATCTGGATGACAGGCTGAGCCTGACATCCCGACGCAGCAGAGCTGCTTACCTAGGAGATTCCCCGGCTGTGACATCATCAGACTGCTTTCGGCCAGCTGTCGCGAGAGTACAGCTGGCCGAGATTACCCAGTACCCGGCAGTCACTGCAGTTATCGCGAAATGCTGCACATGACCGCCAGGGAGAGGGAAATCACCGGCCTGGATGGATGGATGGATGTGACCGCCGGGGATCTTCTGCCAGGTAAGTGCTGCTGACACCTGACAGACAGACCCTACCGACAATGACCGTGACACTTTCGGGAAGTTCCTGTGTCACGTACTTCGTTCTGTGACACAAGATCTCCCCATAGACTTTAGAGGAAAACTCCGATTCCGGTATCCGATATGACAAAAATATCGGATCTCAGAATCGGAATTCCGATATAGCGAATGTCGGCCGATACTCGATATTTGCAGTATCGGAATTCTCAACACTAGTGGTTAGGCATTCTTCCCATGCTGTTCCCATTGCATTTGAGCACTTTTTCCATACATGTTGGTGATTTTCCTGACCCCCATACTTCCTGGAGGGTCTGCCGGAAAAATGTCCAAATTTCCAATTGACATCCATTATACTCGTGACTCGAATCATGCACCAGAGCCTTTAATGCTCACTCATCACTACTTATCACTTAAACAGCATGGTGAACCGCATAAACAAAGTGTATAAAAGCAAATCTTAAACTGTTGTTTATTTATTAATTCAGCCTCCCAAAGATCACAACACGGCTTGGTTCACATTTACGCTGTGCTCTACACTGAACACTTACGTTGGGGATGCTAATGTCTGAAATACGTGATCCAAAAACACAAGCTGAGCACAATGAATTGGGCACTATAAATTATTGGGCAAGACACTGACAATTTTTATTTTGCAATGCATGTTTGTTTCTGTAAAAGACGTCATGGATTCTACTGTACATTGTGCCTACACTTGTAGATGAATTTCCTGAGCTGTGTCATTTCCAAAATTGGGTCACTTAAAGGGGGTTATTGTTGTTCTGACACTTAGGGGCTTGCAAATGCAGTATGCCAACTATTCTAGGAAAATCTGCACTCCAAAATTCAATGAGCTCTTTTACCTTTGCAAGCCTTGTCATTTTTACTAATTTCCTATTGAGATGATACAAAATCTGTGGATAAAACAACATTTTGGTGGTAAAAATGTAATTATTTTTCTTCACTGCCCAATTGTTTAAAATTCTGTAAAACACATCTGCCATCAATATGGTCACTGCACCCTTAGATGAATTCATTGAGAGGTGCAGTTTGTAAAATGGGTTTACGGTTCTAGTACTTCAGGGTTTCTGTGAATGTCTTGACATGGCACTTACAACTCATTTCAGCAAAATCTGCACTCCAATATGGCGCCCATCTCTTCTGAAATATGCAGAAGCAGGTATGCATAATGAAAGAACCGGCCCGCCGAGGACATTTATCCGGCCCGTCGGCCCCGCCGACATTGAACGTCACTACAGTTCAATGTCGGCGGGCCCTTTAATCGTGGGCGGAACTATACGGTAATGTGGTGAGGAAGGCCATATGCAGCATAGACAACGTGATCGTCATCACGCCACCTGTACCAGGAGAAGATGGAGTCGAGTGTCCGCTTCTTCAGAGCTGCAGGGGACATAGGTGAGTACTGGCATATTTTTTTTTTTTAACGCCGGGCCCAGCCTATGGGGGACTATGCTGCCTATAGGGGATTATGCTGCCTTTGGGAGATTATGCTGCCTATTGGGGACTATGCTGCTTATGGGGGGTTATGCTGCCTATGGGGAACTATGCTGCCTATGGGGGATTATGCTGCCTATGGGGGATTATGCTGCCTATTGGAGACTATTATGCTGCCTGTGGGGGATTATGCTGCCTATGGGGCATTATGCTGCCTATTGGGGACTACTATGCTGCCTATGGGGGATTATGCTGCCTATTGGGGCATTTACCTGCCTATTGGGGGACTATGCTGCCTATGGGGGACTATGCTGCCTATGGGGGATTATGCAGCCTATGGGGGATTATGCTGCCTATGGAGGGATTATGCTGCCAATGGGGCATTATGCTGCCTATTGGGGACTACTGTTATGTTTCGGTAGCTGTGGAGGACAGGAACAACAGCAGGGCAGCCGAACACCTGAGATGTTGGTAACTGATTGGTTGCAGATTCCTAAACTAATGACACAACTAGAGGTAGCCGTGGAGCGTTCCTACGTTGATCCTAGACGCCTCGTTACAGCCTGAGAGATAACTACACCTAAAGGCAGAAAGATGAAAGCTATCTGCCCGGAGCATATCCCCAAAGAAAATAGGAAGCCCCCAAACATATAATGGCGGTTAGACAAGATGAAAATACAAACATAGGCAGAAAATAGACTGAGCAAACGCTGGGGTCACAAGCTGACTAAATAGGATAGGACAGGAGAGATTACTTTCTGCAACCCAGAAAACCCTACAAAAATCCAACAATTCTGATTACAAAAATACTGAGATCACACAATCTCGCCTCCCACTAAATCAGATCTCAGTGTGAACAAAAACCAAGCCGCTGCCGCTGAAAAGACAGGAAAAAGCAATTGAGCAAAAACAGTGGCTGCAGATAAACTGTGAGGAGCTCAGGCCCCAGGAGGGGACCTGGCTGACCTCCACAAAAGTGCAGAAAACAATGCAAAAAGCAAGCACAAAAAGAAAAGCAAAAAATATCTTATCTGAAAGCAGGAGATGCAGGCAAGACTCCAGCAAACTTCCAAATGAACCAGGAACCACAATTGAGACAAGAACAATTGATCACCGGCAACCATCATGGGAGGGAACCTCCCTTATATCAGACCAGTCAGTGAACCCAGATTGCCACTCCTCGCTGAAAGGTTCAGTACTGTCTGTAACCACCAGAGGGAGCCTCTGCTCAAAAACCATCTCTAACACATTCACAACAGACTACTATGCTGCCTATGGGGGATTATGCTGCCTATGGGGGATTATGGTGCCTATGGGGGATTATGGTGCCTATGGTGGATTATGGTGCCTATGGGGGATTATGCTGCCTATGGGGAATTATGATGCCTATTGGGGACTATGCTGCCTATGGGAATCATGCTGCCTATGGGGGATTATGGTGCCTATGGGGGATTAAGCTGCCTATGGGGAATTATGATGCATATTGGGGACTATGTTGCCTATTGGGACATTTACCTGCCTATTGAGGACATATGCTACATATTGGGGAGCTATGCTGCCTATTGGGGACCTATGCTGCCTATTGGGACATTTACCTGCCTATTGAGGACATATGCTGCATATTGGGGACCTATGCTGCCTATTGGAGACGCTATGCTCTATGGGGATTATGCTGCCTATTGGGGACTATGCTGCTTATGGGCACTATGCTGCCTATGGGGGATTATGCTGCCTATTGGGGACTACTATGCTGCCTATGGGCAATTATGCTGCCTATGGGGGATTATGCTGCCTATTGGTGAGTACTATGCTGCCTATGGGGGATTATGCTGCCTATGGGGGGATTATGCTGCCTATGGGGCATTATGCTGCCTATTGGGGACTACTATGCTGCCTATGGGGGATTATGCTGCCTATTGGGGGACTATGCTGACTATGGGGGACTATGCTGCCTATGGGGGACTATGCTGCCTATGGGGGACTATGCTGCCTATTGGGGACTACTATGCTGCCTATGGGGGATTATGCTGCCTATTGGGGATTACTATTCTGCCTATGGGGATTATGCTGCCTATGGGGGATTATGCTGCCTATGGGGGACTACTATGCTGCCTACTGGGGACTACTATGCTGCCTATTGGGGACTATGCTGCCTATTGGAACATATACCTGCCTATTGAGGACATATGCTGCCTATTGGGGACCTATGCTGCCTATTGGGACATTTACCTGCCTATTGAGGACATATGCTGCGTATTTGGGACCTATGCTGCCTATTGGGGACTATGCTGCCTATTGGGACATTTACCTGCCTATTGAGGACATATGCTGCGTATTGGGGACCTATGCTGCCTATTGGGGACCTATGCTGCCTATTGGGACATTTACCTACCTATTGAGGACATATGATGCGTATTGGGGACCTATGCTGCCTATTGGGACATTTACCTGCCTATTGGGGACCTATGCTGCCTATTGGGGACCTATGCTGCCTATTGGGACATTTACCTGCCTATTGGGGACCTATGCTGTCTATTGAGGACATATGCTGCCTATTGGGGACTATGCTGCCTATTGGGACATTTACCTGCCTATTGAGGACATATGCTGCCTATTGGGGACCTATGCTGCCTATTGAGGACATAT
Organism: Oophaga sylvatica; assembly: GCA_033576555.1. Classification (NCBI taxonomy): domain Eukaryota; kingdom Metazoa; phylum Chordata; class Amphibia; order Anura; family Dendrobatidae; genus Oophaga; species Oophaga sylvatica. The sequence continues at coordinate 493,351,478 of JARQOD010000004.1, read as the reverse complement.
GCTGCCTATTGGGGACCTATGCTGCCTATTGGGACATTTACCTGCCTATTGGGGACCAATGCTGCCTATTGAGGACATTTACCTGCCTATTAGGGACTCTCGCACCACACCAGTCTGAGCCTGAGCTAAAAGCGGAGTTGCGCCAATATGTGCACTGATGAGGATGAAATTATATGGATTGGCAAGGCTGCAGTGATGGGCAGTGCAGGCTGTATGTCTCTGTGTGGGCAGTTTTATTGCTGGTATAATGTTTTTGTAGCACTGTATATATATTGGTATTTTACTAATAGCAATTTGGAATCCCTAGGAAATAATGATATCAAGAAAGAGAAAAATTGCTTCACTTGTTACGACTAGCAGTGACAAATATGGAACCGAACATTGACCATCTCATTAGCCAAAACCAGGCCCATAGTTTCCATTGAAATACCAGTAAGTTTGTTGATTTTTAACTTTACTTGTTCTTTATTTTAAATATTTTGTCCTGTTTTGTTTTTACTTCAAAATAAGAGTTTAGTATATGGTGTATACAGGTCATACACATCGTGTGCGGTATATAGAGTGTAGTATATGGTGTATACAGGGTCATACACATCGTGTGCGGTATATAGAGTGTATATACACTGCTGTATTATACTTTTCATATACAGGTTATAATGCCTCTTATTCTTTGTATAGAGGTGAGTGTGCCATGTATAATATATGGTATATACAGCGTAGTGTCGCATACACTGCTGTATTATACAATATACAATAGTTCTAATGCTCCATACCTAATATGCAGGATAATGTACAGTGTATATGATGTGACCTGTATAAGATGCGACCTTGGCTTGCCCCCCCCCTAGTTTTGATCCTGGGTACGCCCATGGATAGTCGATATACTCAGGAGAAATTATGTAACAAATTACATGATCTAATAATAAATGGTACTCGCGCTTTTAATCAAACAAACTCCCAGTACTGATCGTAACACATACCTGAGTTAGCAGAGAATTCAAATAATGGAAAAGCGATAAGTTTAATGTATTGGTAGACAGACTCTTGCAATAGGCATGCTGGAAAAAAGGAAGAAAAAAAGTGTGTAAAAAATTTTTTATAATAAGAAAAAAATATATTTGACAAAGATTGAAAAAAAGGAGAGAAAAAAAATATATAATGATAACAACCGGATCTACTGGCGGTACCTTGTGTTGGGATGCAGTGCCCAGTAATCAATCCCCCAGGAGTGGCAATAATACAATTACAGAGAGCAAAATAATGTAAAAAACTATCTGATATAGTAAACCATAACCCCTATACACTTAATGAGCAATGTGAGATAATTAAACAAATCAGGGAATATAAATACCCAAAGTGGCAAAAAGAGAAGGGGGGTGATGAAACCAGTGCTATCACACAAATAATCCAGCGATACCTTATACAGGAATGCACTGACTACTATCCAGTCCGAAAAAAACTGATGGTACTTAGCTTGAGATGTTAATTCCAGATCGAGAGTCCTAGAGAGCTGTCCCGGCTGGTGACAAGCTCCCTTCCCCACTGACGCCGCTGCGCGGCTGTGTTCAGGGAGATACTTTAGTAATCCTCTGGCGCAGTAACCGTTCCAGCAAAACTTCTCACATATTCAATGCTGGCGTGCGATGGTAATGCCTAAGAGCGTCTGCGATATCCGGGTGTTAGCACGTGATGTGGCACGTAATAGCTTTGTGAAAATTACGGTGTGCAGATAGAGCCACAATACCTTCCTACGCGTTTCGGAGAGCTAACGGCCTCCTTCATCAGGGATGGCTCTGTCTGCACTTGGCTCATATATATAGATACTGAATTAGTATTACTTAATTGAAGGCAAATAATTCCACATCATTATTCAGTCCTTTGGGTCTTAAAGTGTCCAATTCAAAAATCCATCTCGTTTCTTCCCTAGACATTTGCTTAATAAAATCTCCATTTCGCCAATCTTTCTTAACCACTTTGATGCCAGTCACTTTTACGTCCTTAATAGATCCTTTGTGTGCCAATTTAAAATGTCTGGATAAAGGATGTGTGTCCACACTAGTGTTGAGCATTCCGATACCGCAAGTATCGGGTATCGGCCGATATTCGCGTTATCGGAATTCCGATACTTAATTCCGATACTTTTTCAATATCGTATACCGGAATCGGAAGTTCCCATAATTCTTTGAGAGGCAATGTGATTTTAGTCAGCCAATGAGGAATCCTACGAAGTGTGGGCACATCCTGTAATGATGCGGTCATCTTAACTAATGGCATGGCTGTGATTGGCTGCTGAAATGATGTCAGAATGCACTATAAAAGGCGCCGCAGCCATTTTAGCGTCACTGTGCTGTGAACTCAGTTAGGGACAGAACGCTGCTGTGCTGACTCTGAGGGACAGTTAGATATTGCGATTTTGTGTACTACTGTGCTTGAGGCAGGCTAGTTTACCAACCGCTGTGTAAAGCTTCATTTTGCCAGTGTTGTTTTAACAGCTCTGTGCAAGGTGTGTGTGTGACAGTGCAGGTGACGCTGCAGTTTGCTCTGCATCCACCGCTGTTTGTAGGCATCTGCACGTGTCACTTTTTTTTTTTTTTATTTTATTTTATTTAGTGGAATTGGTGCAGCTCCATTATATTAGAAAAAAATCAAATCTATTAGTGTGACGTGCTTCCATCCGTATACAATACATTGGTTGCAAACACTATAGAAGTACAGAAAGGAGCTTTTCACAGATTGTGGACAGTTGTGTTTCAGTGTTCACTTCAGTCTGTGTTTTTTACTTTTTTGAGTGCAGATCACGCTCCAGTTACTTGTTCAAGCACTGCTGCTTGTACTCTGCTGAGCGTGTCTCAGTGGCTCATCCTTTTCATTTATCTCCAATTGGTTCTGCTACATTCCATTTAAAATAAATCTAATCTATTAGTGTGACGCGCTTCCATCCGTATACAATACATTGGTTGCAAACACTATAGAAGTACAGAAAGGAGCTTTTCACAGATTGTGGACAGTTGTGTTTCAGTGTTCACTTCAGTCTGTGTTTTTTACTTTTTTGAGTGCAGATCACGCTCCAGTTACTTGTTCAAGCACTGCTGCTTGTACTCTGCTGAGCGTGTCTCAGTGGCTCATCCTTTTCATTTATCTCCAATTGGTTCTGCTACATTCCATTTAAAATAAATCTAATCTATTAGTGTGACGCGCTTCCATCCGTATACAATACATTGGTTGCAAACACTATAGAAGTACAGAAAGGAGCTTTTCACAGATTGTGGACAGTTGTGTTTCAGTGTTCACTTCAGTCTGTGTTTTTTACTTTTTTGAGTGCAGATCACGCTCCAGTTACTTGTTCAAGCACTGCTGCTTGTACTCTGCTGAGCGTGTCTCAGTGGCTCATCCTTTTCATTTATCTCCAATTGGTTCTGCTACATTCCATTTAAAATAAATCTAATCTATTAGTGTGACGCGCTTCCATCCGTATACAATACATTGGTTGCAAACACTATAGAAGTACAGAAAGGAGCTTTTCACAGATTGTGGACAGTTGTGTTTCAGTGTTCACTTCAGTCTGTGTTTTTTACTTTTTTGAGTGCAGATCACGCTCCAGTTACTTGTTCAAGCACTGCTGCTTGTACTCTGCTGAGCGTGTCTCAGTGGCTCATCCTTTTCATTTATCTCCAATTGGTTCTGCTACATTCCATTTAAAATAAATCTAATCTATTAGTGTGACGCGCTTCCATCCGTATACAATACATTGGTTGCAAACACTATAGAAGTACAGAAAGGAGCTTTTCACAGATTGTGGACAGTTGTGTTTCAGTGTTCACTTCAGTCTGTGTTTTTTACTTTTTGAGTGCAGATCACGCTCCAGTTACTTGTTCAAGCACTGCTGCTTGTACTCTGCTGAGCGTGTCTCAGTGGCTCATCCTTTTCATTTATCTCCAATTGGTTCTGCTACATTCCATTTAAAATAAATCTAATCTATTAGTGTGACGCGCTTCCATCCGTATACAATACATTGGTTGCAAACAATATAGAAGTACACAAACGGGCCTTTCACAGCTACTGAACATGGGTTTTTAATTTTTAACTAAAATATGTATTTTTTCAAATGACACAAATATAAGTAATGTTGAAGAGGAATAGTCCTACATCCATTGTTTGCACAATATTACAGGTGTACATCATGTCCCTTAATCAACAATGTATTATTATATTTACTTGTATGCTTTTATTTAAAAGCCAAGAACACAGAAGGATAACCTTCGCACTGCAGCTGTTGTCAAAGTTCAACCCACATTATGCACTTCCAACATTGCAGCATTTGAGGCATGATGTGAGTTGGATTGGTCAAAGTTATGGAGTGAGAAGGTTCACCATCAGTACCCTATAGCATAAGTATGCTTTTGTGTTAGCATTTGTGTTAGACATGTGGATATCTGCCATAATATGTCACAATTATTTAGTTACAGATTTGTTACCAACACTAATCATTGAATGGTTTTAAATTTGACGTTTCACTTGTTTACAGCTTAGAAATAAGGGTGTAGCCTGATATCTATGTGTAGCACTAGCCACTTTAACATGTCATGTTTTTTTAAACATGTGTAGCTAGGTAGCAGTAATTTTTGCCGGACACACAGCAGGGGAACAGCAGGCGTTACTGAACCCCACTATCACTATAGCTTGTGTATTGGTCTGTGGACACGACACTTCTGAGCAGCAACTGGCAGTGTTGTAGCCCAGGGAGTATAGCTCAGGTGGTAGAAAGATGAACATAACAGGAGACATGGAAAACGTTGCCAACCAGTTAGTTAATCTGAAACCGGACAGGCAAATTCAGGCGAGATCCATGCCTAGTTCATTTTCAGAAAAGTAAGCCGTTCTACATTATCGTAGGATAGTCGCATGCAACGGTCTGTTAGTACACCACCTGCAGCAGTAAAGACGCGCTCCGATAATACACTGGCAGCAGATCAAGCCAGCACCTCCAATGCATACTGGCTAAGCTCTGGCCATGTATCCAGCTTAGAGACACAAAACTTGAATGGGGAAGAGCCATCTGAGAGTACACTGAGAGGGCAAGACATGTAGTCTGTAACCATCTTACGGAAATGTTGCCTCCTGCTGACTGGAGCCGTCTCGGATGGTGTAGACATTGGTGGCGCTGCCACAAAACTTCGACACATTTGGAACATACTGTTCTTGCCCTGTGCAGAGGCGCTGCTTGTGCTCCCTCTTGTTGCAGAGCTGTCTCCACTGCCTCGACGCACAGAGCTGCTTTGTAAATCAGTAGCAGCAGCAGTGCTCTCGGCTGGAATGGAGAACATTATGGATTGCACCAGTGTGTCTTGGTACTTCCGCATTTTACGCTCCCGGTTCAACGGTGTGATGAGGCTTTGTAAGTTGTCCCGGTAGCGAGGGTCTAGGAGGGTGTACACCCAATAATCAGACGTGGTGTGAATGTGTTCGATGCGGCGGTCGTTTCTCAGCCACTGCAGCATGAAATCAACCATGTGCTGCAGACTCCCAACTGGCCAAGAAACGTTGTCCCCTGCAAGAGGCGTCATCTCCGCCTGCTGTGCATCACCCCACCCTTGGTCTACATACTGACTAGAGCATTGTCTACCTCCCTCTGGAGCGATGTCTTCCTCCTCCATTGACTCCTCCTCATCCTCCTCACAAAGTCCTTCAAATACATATAAATTTACAAAATTTAAAACTCAAAATTTAAAAACTTTGTATCATAATTCTGTAACATCAGTTTATGGAAACACAATAGCATTACAAAAGGATAGACAAAAAATGTACATTATGTGCTTTGTAAATACATTAAAAGTTTGTAATGGTTATGAAAATATAGACAGCGACTCTGGAGGTTCAATTGTTGATACAGCATGGTACTTTGAAAGTCCTCCAGCCCTTTGTGAGGAACCACGTTGCGCTGACTGTCCAGAAGGTGATGGAATTTGTGACTCCTCATCCTCCACCTCTTCCAAAACCTCATGCCTTAGTGCTTGCAGTGTTTTTTGAAGCAGGCAGATAAGGGGGACAGTCAGGCTGACTAGTGCATCATCTGCACTCGCCATCCGCGTTGACTCATCAAACGCACGCAAAACGTGGCAGATATCCTTCATAGAGTTATTCGCCACTCATTACACTGGCAGTGGCTGCCCATTCATTATAGGATCCAATTCTAATTACTGGTTCTCACCAACAAAGCTCTCCACAGCGCAGCACCCCCCTACATCTCCTCCCTTATTTATATTTATCGGCCTAACCGACTGCTGCACTCTGCAAACGACCTTCGACTAACCTCTGCACTAATCCGTACCTCCCACTCCCAACTCCAAGACTTCACCCGCGCTGCGCCAATCCTCTGGAATGCTCTACCCCAAGAAATTAGGACTATCCGCAATTTGGATGGTTTCAGGCGCTCCCTCAAAACACATTTGTTCACAGTGGCCTATCACATTCACTAATCAAAGTCATTCTATGTGTAATTCTGTGTGTGTAGCCCATTCACTATCTCCATGCATCCCTCACTTCCTTAAAATGGCTGGACCATCATTGTAAAAACACCATTGTATATAAACACCTGTACTTTGTATCTCCCACACCTCATTGTAGATTGTAAGCTTTCACCAGCAGGGGCGGCTGATTTTGCTTTAATTATTGTATTGTTAACGTTGTTACTTATGACTCGTGTTTTGAAACTGTTAAACTGTAAAGCACTGCGGAATATTATGGCGCTATATAAATAAATAATATTATTATTCTTATTATAGAGGCCCACTCAGTAGTGGTGAAGTGTGAACGGCGCAAATTGCGAGTTGACTGCGCCTGATGCAGCTGATACTCCATTACTGTTGGCTGCTGCTCACACAACCGCTCCAACATATGTAACGAGGAATTCCACCTGGTGGGTACGTCACATATGATGCGATGTTCATGAAGGTGAAATCTGCGTTGCAGAGCTGCAATCAGCGATCTGGCCATGCTGGAACGTCGCAAGTGAGCGCACTGTAGGCGGACCTTGTGCAGCAGTGCATCAAGATCCGGATAGTCCCTCAAAAAACTCTGCACGACCAAGTTGAGCACATATGACAGACATGGTATGTGAGTGAGGTTGCCAAGGCCCAGAGCTGACACCAGATTTCGGCCATTGTCACACACTACCAAGCCTGCCTGTAGATTCTCTTCCAAAAACCACACGTCGCTCTCCTGCTTTATGGCATTACAGAGCTCCTGCGCTGTGTGGCTAAGATTCCCCATGGAAATTAATTTCAGGATGGCCTGTTGACATTTGGACACGGCTGTGCTCATATCGGTCGCAACAGGTAAACGTTCACGGGTCCATGTGGAGGTAGACCGTGACGGCTCCTGCAGCGATGATTCTGAGGAACTGGAATAGGAGGAGGAATCAATGTGTACAGACTTGATTCCTGCAATCCTTGGAGTTGGCAGAACACGTACAGCGCCACTCGCAAGATCAGTACCCGGCTGCACAACATTGACCCAATGGGCAGTGAGGGAAAGGTATTGTCCCTGGCCATGGGTGTTAGAACCCTCTTGTTAGGTTTTGTTTCAGTTTGCTGGTCACATGACCTTTTTTCCCTATTTAGTCTGGCTCCGCCCTTCTGGCTTTGCTTGACTTCATTGTATTATCTACTGTTAAGCTAGCCGGGTGCTTAGGTGCCTTAATCTGTCAGTTTTGCTTGATGTTAGGATCACAAAGTATTTATTTTTCTGTTTAATTATCCATGCTACAATTTATGTTAGGAGGTGTCCACCTTTTCTCACAGTCCCTAGATCTTGTAGGGATTACTCCCTCGCAACTATAGGTCTTCGTTCACACTAGATGAGGACTTTAGCGGGTCTGGTCGCAGGATCAGGTTCCCCGTTACATCGTAGGGATTCAGCTTAGTTGTATTGTAGGGACAGAATTCCCTTCTTTCCTTACTGGTTGTAGCAGATCATAACAATGGGTACTGGTCCACGCATCGGTGGTCAGGTGGACCTTGCTACTGAGGGCTTTTAGTAGCGCATGTTTAATTTTTCCCTCAACATGCTTTTGCAGACCAGGGACGGCTTGCCTGCTGAAATGAAATCGGCTTGGCACATTGTATTGTGGGATTGACAATGATATTCAGTTACGGAAACTGTCTGTCTCCACCAGCCTGAATCACAGCATTTCAAGGGACAGGAGTTTTGCAATGCCAGCATTCAGAGCCTGTGCTCGTGCATGGTTTGCGGAGTATGGCCGTCTTTTATCCCATGCCTGTGCTACCGATGGCTGTTTTGTGGCCTGGGAGTGTGAGGATGACAGGGAACTTGCTGCTGTGTGTGGAATAACAGTTTGTCTCTGGACAACAGTGGCCGAGGTTCTTCCATGGCGATCCTGTGAGGAAGCATAACCAGCTGTGTGTGAGCTCGATGAAGAGGCTTCAACACAACCTGAAGATGTAGGTGCTGCTGTAGGTTGGCCTACATCTCTAGTGTGTCTTTGTAACTCAACTACGTGCTTTGTCCGCACATGTTTCCACATATTTGTGGTATTGAGGTGACTGACACTTTTAGCTATTTTTAATTTTTAATTACACAGCTTGCATTTCACATAGCAAATATCATGTGCAAGTGTGTGAAAAAAGGACCACGCAGTGCAAGTCCTGGGAGCGCACATTTTGACTTTTGGAAGACAACTGCTCCGAACAGGTGCCAAACTGGAGGCTACAGGCAACCGAGTCTGCAGCCTAACTCTCCCTCCTGTTTGTACCGTTGGGGCAATGTCTTCCTCTATCTTCCTTCTATCACTAACCATTTCTCTAGGCCTCTCCCAGCTTTCAACCAAAGTACTGGTTCTCACCCACAAAGCTCTCCACAGTGCAGCACCCCTCCTACATCTCCTCCCTCATTTCTATCTATCGGCCTAACCGACTGCTGCGCTCTGCAAACGACTTTCGACTAACCTCTGCACTAATACGTACCTCCCACTCCCGACTCCAAGACTTCTCCTGCTCTACGCCAATCCTCTGGAATGCTGTACCCCAAGAAATTAGGACTATCCACAATTTGCATGGTTTCAGGCGCTCCCTCAAAACACATTTGTTCAGAGCGGCCTATCACATTCACTAATCAAAGTCATTCTATGTATTCTGTGTAAGTGTGTGTGTGTCTCTAGCCCATTCACTATCTCCATCCCTCAGTCCCTTAAGATGGCTGGAACATCATTGTAAATGCACCATTGTATATAAACACCTATACTTTGTATCTCCCCCATCTCATTGTACATTGTAAGCTGTCACGAGCAGGGGCGACTTATTTAGCTTAAATTATTGTATTGTTAACGTTGTTACTTATGACTTGTGTTCTGAAACGGCTAAACTGTAAAGCGCTGCGGAATATGATGGCGCTATATAAATAAATATTATTATTATTCCTCTGAGCTGCTCCCACCACCTTCCTGTTCCTCATGCCATGTTGGGTCTTGGACCTCATCATCTCCACTACCCTCTTCCAACACCTGCTGTTGGGTGGTCTGGCCAGCACCATGCTCAACAGAAACTGGCACCTGGGTCTCATCATCATCAGATGCGTTCTGCGGTGTGCTGACCATCGGCACTGTCTCACCCGCCTCTTCAGATTCAGAGAGACACAGCTGTTGCGCATCACTGCATACTCCCTCTTCACATTACAGAATGCTGCTTGGCTGGGCCCCTGTTTGCAAGCCAATAGATTCTGAGAACAGAAGCAGACACTCAGCTGGCTCCTGTACAGAACTCTCTGACTGCCTGGGCAATTTGCCAGGCGGTGAAGAGACAGATGGTTGCCCAACAGTGCTGTGGTCCTGAGAGGAGGTGGAAGCAATTGAAGTCGATGCATTGGCTGACATCCAAACAACAACGGCTTCAATTTGTTCTTCCCGCAGCAGGGGGGTACTCCGAGCTCCTACAAAAGTGCGCATAAAGGAACGCTCACGGGGAAAACTGGTGGATGCTGTGTCACTGGGGGCCGCAGCAGCCACAGAATCCCACGTCCTCTCCCTGAAGAAACTCCACGACCACGTGCCTTACTCCCTGCCTTCTTCATCTTGGTAGATTGATAAAGAAAGTCTGAAAAGTTATAAGGTCTAAGTGTGGTTATTCCGCAGAGACTGCAGTGAACACTGCACACAACTGTTCACTACCCAATGCGTCTCAGCAGGAAGGCAGTCTGTGCGTCAAAACAAAGGCACAAGCATACATCCATGTACCCTGTTTATAAAGCTATATAAAAAAAATTATGTAGTAGTGACGCACACTTTATTGAGGTACAGTATTACATCGCAATTCACCATCTGTGGCTATGCAGTCTCATCTATATATACCTTATCTATCTGTTGTCATGCTTCCAAGTCGACAGTCACAGTCAGCCATAAATAGCAATTTTCACTATGCACTATGCACTTTTGAAAGGTTATGTTTGTTAATAAAAATGATTATTGCCACATATTATGAGTATTACATGATGGAAATTGTATAATTTTGTATAAAATATTTAGTGACATTATTCAGCAAATGGAACTTTTTAGTAATATCACAGATAACTTGTAATGCTGATGATGTTTTGAAGTCAGACATTCATTGTCTATACAATAAAAATGGTGTACATACTGTTACTTATCCATCATTAATGGATTCAGATATGTACTTGTATGCTTTTATGTACAACCGTATAGCAGATTCCTTAACTAATTTATTTTGTGGTTTGCATTGCTGTTCAACATGTTAATGTATGTGTTTATGTTTGTCAATTCTTTATTTATCTAGATATTAGTTTAAATGAAATCATCATCTTATGGTAGTAAAGGTTATCTTTCTCTTGTTTGAAGTATAGACATTTAAAATTGACAGGTAACAAGGAAATTACTTGATCTAGTATTTAAACATCCTCCTTGACCCTGGGCTCCAACACCGCCAGTTGTTGCTCGGAAGTGCTGTTAGCACAGTCAACACTTGCTCCTGTGTTACTGGGGTTCAGTAACGTCAGCTGGTCCTCGGTTGTGCCATTGGCTCTTTTCCTTCTGCTGCCCCTCCGGGTTCCAGCACAGTCAGCTGGTCCTCGTTACTTGCATTGGCTCTTGTACCTTCTGCTACCCGTCCGGGTTCCAGTACCGTCAACTGGTTCTCCGCAGTGCCTTTGGCCTAGGTGCCTCCATCTCGGTATCCGAGTTCCTGCAACGTCTGCTGGTCCTTGGTAGTGCTTTGGAGCACAGGTACCTCCTGCTTAGTAACCGTGTCCCAGTAACGTCAGCTGGTCCTCGGTTGTGCCATTGGCTCTTTTCCTTCTGCTGCCCCTCCGGGTTCCAGTACCGTCAACTGGTTCTCCGCAGTGCCTTTGGCCTAGGTGCCTCCATCTCGGTATCCGAGTTCCAGCAACGTCTGCTGGTCCTTGGTAGTGCTTTGGAGCACAGGTACCTCCTGCTTAGTAACCGTGTCCCAGTAACATCAGCTGGTACAAGATTGTGCTACAAATACAAGATACGGAACAAGAGACACAAGAACAATAAGCAGAAGATCTAAAAGCAGAAGAACATGAAGTATAAGACCAAAATGAAGAGCAAAATATATGCTCTAAATTCTAAGCAGAAGAAGACTAAGCAGTGTATGGGGGTGAGTCCGTTCCTCCTCGTGGTGCCCCTGGAAAATGCCTGCTGCTGCAGGCTAAACTGAACACGGACAAATACTGTTGTAATTTAAATCTTTTGTGACAGCAAGAACGGAAGGATGAAAAATTCATACTTTGACAGATTACAAGTACAGGATTCTCTGTCACAAATAAGAATATGATGAAGAAGATGAAGCAGAATATGAATAAGAATAATAGTTTAATAAGAAGAATATGAGTAATGTTAACAAAGATGAATAGCAAGAAGTTTAGAAGAAGAATAAAGAAGGTGAAGATGAAGAATAATTTGATGAAAAAGATGATGCTGCAGAAGATTATGAAGGAGAAAGTGTGTGAAAAGTTAAAAAGGTGAAGATGAAGAGCATGGAAGTTGTGTAATATACATATTTGCCTAAATATAAAAAACGTTAACATTGTCAATTTCTTCGTCAATCCGAACATCTTTAAAAAAAAAAAATTAATGCTATTCCATTGGATTGGGTCAAACATCTATGCCTTTAATGTCTCCTCAACCTTCCCCAATACATTCTACATTACTCTTTCTTGTTTTCCTTCATGTACAATTAACCAACAAGGCAAGAATGGGTTTTTTTTAATTTCGATATTTTGTTCCCATAGACTTACATGGGACTTCCGGTATCGGTATCGGGTATCGCCGATATTTTAGTGATATCGGCGATACCATTCCGATTCCGATACTTTAGGATATCGGAAAGTATCGCTCAACTCTAGTCCACACTATTCCTTATATTACGCAGATGTTCCCCAATTCGTCTGCATAAGGGGCGTATTGTACGCCCGACATACATCTTTTTACATGGACATTCAATAACGTAAATTACTCCTGTTGTATTGCATGTTATAAAATCCGTAATTTCAAAATTAGTTCCGCTTTGAGAGGAAACAGTTCCTTGTTTAGTAAGATGCAATGTTCTACAGATTATACATTTTTTACAGGGGTAAAAACCTTTTAGAATTGCTTTGAAAGGGCCGACACACGTATTTACTGATTTTTCCAAATTACGTACAGTTGGTGCAATTAAATAATTAAGATTCTTCGCTTTTCTAAAAATAAAAGTGGGATTTGCCGTAATTTTGTCTCCAATTATTTTATCGTCTCTCAGGAGTCCCCAATGTTTTAAAACTATTTTTTTAAAAAGGTGTACATTAGAATTATACTGTGTTATTAAGGGGACAGATATTACATCTGGAGATTCAGATAAAATATCCTTCTTCATTTTAGTATTGTATAGAATTTCCTCCCTGGGGATTTTTTTAACATTTTCTTTAATATCGGAAAGGAATTCTTCTTTATAGCCTTTGCTCAAGAATTTGCTAATAAGTGTGTCGGCCTCTTTCACGTAATCTGCTGTATTAGAACAATTGCGATGTAATCTCAAAAATTGGCTGCGTGGGACGTTTAGTAACCATTTTGGAAGGTGACAGCTGTTGGTGGCAATAAAACTGTTAGAGTCCGTCGGTTTCATATAAGTACATGTTTTAATAGTCCCATCTTTAACACTAGGACTACTGGACTCGTGACCCCGCCTAGAACTACTGAAAGGAGTCATTTTGACTCCTTGCTTGTTTTCATTTATTTTTAGAGTTTCATTTGTGGTTATTTATTAATAATTATATTTTTTGTAATGTATTATTATTGTGAGATCCAACAGTAATGCTTTTGATTGTTTTTTTTCTGCTTTTCTTATTTTTCTACAGAAAATAACAATAATTATAATAGACGTTTTTCAAACATTTTTTTTTATTCAAGTGCACACATATAAACAACAACTGAAGAACAAACAGCAGAGAAAATGTAGGTGGAGGAGCATAAAAATGAAAATATGGCGCAGAATTCACCTTCTAAACATTTGGTGTTTTGCATTTTAGGCATTGCCTTTGATTTATGGCAGTACATTGCCCACACAAAGACTTACCACAAGTCTTACAATTGCCGACAGATCTATTTTTCTTGCACTTTTCTTTGATCTGGCAAAATTTTGTTTGAACCATCACTTCTGAGCATGTAGAAACTTGGGACGTGGAACCCTTTTCCCTATCTGTGACATAAGGACCACTCAACTCTCTCACAAGCGTTTGCAAAAATGCCTTGCGTGACATTTTTGGTGGGTTATCTCATTGAATATTATCCATGCATTTATACCCGCAAAGTCTAAGGCATTTTCAAATGCATGAACAGGCCATCTCCTTGTGCATGTTCGTGTGGTATATTTTCGTGCCATCTGATCCACTACATCTACTCCATATTTTGTTTCATTGTAAAACTTTACCGTTTCTGGAGTTTTTTTAGCGGAATCAGACGCAACAACATCTGGATGGACGGAACTCAAAATGACAACATTTTTGTTGGGCTTTCCTTGATATACTGTAAGTGTAAAATTGTCTTCATTTCTAAACACTTTAGTGTTGTACAATTCCTCTTTCATGGATTTTATTTCTTTAGGCACTTCTCGCCTTATCTTGTTCAGTGTTCCCACGATGGTTGTTCCTTTGCTTTTTAGCTGTTTAGCTAATTTTACTGAAGTAAAATATTATCAGTTGTAACATTGCGACCTTTTTTCAAAAACGGGTCCAATAACTTCATTACCACATGGTCAGCTAAACGGTCCTCAGCACGGCGTGTGTCATCTTTGCCTAGATAAGGGAAGCCATTTGCCAGATATTTGCTCTCCTTATCAACAGCTAGCCAATATTTGTGGCCATATTTATCTGGTTTGGAAGGCATGTACTGCGTGAATGGACACCTAGTTTTGCTTGGGAAAAGTTGCTCATCCACCGTTATGTATGGGCCAGGTTTGTAACACGCAATACAATTTTCAATAAACCTGTCCCACACAGTAGAAAATAGAGCAAACTTGTCCGTTTGCAGTCTCTCCGATCGAGTAGATTTCTCATCAAATCTGAGAAACCTCATAATTTCAACAAAGCGGTCCCTAGACATTGTCGCTTTGCAAAACGGTATTCCCCAGTCATTACACCAAATACTGCTAATCGAGTGACGGTTCGTGCCAGATATTCCACGAGCATAGAATATCGCAATGAATGCATCTAGCTCCTCATCAGATAGAGTAAACTGTAAATTATTGTTCCTGCATGCTTCTGCAAGCGTACAGTTCTTTATATGTGTCAATATATATGAATCAAAAATTAGCATAAGATAAGAGCCTAGAGTAAACAAGCTATTTTATTCAGCATTACACAGTAATACAAGCAGGTAAAACACAAGGAAAATGTGAAAAGTTGACATGTAAACTGAACTACATCTATATGAACATCAGGGTAAATAAGACAGAGTGAAAAAATTATGCACAAAACTTTATAGCAACATTTAGTGACAAAAGGACCTCAAAATATAGTAGGGAGTCAAAATGACTCCCTTCAGTAGTTCTTGGTAAATTTTGAAAGAAACGCGCAAATTTTTCACCAAAATTATTTATTCTCACAAAATCTTTTTTCACATCATATTTGAGGAAAAGTCACCGAGTTTCAAGCCGGAATTCTGAAAAATGTAGTCACAGAAGAGAAATAAAAAACGAAAGGAGTCAAAATGACTCCATCAGTAGTTCTAGTGTTAATAGAAATATCCAAATCTAAAAACTGTATTTTTTCTTTACTTGTAGTAGCATTAAATTCAAGATAAAACTCATTTTTATTTAAATTATTTAAAAACATATTTAAAGAGTCACTCCCCCTTTCCAAATAAAAAAGACATCATCAATAAAACGAAGCCATAGGGCCAGGTCCGCGCGCAAACCACCATTTTGGTAGATATGTATCTCTTCCCATCTGCCTACATAAAGATTTGCATAGCTGGGCGCGAACCTGGTCCCATGGCTGTACCCCATTGCTGGGTGTAGTAGTTCTTATCATGTTTAAAATAATTGTGAGTTAATATAAAATATGAACATTCCTTAATAAAATCAATCATTTCTTGAGAAATATTTTCTGATTTTCTTAAAAAATAATCTAAAGCTTCTGTACCCTTATCGTGCTGAATGACAGTATACAATGATGTAATATCTAGTGTCCCCAATATAAAATTGCTGTCCCATTCAAATTGATTTAAAATTTGGAGGATGTGTTTACTGTCTTTCAGGTATGCAGGTAAAATCGGGACTAGCTTTTGTAAGTGACAATCCACATAATGGGATAAATTAGAGGTCAGATTGCCGATGCCTGAAATAATAGGGCGGCCTGGAGGATTAATCTGGTTCTTGTGGATCTTTGGTAAATAATAGAATACTGCTATTCTAGGGTGTAATGTTTCAATATACTCTGATTCCTCTTTACTTAATAATCCATTGTTGCGGCCTTTGGCAATCAAATTTCTAAGTTCTGTTATAAACTGATTGGTAGGATCATTATCTAGTTTTTTATAAGTTTTTTGATCACTTAGAATGCGTTGGGATTCCATTTCATATTGTGCATAGTCTAAAATTACAATACTTCCCCCCTTATCTGCAGGTCTAATTACAATGTCTTTCCTTCTTTGCAAGTCACGGATAGCACAGCGTTCCTTACCGGTTAAGTTTTGTTTAAAGTTAGAACATTTTTTCTCACTAATTTTTCTAAGGTCCTGGATTACATTCTTTTGGAAAGCTTCAAATGCCTCCGAGTATTCATTAATTGGATTAAATTTAGATTTTGGTTTCAAATTGGTTAAATTCGGTAGTTGATAGTCATCCTGTTGTGGAGGAGTATGGGATGCTGCTGTAGTTTTTTTTATAAAATATTTTTTCAAGGCTAATTTGCGCATGAACTGTTTCACTCCAATAAAAGCTTGAAATTTATTAAATTTTACTGCCGGGGCAAATTTAAGTCCTTTTCTCAATAGGGATTGTTCATTATCATTTAGTGAGTATTTACTCAAATTAAAGATCTTTTGCCCTTCTCTATTCACTTTTTTGGAGATCTTCTTTTTTTGGGCGAGTTTCCCTCCCCTACATCCTCTGTAGCGTTTCTTCTGTGTTCTACTCGAAAAAAGAACTGATTGTTCTAGATTGATTTTTTCCTTTCTGAGGTCGTTTTTCATGGGTAGATCTGGTTAAATTCGTTGAAGTACCTGCTATTGGATTTTTTTCTGTTAAATTTTTTTCATTAATTATGTTGTCAGTCCCTGACGTATCTGTTAGTGTATTTAGAATTTCATAGCGATTAAAAGTAGTTACAGATGGAGGATTATTGCAATTAGTTGTTTGTGATGGATCGGTAGTGATGATCGAGGATTGATTTTTGTTAGTGGTAGATGGAATTGTACTACTTAAATTCTCTGTATTATTACCCAAGGTGTCCATACCTTGATGGATTTGGGAAATTATTTCTGTATTTTCAGATACAGGATAAATTGAAAAATTGTCCTCTGAGATGATAGTAGAAAGATCACTTCCATCGATCTGATCGATAGTCTCAAAAACCTGTGAATCATTTTGGAACAGGTGATCACATTTTGGTATTGAATCCCGGCCAAATTTTCTTTTCTTTTTTTGAATAATTTCTTTTTCTTTCTGATTAATCCGATGTTTAATACTATTGGAAAGTTTTCTGATTTCCGGATGATGTGTATAAGTCTCTCATTACTGATTGAAAACACTTCCACTACAAAAATGGGAGACCTTTGGGAAGATCGTAAAGATAGAATTAATTTTATACAAACTTTTTTTAATATGGGACCAAAAGAATCATTAGAGAACTATAATGGAGATAAACTACATACGGTGAAGGAATCCCTGAAAAGGTTAGAGCAACTACTATTAAAGGAGATGAGGGATTTATGGGAAGTAGTCACCCTTGAACGATATCTAGCATTTGACTGCATCCCAAAGGGTTTAGTGATTCAAAAATCCCTTTCTGGTGATATAGGTGATCCTTCAACCTTAGAGGAATGGGATACATTATTAAAAAGTTTTTCGAAACAAGCTGTTACCTTTATTATAACGAAAAGGAAAAAACAATTAGTGACTAATAAAATTGAAATCTCAAAGATTTTCAAGGAAATAGACTGGTATAAACATCATCCAGAAATCAGAAAACTTTCCAATAGTATTAAACATCGGATTAATCAGAAAGAAAAAGAAATTATTCAAAAAAAGAAAAGAAAATTTGGCCGGGATTCAATACCAAAATGTGATCATCTGTTACAAAATGATTCACAGGTTTTTGAGACTATCGATCAGATCGATGGAAGTGATCTTTCTACTATCATCTCAGAGGACAATTTTTCAATTTATCCTGTATCTGAAAATACAGAAATAATTTCCCAAATCCATCAAGGTATGGACACCTTGGGTAATAATACAGAGAATTTAAGTAGTACAATTCCATCTACCACTAACAAAAATCAATCCTCGATCATCACTACCGATCCATCACAAACAACTAATTGCAATAATCCTCCATCTGTAACTACTTTTAATCGCTATGAAATTCTAAATACACTAACAGATACGTTAGGGACTGACAACATAATTAATGAAAAAAATTTAACAGAAAAAAATCCAATAGCAGGTACTTCAACGAATTTAACCAGATCTACCCATGAAAAACGACCTCAGAAAGGAAAAAATCAATCTAGAACAATCAGTTCTTTTTTTCGAGTAGAACACAGAAGAAACGCTACAGAGGATGTAGGGGAGGGAAACTCGCCCAAAAAAAGAAGATCTCCAAAAAAGTGAATAGAGAAGGGCAAAAGATCTTTAATTTGAGTAAATACTCACTAAATGATAATGAACAATCCCTATTGAGAAAAGGACTTAAATTTGCCCCGGCAGTAAAATTTAATAAATTTCAAGCTTTTATTGGAGTGAAACAGTTCATGCGCAAATTAGCCTTGAAAAATATTTTATAAAAAAAACTACAGCAGCATCCCATACTCCTCCACAACAGGATGACTATCAACTACCGAATTTAACCAATTTGAAACCAAAATCTAAATTTAATCCAATTAATGAATACTCGGAGGCATTTGAAGCTTTCCAAAAGAATGTAATCCAGGACCTTAGAAAAATTAGTGAGAAAAAATGTTCTGACTTTAAACAAAACTTAACCGGTAAGGAACGCTGTGATATCCGTGACTTGCAAAGAAGGAAAGACATTGTAATTAGACCTGCAGATAAGGGGGGAAGTATTGTAATTTTAGACTATGCACAATATGAAATGGAATCCCAACGCATTCTAAGTGATCAAAAAACTTATAAAAAACTAGATAATGATCCTACCAATCAGTTTATAACAGAACTTAGAAATTTGATTGCCAAAGGCCGCAACAATGGATTATTAAGTAAAGAGGAATCAGAGTATATTGAAACATTACACCCTAGAATAGCAGTATTCTATTATTTACCAAAGATCCACAAGAACCAGATTAATCCTCCAGGCCGCCCTATTATTTCAGGCATCGGCAATCTGACCTCTAATTTATCCATTATGTGGATTGTCACTTACAAAAGCTAGTCCCGATTTTACCTGCATACCTGAAAGACAGTAAACACATCCTCCAAATTTTAAATCAATTTGAATGGGACAGCAATTTTATATTGGGGACACTAGATATTACATCATTGTATACTGTCATTCAGCACGATAAGGGTACAGAAGCTTTAGATTATTTTTTAAGAAAATCAGAAAATATTTCTCAAGAAATGATTGATTTTATTAAGGAATGTTATATTTTATATTAACTCACAATTATTTTAAACATGATAAGAACTACTACACCCAGCAATGGGGTACAGCCATGGGGACCAGGTTCGCGCCCAGCTATGCAAATCTTTATGTAGGCAGATGGGAAGAGATACATATCTACCAAAATGGTGGTTTGCGCGCGGACCTGGCCCTATGGCTTCGTTTTATTGATGATGTCTTTTTTATTTGGAAAGGGGGGAGTGACTCTTTAAATATGTTTTTAAATAATTTAAATAAAAATGAGTTTTATCTTGAATTTAATGCTACTACAAGTAAAGAAAAAATTACAGTTTTTAGATTTGGATATTTCTATTAAAGATGGGACTATTAAAACATGTACTTATATGAAACCGACGGACTCTAACAGTTTTATTGCCACCAACAGCTGTCACCTTCCAAAATGGTTACTAAACGTCCCACGCAGCCAATTTTTGAGATTACATCGCAATTGTTCTAATACAGCAGATTACGTGAAAGAGGCCGACACACTTATTAGCAAATTCTTGAGCAAAGGCTATAAAGAAGAATTCCTTTCCGATATTAAAGAAAATGTTAAAAAAATCCCCAGGGAGGAAATTCTATACAATACTAAAATGAAGAAGGATATTTTATCTGAATCTCCAGATGTAATATCTGTCCCCTTAATAACACAGTATAATTCTAATGTACACCTTTTTAAAAAAATAGTTTTAAAACATTGGGGACTCCTGAGAGACGATAAAATAATTGGAGACAAAATTACGGCAAATCCCACTTTTATTTTTAGAAAAGCGAAGAATCTTAATTATTTAATTGCACCAACTGTACGTAATTTGGAAAAATCAGTAAATACGTGGTCGGCCCTTTCAAAGCAATTCTAAAAGGTTTTTACCCCTGTAAAAAATGTATAATCTGTAGAACATTGCATCTTACTAAACAAGGAACTGTTTCCTCTCAAAGCGGAACTAATTTTGAAATTACGGATTTTATAACATGCAATACAACAGGAGTAATTTACGTTATTGAATGTCCATGTAAAAAGATGTATGTCGGGCGTACAATACGCCCCTTATGCAGACGAATTGGGGAACATCTGCGTAATATAAGGAATAGTGTGGACACACATCCTTTATCCAGACATTTTAAATTGGCACACAAAGGATCTATTAAGGACGTAAAAGTGACTGGCATCAAGTGGTTAAGAAAGATTGGCGAAATGGAGATTTTATTAAGCAATGTCTAGGGGAAAAAACGAATGGATTTTTTGAATTGGACACTTTTAAGACCCAAAAGGACTGAATAATGATGTGGAATTATTTGCCTTCAATTAAGTAATACTAATTCATACTATAATATAGAAGTGCAGCAGAGCCCTCCCCGA
>JARQOD010000004.1:493289681-493330656 GCA_033576555.1 Oophaga sylvatica | reverse complement strand
CGCTAGTGCAGAGGATTCAGGAGATTATCTGTGTAGCGGTGATGGAGCCCAGAGCTGTTGCCTGCGTCCAAGGCTCCGTCACTGAATGACGCACGTGCAAAAACGCATGCCGCTTCACGGATGCGTTGCGATGCGAACAAAGGGGTGAATGGCAGGTTTAAGGACTGCGTTACACCGTTATAGCGTTGTAACGCAGTCCATCTAACGGTGCCAAATTTTGCAATTAAAACCCGCCTAACCTAACCTGAGGCCCCGTGAACGTTGTGGTTCACTTGGGGATTTTTCTAAAATGCAGGTAAAATGACCGGCCCTTTTTTCCTGCGTTTTTAGCGCGGATTTGCTGCGGTTTTTCCCTGCGGTTTTCACCTATAATGGAATAGGTGTAAATTCGCTCGGAATGCACAAAGATTGAATGCTGGGGATTTAAAACCGCAGCAAATCCCGCTGAAAAATCTGAGCATGTGCACAGCGGGTTTTTTTACCCTTTATTTGATTGACGTACAGGTTTCTGGATTGTGTGGACCGCAGCGCCAAATCCGCCGCGGTCCGCGCAAAATCCGCGCCGATCCGCAGCAAAAAATCCGCAACGTGCGCACAGGGCCAATGGAAAAAAAAAAAATTCTTTTTATTTGTCCCACCTTACGGGGGGGGGGGGGGGTTTTACTTACTTTTTTTTTTGTCCTGTTCAGTTTAATCACGGTAAAATAAATTTGATCTGCAGGGCGACTGCGTGCCCGGCCGGCGGGACATGCGGGTTGCCCCCCGGGCCATTTTCCAAGATGGCGGCGCCCAGAAGAATCCGGGCAGCAGTGGGAAGGATCCAGGGAATCGGTGGGACCGGGAGAGGGAGTATGGGGGTCGGAAGTGGGGGGGGGGGAGATGGGAAAAGTTGGGGGAGCGGAGGCCAGGCGGGGAGAGTTGTTAGGGACGGCGTGTGGCCGATCGTGCATCTTCGGGGGGCGGCCGTTCCCGCCGTGATCGATGGGGGGGGGGTGGATTTTGTCTCCAGCCATGCTATTGCAGCTGGCCATGGCTGGTTTTAAATTTTCCCAATTCATTGGTGAAATATTAAGATTGCTCTGATTGGTGTTTCACTTTTAACAGCCAATCAGAGCGATCGGGCCATGGGGGGGGTTTAAGCCAACCCCCCTGTGGGTGAAGCACAAAGGGCCGTGCCGCGGGTCGGGTGACCTTTCAGTGACCCGGTCACCCGGCCCGCAGGGACGCGCCTTTCATGAGCCACTAGGGTCATGGGTCGGATTGGCACTGACTTTCATGCGTACTGGCGTACAGGCGGGAAAGGGGTTAAAGAAAGGACCTCCACGTGTATTTTCTGAAATACTGCCTTTACCACGTGCCACCCAGAGAGGAAGGGAGTTTGGGGGTTAAAAAATGGCTAAGAATTGGTTGTAGGAAGGGGGGTTTGGGTTCCTGGGAAATGGGCCGACTTTTTCAGTTGGCAAGGTTCTATGCTAGGAAGGGCTGCCCTCAATGGGGGAGGGTGCAGTGTGCTGGGGGGGGAAATGGCTGAAGGTTGGGGGGTATTTTAAATAGGGACAGGGGGGGGTATTCATTTTATGGGGGGAAGGCAGTGGATAGAGCCTGGGCAAAATAATGAAATTGTGGGTGGGGGTGGCATGGGGGGGGTGGGGTTAGAACAGTTAATAATTTAAGAAAGAATAGAGGTTCAGAGGTACTAAAGTTCTGTATACTTTGCAGAAGCCTCACCAACAAAGACGGAATTATAATTAATTTTTTGGAACATAATTTGACTTGGTGGGGTTTTGGCTTGGTGGATGGAGCACGACTGGGCGGTTAATTTACAGGGCTATAGTTGTTTAGGAAGATGTAAAATTAAGCGGGTGGGGGGGGGGGTGTGTTTTTGTAAAATCATCCTTAAAACCCTCCTGATGATATCTGTTTTTAATGAAGAAGTGAGTCTTGTGGGGTGGAGATTAGGGGGGGGGGAAAAATAATACATTATGATAGGGGTTTGTTATAAGTCTCCAAAAATGGAAGAACAGAGAATATCCTCGTAAAGCAAATTGAAGAGGGAAATCAAGGAGAAGTCATTATTATGGGGGACTTCAACTACCCTGAAATCATTGGGAAAGAAACCTGCAGTTCCGCAAAGGTAAAGTTTTGGCAATATGGAGCCCAAATTTCCTTTCACAATATTGGACCCAAGGGGGGGGCCAATGTTAGACCTTATTTAATAACAAGCCAGACGCATATCAAAATATAAGGGGTGGGGGGTCACTTGGGTAATAGTGTCACAAATAATAAGCTTTCATTTATCTTAATAGTGTGTAGTTAGGGGTTAAAGGACCTAAACCTTCAGGAAGGCAAATTTCCAACGGTGGAGATGATTTGGTGCAATAAACGGGCGATATCCTGAGAATAACAATACAACAAAGAAAATGGGAGACGTTTATTAGCATCTAATAGGCTGTGCCAGTATATTTCCCTAGGGAATAAACATGCTGAATTGGAGGAAACCACTTGGCTAAATAGACTGTAAGGGGCGAATAAGGGACAAAAAGAAAGCGTTTTGGGGGAAAAAAAGCAAGTAGGTAGTGATGGGTTAAATAAATACAGAAGACTGAATAAATTTTTTGTAAAAGCAAATCAAGACAGCAAAAGATTGAGCAGGAGCCTCATTGCCCAGAGAAAGTAAAAATTCCCAAAATTTTTTAACTCATAAATAGCAAAAAAAACTAAAAAATGATGTGTTGGTCCCTTAAAAATTGTTGGGTGAATGGTGGATGAGGATGAGGAAAAAGCAATATGTAAATGTTTTTTTTCAACTGATTTACACAAGAAATCCCATGACAGTACATGCGTGATAAAAAAATTTTCTCCATTAATGTCACTGCTAAAACCCCCAGGAAGTACGGCGGATTAAAAATCACTAAAATTGACAATCCCGGGCCCGGATGGGATCACCCCCGGTACTGCAGGAATTAAGTAAGTTATGATAGACCTTTTTTTTAATCTTTAAAGATTCTAATAACGGGGTTGTACCACAGGACTGGGTTTTTTGCAAATGTGGTGCCAAAAATTCAGAAAGGGGGCAAAAACTGAACCTGGAAATTTATAGGCCAGGGCTTAACATCTATGTGGGTAAAAAACCTGGAGGGCTTTTTAAGGGATATATATTGGAGTATTGAGGCTGAATAACTCAGACACGTATCAGTGGGTTACGGGGGACGTTTTGTCAAGATAATCTGATAGCTTTTAGAAGGGGTAAGTTAAGGATGGACAAAGGGGAAGCAGTGGAGTGGTGTTCATGGATTCTCAAAAGCTTTTGATACAGTTATTACACGGTTAGCAGTGGGGTACCAAAGGGGGGGGGAGTTTGTGGCCGCTTCTCTTTTAAATTATTTTTTAAGACCTTGTAGGGGGCATGCACGTATTATTTCAAATTTGCAGATGACACTTAACTCTGAGGGTAATAAATACAGAGGAGGTTAATTTTATATTAAGGAGGATTTATGTAAACTAGAAGCTTGGGTGAATAAATGGCAAATGAGCTTTAAACCCCTTTATTCCATCAGACGTACTATTCCGTCCATGTGACCTGGACTATTCCCATGGACGGAATTAGTACGTCATGGGCGATCAGCTGCGCTCCCGGGGGGGGGAGCGCAGCTGATCGCCACGGGTGTCAGCTGATTATCACAGTTTGACACCCATGACTGTGTGTCAGGAGCGGTCACGGACCGCTCCCAGCCATTAACCCCTGGCACCCGCGATCAAACATGATCGCGCTGTACCCGGGGTACAGGGGAGGATCGCGCAGGCAGGGGGCTCCCTGCGCGCTCCCTGAGACCCTCAGAGCAGCGCGATGTGTCGCGATTGTGTAAAAATTGGACAACATATTTTGGGGTCCATTTCTCCTGTTAACCCTTGTGAAAATAAAATATTGGGGGCAGAAAAAAAAATCATTTTTGTAAAAAAAAAAGGATTTTTTATTTTTTACGGCTGTACGTTTATAAACTTCTGTGAAGCACTTCGGGGTTCAAAGTGCTCACCCAAACATCTAGATAAGTTCTTGTGGGGTCTATTTTTCAAAATGGGGTCACTTGTGGGGGGTTTCCACTGTTTAGGCGCATCAGGGGCTCTCCAAATGCGACATGAAGCCCCCAGACCATTCCATCAAAGTCTGCAATCCAAAACGTCACTACTTCCCTTCCGAGCCCCGACGTGCGCCCATACAGTAGTTTACTCCCACATATTGGGTATCTGCGTACTCAGGACAAAATTGGACAAACAACTTTTGGGGTCCAATTTCTCCTGTTTACCTTGTGAAAATATAAATATTGGGGGGGAAAAAAATCATTTTTGTAAAAAAAAAAAGGATTTTTTATTTTTTACGGCTGAACGTTATAAACTTCTGTGAAGCATTTCGGGGTTCAAAGTGCTCACCACACATCTAGATAAGTTCCTTGTGGGGTCTATTTTTCCAAATGGGGTCACTTGTGGGGGGTTTCCTCTGTTTAGGCGCTCAGGGGCTCTCCAAATGCGCATGACTCCCCCAGACATTCCATCAAAGTCTGCAATCCAAAAACGTCACTACTTCCTTCCGAGCCCCGACGTGCGCCCATACAGTAGTTTACTCCCACATTATGGGTTTCAGCGTACTCAGGACAAATTGGACAACAACTTTTGGGGTCCAATTTCTCCTGTTACCCTTGTGAAAATAAAATATTGGGGGCGAAAATAATCATTTTGTAAAAAAAAAAAAAAAAGAGATTTTTTATTTTACGGCTGTACGTTATAAACTTCTGTGAAGCACTTTGGGGTTCAAAGTGCTCACACACATCTAGATAAGTTCCTTGAGGGGTCTGTTTCCAAAATGGTGTCATTTTGTGGGGGGTTTCCACTGTTTTAGGCAGATCAGGAGCTCTCAAACAGACATGGCTCCAACCATTCTGCATTGAAAAAGTCAAACGGCGCTCCTTCCCTTTCCAAACTTGCATGCCCCAAACAGTGGTTTACCCCACATATGGGGTTCAGCGCACTCAGGACAAATTGCACAATAACTTTTGGAGTCTTGTTTCCTTGGGAAAATAAAATTGGGGTGAAAAGATCAATTTTGTGGAAAAAATATGATTTTTTAATTTTACGGCTCTACGTTATAAACTTGTGTGGAAGCACTTGGGGGTTCAAATTGCTCACCAAAGATCTAGATTAGTTCTTAGGGGGTCTAGTTTCCCAAATGGGGTCATTGTGGGGGGTTTCCATTGTTTTGGCACTTCAGGGGCTCTCCAATGCAACATAGCGTCCAATCTCATTCCAGCCAATTTTGGTTGGAAAAATGTCAAATGGTGCTCCTTCCATTCCGAGCTCTGCATGCGCCCAACAGTGGTTTCCCCTCACATATGGGGTATCAGCGTGCTCAGGACAAATTGGACAACAAATTTTGTGGTCCAATTTCTCTGTTACCTATGGAAAATAAAAAATTAGTGACTAAGAGATAATTTTTGTGGGAAAAAAATAGGATTTTTTATTTTCATGCCCGGGCATTATAAAACTTGTGTGAAGCACTTGGGGGTTCAAAGTGCTCACCAAAAGATCTAGATAAGTTCTTAGGGGGTCTAGCTTCCAAAATGGGGTCACTTGTGGGGGGTTTCCAACTGTTTAGGCTCATCTGGGGCACTACAAACGGAACATGACCCCATCAATGGTTTGCATTCCAAAACGTTATGCTCCTTTCCAAGCCTGCGTGGCGCCCAAACAGTTTCCCCCCCCCCAATATGGGGTTCAGCGTATCAGGACAAATTGGACAACAAGTTTTGGGGTCCAATTTCCTTGGGAAAAAAACAAAAAATTTGGGACTAAAAAATCATTTTTGTGGAAAAATTGTTTTTTTTTTTTTTTCACACCCAGGCATTATAAACTTTTGTGAAACACTTTGGGGTTCAAAGTGCTCACAACAGATCTAGATAAGTTCTTAGGGGGTCTAGTTTCCAAAATGGTGTCATTGTGGGGGGTTTCCCACTGTTTAGGCGTATCAGGGGCTCTCAAACACGACATGGCGTCCAATCTCACTCCAGCCAATTTTTAGTTTGAAAAAAGTTCAAACGGCTCCTTCCTTACGGCTCTGCCGTGTGCCCAAACAGTGGTTTTCCCCCAAATTGGGGCATTGGCGTACTCAGGAGAATTTGCACAACAACTTTATCTGGCCCATTTTCTCCTTTTACCCTTTGAAAATAAAAAAAAGTTTGTAAAAGATCATTTTTGTGGCTAAAAAAGTTAAATATTAATTTTTCCATCCACGTTGCTTCAGCTCCTGTGAAGCACCTGAAGGGTTATTAAACTTCTTGAATGTAGTTTTGAGTAGCTTGAGGGGAGCAGTTTTAGAATGGTGTCACTTTGGGGTATTTTCTGCTATATAGCCCGTCAAAGTGACTTCAATTGTGAGGTGGTCCGTTAAAAAAAATGGCTTTGTAAATTTTGGTTGTAAAAATGAGAAATCACTGGTCAACTTTTAACCCTTTAATTTCCTAACAAAGAAAAATTTTGGTTTCAAAATTGTGCTGATGTAAAGTGGACATGGGGGGAAATGTTATTTCTTAATCATTTTGTGTGACTATTTCTTGTTTTAAGGGAAAAAAAATTCAAAGTTTTGAAAAATTGCAAAATTTCAAAATTTTCGCCATATTTTTGCGTTTTTTCAAAAAAAAAACCAAGGTATATCGAAGAAATTTTACCACTAACATGAAGTACAATATGTCACGAGAAAACAATTCAGAATCGCGAAGGATCCGTTGAAGCGTTCCAGAGTTATAACCTCATAAAGAGACAGTGGTCAGAATTGTAAAAATTGGCCCGGTCTTTAAAAGTGCAAACCACCCTTGGGGGTGAAGGGGTTAATGGGGGATAAATGTAAGGTCATGCACTTGGGTAGAACAAATAAGATGTATATTATGTGCTTAATTGTAAAATACTGGGCAAAACTGTCACTGAAAAAGACCTGGGTGTATGAGTGGACGACAAAACTACATTAGTGGCCAATGTCAGGCAGCTGCTGCCAAGGCAAATAAAAAATGGGATGCATTAAAAGAGGCTAGATGCTCATTAGGAGAACATAATTTACCTTTTATACAAGTCACTAGTGCGACCACACTTAGAATCTGTGTGCAGTTCTGGTCTCCGGTGTATAAGAAAGACATTAGCTGAACTGGAGCGGGTGCAGAGAAGAGCGACCAAGGTTATTAGAGAAATGGGGGGTCTGCAATACCAAGACAGATTTTACACTTGGGGTTATTTAGTTTGGAAAAACGAAGGCTTAGGGGGTGTTCTTATTACAATGTATAAAATATATGAGGGGGACAGTACAAAGACTTTCTAATGATCTTTTTACTCTTAGACCTGTGACTGGGACAAGGGGACATCCTCTACGTCTGGAGGAAAGAAGGTTTAGCCATAATCACAGACGCAGTTCTTTACTGTAAGAGCAGTGTGGACTATGGACTCTCTGCCATCTAAAGTTGTAATGAGTGATTCCTTACTAAAATTTAAAAAGGGACTGGATGCCTTTCTTGAAAAGTATAATATTACAGGTATATTCCTAGTTTCCTAGATACTGCGTTGATCCAGGGAGCTAGTCTGATTGCCGTATGTGGAGCGGGAAGGATTTTTTTTCCCAATGTGAAGCTTTCTGTTTGCCATTGGGTTTTTTTTTTGCCTTCCTCTGGATCAAAAATGTTAGGGCAGGTTAGGATAGGATTGGGTTGAACTAGATGGAAATTAAAGTCTTCCTTCAACCTTATAACTATGTTACTATGATACTATGTTACTATCTAAACAAAGCTCCACCAGTGTTAAAAAAAAAAAGAATTTTTTTGCTGCATCTTGCCTGTAGAATAATTGTGGGCATAGTAGGTGTGTGGTACTCATTCTATTAGGCCATCTATACAAAGCTCAAACAGCGTTCAAAAAAAAATTTTTTAGCTGCATCTTGCCTGTTAGAATAAGTGTGGGATAGTGCAGTGTGTGGTACTCATTCTTTTAGGCCATCTATGCAAAGCTCCACCAGTGTTCAAAAAAAAAGAATTTTTTGCTGAATCTTGCCTGGACAATAATTGTGGGATAGTAGCAGTGTGTGGTATCATTCTATTGGGCCATCTATACAAAACTCCACCAGAGTTCAAAAATAAAAGAATTTTTAGCTGCATCTTGCCTGTAGAATAATTGTGGGCATTAGTAGCAGTGTGTGGTACTCATTCTATTAGGCCATCTATACAAAGCTCCACCAGAGTTAAAAAAAAAAGAAATTTTAGCTGCATCTTGCCTGGACAATAATTGTGGGCATAGTAGCAGTGTGTGGTACTCATTCTATTAGGCCATCTTTACTAAGCTCCCTAGTGAGGAAGGTGCAGGAGCCAGGAAGAAGTGGAGGACGAATGGCGATGGGCATGGAAGATCATCAGATGAGGGAGACCTTGATCACATTTTCTGTTGTGCGAGGTTGGGGGGAGGGCAGAGGAAGGAAACGGATTCTTACCTGCCACAACACAACAGGGACTTGGTGCTCCTGGATGGCAAGACACATGAGTGCCTTCTTGCTGCACTACCTGCAACATGACCCTCGAATTGTCAGAATTTGAAATAATCCTGATACTGGGCAGCCCACTGTTAGATCCCCGGTACAAAAGTAAATTTACCCGAAATAAACTCCAGCCATAGAAAGGGATTCACGCATGCAGGAGTATCAGCAGAGACTGTTGCAGAATCTTAATGTGCTTTTTCACAAAACACCAGTGGTGCACATAGTGAATTCACAGTTCTAACTTGAACACCGAGGGACTGTCGTCGAGTCTTCAGCACTCAAACCGTAACAGAAATACAGTATCTGCTGGTGTTAACAGCAATTTTGCGGAATCCTTTCATCACTTTTTTAGCCCATCCTTTGCAAGGCCCAGGAGACAAGAAAGTCAGACCTTAGTCAACGCCTAGAGACGATGGTACAGGAGTATTCCAACTGAACATGGAAGCCATGACTGTGTCACTGGACCCTTGCTCTTTTTGGGGGTTCCATTGGATAAATGGCCGGAGCTTGCCATTCACGCTTGGAGATCTTGTCATGCCCCGCAGCCGCGTTCTCTTTGAAAGTGTGTTCAGCGCTGCTGGTGGTGTGCTGACAGAAAAAGCGCACGCGGCTGTCCACTGCCAATGTAGACAGACTCCGTTCATAAAGATGAACAAATCATGGATCCGCAAGGACTTTTCTACCCCTGTGTCATCCTGGGGAGAGTAAAGCTTGAGGATTGGTTAAAATCAACTCACCAAACGTTTTAAGCAACTCTGGGGCAATTGATTGCTACTTAAGTGGTGCCTGTGCCCCAAATTTTTGGAAAAAATGGAGATCTTTTTGGAGTCCCCTTGCTGTGTTTTACGTGACGTTGGCATCGTCAATTACAGGTGGGTTGGGTCTTCCCCCCCCCTTTTAACCATAAGAAACTACATACACTATGGCTTGGGGTAACACAGATGGTAGAGTGTCAAGACTGAGCTGTTTACTCATACTATAGCCTGGGAATCAGAGGTCTGCTCCAAAGCTTCAGTGTCTGCTAGTCAGTGGTGTAGCCACCGGCTGTAGATCTAATTAAAATTTTTTTTGCAAATTCCTTTTTTTTTGTGGTGAAAAAGTACAAGAAAATACAATATACATAGTAAAAGAGGTAGCATAACTATAAATGTATGCATAACAACAGTACATTGGGGGGTACAGGGAGGGTTTTCCATCAATATCCAGATCAAGCATGTATTTTTCTTTGCAATAATTTTATTCAATTTTCAAGGTCGGGAAGGGAAACAATAGGGAATGAGGAAGGGAAAGAGGGAGATAGAAGGAAAGGGAAAGGAAAAAGCAGGAAAGGCAGTGAAGGAGGAAACAATATGAAATTGTAACTATAGTACATTAGTGAAAAAGTTTATAACATAAAATGAACTACCGTATATACTAATGTATAAGCCGACCCGTGTATAAGCCGACCCCCCTAATTTTGCCACAAAAACTGGGAAAACTTATTGACTCGCGTATAAGCCTAGGGTGAAAAATGATTATGCCCCATATGATGCTCCACAGATTATGCCCCCATATGCTGCACAGATTATGCCCAATTTGCTCCACAGATTTGCTCCAGATTATGCCCAATATGCTTCAGAGATTATGCCCCATATGCTCCAGATTATGCCCCCATATGCTCCATATTATGCCCTCATATGTTCCACAGATTATGCCCCCATATGCTCCAGATTATGCCCCATATGTTCCAATTATGCCCCCATATGCTCCATATTATGCCCCATATGGTCCACAGTTTATGCCCCATATGCTCCAGATTATGTCCCCATATGTTCCACAGTTTATGCCCCCATATGCTCCAGATTATGCCCATATGTTCCACAGATTATGCCCACTGTTCCACATTATGCCCCCATATGCTCCATATTATGCCCCCATATGTCCACAGCTTATGCCCCCATATGCTACAGATTATACCCACATATGTTCCACAGTTTATGCCCCATATGCTCCAGATTATGCCCCATATGTTCCACAGATTATGCCCCATATGTTCCACAGCTTATTGCCCCCATATGCTCCAGATTATGCCCCCATATGCTCCAGATTATGCCCCATATGTTCCACAGCTTATGCCCCCATATGCTCCAGATTATGCCCTCATATGCTCCAGATTTGCCCCATATGCTGCACAATTATGCCCCATATGCCCCATAGTATTAGGCCTCATATGCTGCTGCTGCAAAAAAAATGACATACTCACCTCTCGTCGCTGGGGGCCAGGTGCCGGTGTCTGAGCAGGCAGTGGCACTGGCGCGCTATGAGGGACAGGTGCCGATGTCACCGCTCGCTCAGGACCCCGGCACCTGAGATATTTACCTGTCCTCTCTGCACGCTGGTCCTCGTCTGACTCCTCTTGGCTGTGAATGATCTGGCAGGGGGCGGGGCGCTGTCACGCTGTATCACGATACACATATGATGTCAGTAATCAATACTAAGAGGGACAACATGCAATATAAACATAAATAGGAAATCTCAACATGTACATAAAGTATAGTATTACCTGACATAATATCGTTGCACTGTGGGTGAATCCTGAAGACGTATAATGCTGTACTCAGGCTGCAGGTGGACCGGGGTCTATGCTGACCTAGACTGGGGACCTGACTAGTCCTCAACTGGAGGTACTGTTAATGGTACAGAGGTCCAGGCCGCCAACGTAACCCTGTCTCCTATAAGTCCCTGACAACTGTAATCTAGTCCTCAGAAGGACCCTGATTACACACAGGGAATAGGCAGGTTTACTGCTTAACAAACAGTACAGACAAACGAGACAGACAGGGGGGTAAAGTAAATACTGTCTTGCATTACAACACTTAAACACAGAGGGAACACCAAAGGTCTAGGAGATAAACTATAAGCAAGGAGAGGAGAAACAACAAGGAGCTCTTAGCTTAAGTCTTCTCAGAACGATCCTATCTGCAGTCTGTATGAATGCTTTCACCGGCATCTAACACACAGACTGGCAGGAATATAAAGGAAGCTAATTAGTACATAATCAAAAGCAGCCGGGCGAGGCTGGACCCAGCCTTAGCAAAGAGCTAGGTAAAATTAACTCCCTCACTACCAAACACAAAGTAACAGCAACTCAGCTGCGAGAAGTCAGAATGTGCAATCGCGACGATCTCGTGGCGATGCACCCATGACAGTACCCCCCCTTCTACGAGGGGCCTCCGGACCCTCAGGGCCAGGTCTGCCCGGGTAAGTTGTGTGGAAGGTCCGAACCAATCGATCTGCGTTAACCTCCGACGCAGGGACCCACGTCCTGTCCTCAGGACCATACCCCTTCCAATGAACCAGGTACTGAAGGGACCGACGATTCATTCGTGAGTCAATGATCTTCAACACCTGAAACTCCAAGCTACCATTGACCACCACCGGAGGAGGAGGCAGAGGCGACGGTATAACTGGCGCCACGTACCTTTTAAGCAACGATTTGTGGAACACATTGTGGATTTTAAACATAGGAGGGAGGTCCAGACGAAATGCCACAGGATTAACTATAGAACTGATCCTGTATGGACCGATGAACCTGGGACCCAGTTTCCAGGAGGGAACCTTGAGTTTTAAATTCTTGGTAGACAACCACACCAGATCGTTCACACTTAGGTCCGGACCAAACACTCTCCTCCTATCAGCCCTCCGCTTGTAACGGTTCCCCATAGCACTCAGACCATTCAGCACTCCTCTCCAAACTGAAGCAAGTGACGACGAGAATCGTTCCTCCTCAGGAACCCCAGACGGACGGGTATGTGGGGTCTTAGAGCGAGCACAAACTCCACAGGACGCGACAAAAGTTATTACCTCTTTATTTAAGTTAGGCCACCAAAACCGGTGAGAAACGAGATCTACAGTTGCTTTACTCCCTGGGTGTCCTGCCAAAGCAGAATTATGATGTGCCTTGATAACTTTTTGTCTTATCTGATTAGGAACAAACAGTTTCCCTGGAGGTCCTACAGGGCGTCCCCCTGAGCCTCCAATACCTCCTCCTCAAGCTCAGAGCATACAGCCGACACTACCACTCCCTCCTGAAGGATAGGAACCGGGTCATCCGTCTTTCCGGCCCTGAGAAACTACGAGATAAGGCATCAGGCGGCAATTTTATTGAGCAGTCATACGCGCGATGAGGAGGTAACTCTTGACACCCCTCCTCTGAGAACACATCCTCCAAGTCCTCCAGAAAAGGAGGCAAGGTCCTAGGCATGACCGCACCGATGACCGTGTTCATGCAGTTATTCTTGCAAAATTCACCCCACTGGCTTATCTCTCTGGATTGCCAATCAATCACTGGGTTATGTTTAGCCAACCAAGGAAGTCCCAACATAATAGGAGTAGGAAGACCCTCCAACACATAACAAGACAACTGTTCTTTATGTATTGCCCCTACTCGAAGGTTTATGTTATGAACAGCTTGTACAAAGCTACCTTGACCGAGAGGTCTGGCGTCAATAGAAAGTATAGGGATCGGTTTGGCCAATACACTCAGTTGCATACCTTGCACCTGGGCAAACCGAGCGTCCACCATATTAGCCCCAGACCCACTATCAAGAAGAACAGAAATCCTCTCAACTCTCGCACCAACCACCACCTCCGCAGGCACGAGAAATTGAGACGGACCTGGGGACGAAATACTACTCCCAGGTTGTCGTCCACCACACAACCTGGGATTAACAGTTTTTCGGTGACTTTTTTGCTCAATGAGGCACGGGAGGGACACCCCCCAACAAAATGTCCCTCTCTCCCGCAGAAGAAACACCTTCTTGTCTTGCGGCGCACCGCTGATTCCCTCCTACAAAATGATGTCCCTCCCAACTGCATAGGTTCCTCAGAACAGAGCAGGGGAACCTCAATATAAGGGACTTTAGTAGTGGGTGGAGTCATAACAGGGGGCGGAGTTACCTCGCACCTCCCCCGAAGCCGTCTATCAATACGAATAGCAAGGGCCATAGCAGCCTCCAGTGACGGAGGAGAATCATATTGAGCCAAAATCTTTTAATTTGTCAGATAACCCTTGACAAAACTGGCTCCTAAGAGCTGGGTCATTCCACTGAGTATCTGTGGCCCATCTACGGAACTCAGAAGAAAATTCCTCCGCCGGACGATCTCCCTGCTGTATCCTACATAACTTCGTTTCAGCAAGGGAGACCCGATCCGGGTCATCATACACCAGACCCAGGGCAGCAAAAAATCGATCTACTGACTGGAGGGCCGGGGAGCCCGGGGGAAAAGAGAACGCCCAGGATTGAGGGTCCCCTTGTAAGAGCGAGATGACAATTCCCACCAGTAGTATAGGAACCCCAGTATTCGTCAAACTCAATTTGACAGGTCGACACGCCCCCTATCATTTAATCCGTCTCCCTGTCAGCTTGATCCAGGTCGTCACGCCCCCTGGCTGAACTTTGCTCAGGCTGGGAAATCTGTGGCTGAACTTTGCTCAGGCTGTGAAATCTGGTCTGCTGGATTTTTATTCAGTGCCTTTGATTAGTCTGTGGAGTTTTTAGTGTATTAAAGGGTAGTTTTAACTCCATCCGTAGATGTAAAGCTATTTTCTAGCAGTGAATGCCCTGACATGAAATGTAAAGGGTTTGTATTAGAAGCACCCAGTAAATGTCTGTATTAGAATCCATCAGTAAATGTAAAGCTATTTTCTAGCAGAGGAGAGAAACTTTTAAGGACCCAGTAATTGTATAAGGAGTTCTAGTTAAATACAGACTTCTGTATATAACTAGTATATAAGGATTTTTAGTGAAATTTGTTGTTAGAAGTCTAAATATTTTTCTATCTACTGGCTAACATGGTACAAAGATATACATCTTTACAGCACCATAGAGGTAATTTATCTATGTGTGTGTTTCACACAGGACAAGTTCTGTGATCCGTCTTTTGTGTGGGAAAAGTCAACAATTTTTATTAAGGTCTAAAATACATTATCATGGATAAAAATCCAAAAGAGTGGGATATACAGCATGCAGAAAAAATAGCCAAATGCAGACAGGTGTGAATTACATTCAAATCAATATATAATAGTGCACATCGACATATCTTATATGTTATAGCGATAATAGACTAATCCGGGGCTATACAATAATAAACTCCATATATTTGTCCGTATATATGCAATCTATGTAACTCACAATATCCCCCAATAGGCAGACATATATGCACTATATATAGGATTATAAGTATCTCAATGAATCAGGTATATCAATAAAGTAACTTCTCCATCACAGTTGCTAATATAATGATGTTACCATGTGAGTGCAGAGCTCACAATACATACTGTGCGTGCATATGAAGTCAATTAGCACATCCATATGAGGAGCTATATCAAAAAAGCAGCGCCATAGATGTGAGATCATACCTGAATGCTGCTTGGCACCCCTTGTGTATAGTCCTCATTTCTAACAGTGTTTTTCACAGATAGATCACTTCAAGAAAACTGTCCCGACAGTTCATCCCTATAGTGTAGTTTAATGTATCAAGGTGTGTGTACAAGGTTTGGAATTGTCAGAATGAGTGAAGGTCGATGCTACGGTAATTCAGGCAAACAGTAAATAGTATTGCATTGTGTATAGTCAGTGGGATCTTTTAAAACCAACACATTTATGTGTATTCTGATAGCAGTGCCCATAGAATGAGTGAAGGTCGATGCTATTGTGACATGTTAGAAACCACATATACTAAATAGCCCATTCAGGCAAACAGTAAATAGTATTGCATTGTGTATAGTCAGTGGGATCTTTTAAAACCAACACATTTATGTGTATTCTGATAGCAGTGCCCATAAAACCGAAGGTTTCTAGCAAATATAATATGTACTAATGTGATTTTAAAACAATGGGTTTCTGAAGGGTCTTCCCACACTACCACTCTGTGGGAAGCTGTGTGGAAATGACAGGCATAAGAGATCATTCATATTAAAAACGTTTATTGCCAGAAATAATCATGATTTTACTGTAATAAATAAATACATCTCAAAGACATTTCAAGCATTGAATTAATTGTGACACCAAATACAAATTTTATTAAGGTCTAAAATACATTATCATGGATAAAAATCCAAAAGAGTAGGATATACAGCATGCAGAAAAAATAACCAAAGTGTTGACATGAAGTTACAGCTCAAAGACATATACATTATCATGAATAAAAATCCAAAAGAGTGGGATATACAGCATGCAGAAAAATAGCCAAATGCAGACAGGTATGAACTACATTCAAATCAATATATAATAGTGCACATCTCCATATCTTATATGTTTATAACGATAATAGCAGTCTATGTAACTCACAATATCCCCCAATAGGCAGACATATATGCACTATATATAGGATTATAAGTATCTCAATGAAGCATGTATATCAATAAAGTAACTTCCCCATCACAGATGCTAATATAATGATGTTAGCATGCAAGTGCAGGGCTCACAATACATACTGTGCGTGCATATGAAGTCAATTAGCACATCCATATGAGGAGCTATATTAAAAAGCAGTTGTGTATAGTTGGCCAATCAAATATTAGTTATGCGTTAGCTATCAGTGTCAACCATAGCAGCTCTCAGAGTTTTACTGTATTAAAGGGTAGTTTTAACTCCATCCGTAGATGTAAAGCTATTTTCTAGCAGAGAGTGCCCTATTTGTGCACTGACATGAACTGTAAAGGGTTTGTATTAGAAGCACCCAGTAAATGTCTGTATTAGAATCCATCAGTAAATGTATGTAAAGCTCATTTCTAGCAGGCTTGTATAAATGTCCCCCAGTAAATGTGTAAAAGTTTGGAACTGATATGGCTGAATGTAAAGGTGATTTCTAACACTCTCTGTTAGAGATGTCTGGAACTACATTCAAATCAATATATAATAGTGCACATCTCCATATCTTATATGTTATAACGATAATAGCAGTCTATGTAACTCACAATACCCCCAATAGGCAGACATATATGCACTATATATAGGATTATAAGTATCTCAATGAAGCATGTATATCAATAAAGTAACTTCCCCATCACAGATGCTAATATAATGATGTTAGCATGCAAGTGCAGGGCTCACAATACATACTGTGCGTGCATATGAAGTCAATTAGCACATCCATATGAGGAGCTATATTAAAAAGCAGATGTGTATAGTTGGCCAATCAAATATTAGTTATGCGTTCACTACCACTGTCAACCATAGCAGCTCTCATGATGCTAGCTATTCTGATCAGCTTATCATATCAACCATGAAGCCTCTTTTAACCCCTTCACAATAATGTACAGAGGGGTTTTTATGTTTTAATACTGATAGACATATTGTGAACGGACATATAGGGTCCATGTGAGATACCATATTTTTCAAATATTAGTTAAGCGTATATTTCAACATTTTGCTCCTTCACAGATTTATTTTACATTATTTTTTTTTATTTTGCTTAAGGATCGTGTACAGAGGAGTTTTTATGTTTTAATACTGATAGACATATTGTGAACGGACATATAGGGTCCATGTGAGACATGTCTGGACAAGTCCGGGCATGTCTGGGCATGCCTGGACAAGTCCTGGTCACGGGACAGCCGTGGAAAAAACAATACTGAAATTCAAAAACTATGTGCTGGCCGTTACCAGAAAGACCTATTTGGCACAGGCCTACACCTATGCAGCGGTTTTGACCACTACTCAACAAAAATGGCTACAAACTTTTTAACATATCTGTGTTTCGGACTATCATGTCATAGCAGAAGCACCCTATGCCATGTACTCTAGACCATAATATTCGTTTTTGATCACCATTCAACAAAAAATTGCGGCATGTTGAGACGTGTCCGGCCTATTTTGGCACATGACAAATGTTTCTGACTCTCATGTCATACCAGAAGAACCCTGTGCCATGTACTCTAGACCATAATATTCCACATCGGGTATGGGAACTACATAGCTTTGTTTTCTCAGGTATTTAAAAAAGTGTGGAAAACTGAAAATCCCGCGACCTGTGGTAATTTAGTGAGAACCATATAGACAAATCGGGTATCGTCACACACGAGACAACGACACCTCGGGCTATCACATTTACCATTAGTTTTCAAAAATCAGCTCCTTAACAATAAAGTAAGAATCGTAGTGTCCTGCATTGTGGTCTATAAATGTATAGTTTGAAAATTCACCGTTGCTAAAGAACAGTAAAAAGGCGTGCGTACAACTATCAACCCCAAAACTCTCACCACTATCACAAACATCTATAAATGTATAGTTTGAAAATTTACAGTTGCTAAAGAACAGTAAAAAGTCGTGCGTGCAACTATCAACCCCCAAAACTCTCACCACTATCACAAACACTATTGCCTAGATGCGCCCAGCGAGAATTTCCGTATGTGTGTATCAAGATGCTCCCTGCTATGACCGAATGTTTGCTCGTGGATGCTGGCATTTCCAGTGACATCATAGTTGTGTAAATGCGCAGGGGCACGTGTATCGATCCCTAGGGTGTAATGCGTGATCATTTTAATTATTTTTCAATTCATAACCACACGTTCTCAGGCAGACAGGTTTATTTCACAGAAGTTGACTGTACAGTTGCATAATCTTTGTTTAAAATCATACATTTGCATAATTTTGTTTAAAATCGCACAGCTCTGCAATAATGTCGGGTGTTGGACATGCACTTATCAGTCTTTCATACGTGTCGCAGAAAGATTTTAGTCTGTTCTGCGAGAGTTTATTATGCACGTACTGTGCAGACATGTCAAGAAACATTTTGGTGTGTTCACCAGTCCATACGGGTGTTGGTGTGTAAGGCGATCGACCATCATCCTTCTGCTTCTTACTTACACGACGGCGCGATACCGCGCGTTTCTTTGGTGCTAATGCATCGGCTGAATTGGCAGCTGCTGCTTCCGCGTTGCTATTTGCAGATTCTGTAGCTTGACACAGACGCATATTCTTAAGCCGACTACTCTCAGCATTCCCGGGGTGCTCGGTTGGCACGTCGTTTTCTTCACGATCTGCGACACACCCGTGTGAAAGAGGCTCCGTTCTCACCTCCGTTCTGTTCTCAAATCCATAATTGCGCTGCTGCAAAACTCGCGAATGACGATCCTCCGTAACTAAAGAAAAGATACGTGGTGTAGTTAACCGCTAAGTGGGGGAGATATAGGAAGAGCTACATGAGCCACTTTACTCTGATTCAACGCGATATTTGTAAAGCTACTAGCACCGATTATCTGTGAAACCGATGCATGATTGTTTGTATAAGTACACTATAGAGCGGCCTAGACATATATACTTACAAGTATGCCCGGGTGCGGATCTACAGAGAATGCTGAATTAACAGACATCTCGCTGCTGGGGCGCCGCCGTATGGGGCTGTTTTCTCCCTCAAACTGCAACCTCACGGGCGATACTTTAGCAGCTGTAAATAAAATATAGCATACATGAATGCGCACAACACATTCACAAAGCTAACTTGACACACGTAAATAAAATATATCTACTAGTTACCGCAGAAATTTTTATCTGCGTGTATAAGTACACTATAGAGATGCGTAGACATATATGCTTACAAGTATGAGACGTGTAGTGTAGTTCAGAGATTGGTGAATTAAACGGTGTGGAGGTGCTCGGGCGTTTTCGTATGGGTGTGTTTTCTTTTTCAAGCTGCAGCCTCCTGCTCGTTAGTTTAACATCTGTAAATAAAATATAACTATTACTCGCCACAGAAATGATATCTACGCGGGCCACACGCACAAAGCTAATACAGGGTAATGATGTTTGGGGGTTCTGTCGTGAAATATTACTTCTACAATATTGCATCAACGCGGTTAGTCGCTATGATCCCTCTGTAAAACATGAATGGGATGTTTTTTCTGCCTTAGCATGGGGGGCAGTGACAGAGGGCGTGTTCTCTCTGCTAGCCCTAATAAATACGGGTAGCTCACAAGCAATACAGTTCGCACTTGTTCACAACTCACAGACCACAACTCCGATCTGAACAGGACTATAGTGAGTATTTTTACGGATTTCGTTTCAATTATATTTAAGTCTGTGTAGTAATTGCATGAATAGGTTACCCTTGTTTTCATAGTTGGTCTTTAGAGCTAAAGTGCGTATTTTTATGTCTTTTGTTTCAGCTAT
Organism: Oophaga sylvatica; assembly: GCA_033576555.1. NCBI lineage: Eukaryota > Metazoa > Chordata > Amphibia > Anura > Dendrobatidae > Oophaga > Oophaga sylvatica. Next base: position 493,310,946 of record JARQOD010000004.1, on the reverse strand, counting down.
ATTTAAGTTTGTGTAGTGTTTGCATGAATAGGTTAAGCGTGTTTTCATAGTTGATCTTTAGAGCTAAAGTGCGTATTTTTATGTCTCGTGAATATCCACGTTTGTTTCAATTATATTTAAGTTTGTGTAGTATTTGCATGAACAGCTTAGTCGTGTTTTCATACTTGATCTTTATTTGCTTTAATTTAATAGAGGACCCTTTTTATTCAAGATGGAGTCCAGATATTCTCGCGTTCAATATTCTGCTTTGCTTTCACCAGAACAATCGGGTAAATTTTACACCGTATATAGTGTACGTCGTATTGTGTCGGGCTGTCTGAGTCTGCGCTTTGTATATATAAACGATATATTTCATTCTTATTTAAGAGAGGGAGTCCATTCAGACTACTCCTACGAGAACCGGTTCATTACGCAGAACCTGTTAGAGGAAGGCAACTCTGCTAGCGGGCGACGAGCTTCAAGCTCTCACCAGTCTGTCACAGGCAAGAAACCTATAGCTATATCATATGTTTTAAACCTATGTATCTAGACGTGTAAACGTGGTAGCTGTAAATTTATAACGCCTACTATTAATATTAATAATTAATATAGACTGCCGCTAAAATCCATACAGTTAATTTTATTTTAGCTGACTGGGTCGTTAGCTAGACATGTTTTAATAATATAAACATTTTCTCATACAGATACAGCTGTAGCGGACTGGGCGGTTGGAAACACCGTGGCGGCTGAGCCGCTCGAGCATCGCGATTCCGATGTTGAGATCGTGGAGGATCCCCAGGATTCAGATGTCGAGTTTGTCGAACCGGACTATAATCCTCCCAACACTCCTAAAAGATGGGGTGATTCGCTAAGCACACGGCTCTGGAATAGAAAAGGTAGCGGGTCCTTGAAACCCGGGTGATATGTGTGTTTGTATCCTCTGTACCCTGTGACCCCACCGATAACTAGTGGGTATATTTTATTTACGCGCGTTACGATAGCTTTGCGAATTTAGCTTTGTGCGTGTGGCCCGCGTAGATATCATTTCTGTGGCGAGTAATAGTTATATTTTATTTACAGATGTTAAACTAACGAGCAGGAGGCTGCAGCTTGAAAAAGAAAACACACCCATATGAAAACGCCCGAGCACCTCCACACCGTTTAATTCACCAATCTCTGAACTACACTACACGTCTCATACTTGTAAGCATATATGTCTACGCATCTCTATAGTGTACTTATACACGCAGATAAAAATTTCTGCGGTAACTAGTAGATATATTTTATTTACGTGTGTCAAGTTAGCTTTGTGAATGTGTTGTGCGCATTCATGTATGCTATATTTTATTTACAGCTGCTAAAGTATCGCCCGTGAGGTTGCAGTTTGAGGGAGAAAACAGCCCCATACGGCGGCGCCCCAGCAGCGAGATGTCTGTTAATTCAGCATTCTCTGTAGATCCGCACCCGGGGCATACTTGTAAGTATATATGTCTAGGCCGCTCTATAGTGTACTTATACAAACAATCATGCATCGGTTTCACAGATAATCGGTGCTAGTAGCTTTACAAATATCGCGTTGAATCAGAGTAAAGTGGCTCATGTAGCTCTTCCTATATCTCCCCCACTTAGCGGTTAACTACACCACGTATCTTTTCTTTAGTTACGGAGGATCGTCATTCGCGAGTTTTGCAGCAGCGCAATTATGGATTTGAGAACAGAACGGAGGTGAGAACGGAGCCTCTTTCACACGGGTGTGTCGCAGATCGTGAAGAAAACGACGCGCCAACCGAGCACCCCGGGAATGCTGAGAGTAGTCGGCTTAAGAATATGCGTCTGTGTCAAGCTACAGAATCTGCAAATAGCAACGCGGAAGCAGCAGCTGCCAATTCAGCCGATGCATTAGCACCAAAGAAACGCGCGGTATCGCGCCGTCGTGTAAGTAAGAAGCAGAAGGATGATGGTCGATCGCCTTACACACCAACACCCGTATGGACTGGTGAACACACCAAAATGTTTCTTGACATGTCTGCACAGTACGTGCATAATAAACTCTCGCAGAACAGACTAAAATCTTTCTGCGACACGTATGAAAGACTGATAAGTGCATGTCCAACACCCGACATTATTGCAGAGCTGTGCGATTTTAAACAAAATTATGCAAATGTATGATTTTAAACAAAGATTATGCAACTGTACAGTCAACTTCTGTGAAATAAACCTGTCTGCCTGAGAACGTGTGGTTATGAATTGAAAAATAATTAAAATGATCACGCATTACACCCTAGGGGATCGATACACGTGCCCCTGCGCATTTACACAACTATGATGTCACTGGAAATGCCAGCATCCACGAGCAAACATTCGGTCATAGCAGGGAGCATCTTGATACACACATACGGAAATTCTCGCTGGGCGCATCTAGGCAATAGTGTTTGTGATAGTGGTGAGAGTTTTGGGGGTTGATAGTTGCACGCACGACTTTTTACTGTTCTTTAGCAACTGTAAATTTTCAAACTATACATTTATAGATGTTTGTGATAGTGGTGAGAGTTTTGGGGTTGATAGTTGTACGCACGCCTTTTTACTGTTCTTTAGCAACGGTGAATTTTCAAACTATACATTTATAGACCACAATGCAGGACACTACGATTCTTACTTTATTGTTAAGGAGCTGATTTTTGAAAACTAATGGTAAATGTGATAGCCCGAGGTGTCGTTGTCTCGTGTGTGACGATACCCGATTTGTCTATATGGTTCTCACTAAATTACCACAGGTCGCGGGATTTTCAGTTTTCCACACTTTTTTAAATACCTGAGAAAACAAAGCTATGTAGTTCCCATACCCGATGTGGAATATTATGGTCTAGAGTACATGGCACAGGGTTCTTCTGGTATGACATGAGAGTCAGAAACATTTGTCATGTGCCAAAATAGGCCGGGACACGTCTCAACATGCCGCAATTTTTTGTTGAATGGTGATCAAAAACGAATATTATGGTCTAGAGTACATGGCATAGGGTGCTTCTGCTATGACATGATAGTCCGAAACACAGATATGTTAAAAAGTTTGTAGCCATTTTTGTTGAGTAGTGGTCAAAACCGCTGCATAGGTGTAGGCCTGTGCCAAATAGGTCTTTCTGGTAACGGCCAGCACATAGTTTTTGAATTTCAGTATTGTTTTTTCCACGGCTGTCCCGTGACCAGGACTTGTCCAGGCATGCCCAGACATGCCCGGACTTGTCCAGACATGTCTCACATGGACCCTATATGTCCGTTCACAATATGTCTATCAGTATTAAAACATAAAAACTCCTCTGTACACGATCCTTAAGCAAAATAAAAAAAAATAATGTAAAATAAATCTGTGAAGGAGCAAAATGTTGAAATATACGCTTAACTAATATTTGAAAAATATGGTATCTCACATGGACCCTATATGTCCGTTCACAATATGTCTATCAGTATTAAAACATAAAAACCCCTCTGTACATTATTGTGAAGGGGTTAAAAGAGGCTTCATGGTTGATATGATAAGCTGATCAGAATAGCTAGCATCATGAGAGCTGCTATGGTTGACAGTGGTAGTGAACGCATAACTAATATTTGATTGGCCAACTATACACATCTGCTTTTTAATATAGCTCCTCATATGGATGTGCTAATTGACTTCATATGCCCGCACAGTATGTATTGTGAGCCCTGCACTTGCATGCTAACATCATTATATTAGCATCTGTGATGGGGAAGTTACTTTATTGATATACATGCTTCATTGAGATACTTATAATCCTATATATAGTGCATATATGTCTGCCTATTGGGGGGTATTGTGAGTTACATAGACTGCTATTATCGTTATAACATATAAGATATGGAGATGTGCACTATTATATATTGATTTGAATGTAGTTCCAGACATCTGTAACAGAGAGTGTTAGAAATCACCTTTACATTCAGCCATATCAGTTCCAAACTTTTACACATTTACTGGGGGACATTTATACAAGCCTGCTAGAAATGAGCTTTACATACATTTACTGATGGATTCTAATACAGACATTTACTGGGTGCTTCTAATACAAACCCTTTACAGTTCATGTCAGTGCACAAATAGGGCACTCTCTGCTAGAAAATAGCTTTACATCTACGGATGGAGTTAAAACTACCCTTTAATACAGTAAAACTCTGAGAGCTGCTATGGTTGACACTGATAGCTAACGCATAACTAATATTTGATTGGCCAACTATACACAACTGCTTTTTAATATAGCTCCTCATATGGATGTGCTAATTGACTTCATATGCACGCACAGTATGTATTGTGAGCCCTGCACTTGCATGCTAACATCATTATATTAGCATCTGTGATGGGGAAGTTACTTTATTGATATACATGCTTCATTGAGATACTTATAATCCTATATATAGTGCATATATGTCTGCCTATTGGGGGATATTGTGAGTTACATAGACTGCTATTATCGTTATAACATATAAGATATGGAGATGTGCACTATTATATATTGATTTGAATGTAGTTCATACCTGTCTGCATTTGGCTATTTTTCTGCATGCTGTATATCCCACTCTTTTGGATTTTTATTCATGATAATGTATATGTCTTTGAGCTGTAACTTCATGTCAACACTTTGGTTATTTTTTCTGCATGCTGTATATCCTACTCTTTTGGATTTTTATCCATGATAATGTATTTTAGACCTTAATAAAATTTGTATTTGGTGTCACAATTAATTCAATGCTTGAAATGTCTTTGAGATGTATTTATTTATTACAGTAAAATCATGATTATTTCTGGCAATAAACGTTTTTAATATGAATGATCTCTTATGCCTGTCATTTCCACACAGCTTCCCACAGAGTGGTAGTGTGGGTAGACCCTTCAGAAACCCATTGTTTTAAAATCACATTAGTACATATTATATTTGCTAGAAACCTTCGGTTTTATGGGCACTGCTATCAGAATACACATAAATGTGTTGGTTTTAAAAGATCCCACTGACTATACACAATGCAATACTATTTACTGTTTGCCTGAATGGGCTATTTAGTATATGTGGTTTCTAACATGTCACAATAGCATCGACCTTCACTCATTCTATGGGCACTGCTATCAGAATACACATAAATGTGTTGGTTTTAAAAGATCCCACTGACTATACACAATGCAATACTATTTACTGTTTGCCTGAATTACCGTAGCATCGACCTTCACTCATTCTGACAATTCCAAACCTTGTACACACACCTTGATACATTAAACTACACTATAGGGATGAACTGTCGGGACAGTTTTCTTGAAGTGATCTATCTGTGAAAAACACTGTTAGAAATGAGGGCTATACACAAGGGGTGCCAAGCAGCATTCAGGTATGATCTCACATCTATGGCGCTGCTTTTTTGATATAGCTCCTCATATGGATGTGCTAATTGACTTCATATGCACGCACAGTATGTATTGTGAGCTCTGCACTCGCATGGTAACATCATTATATTAGCAACTGTGATGGAGAAGTTACTTTATTGATATACCTGATTCATTGAGATACTTATAATCCTATATATAGTGCATATATGTCTGCCTATTGGGGGATATTGTGAGTTACATAGATTGCATATATACGGACAAATATATGGAGTTTATTATTGTATAGCCCCGGATTAGTCTATTATCGCTATAACATATAAGATATGTCGATGTGCACTATTATATATTGATTTGAATGTAATTCACACCTGTCTGCATTTGGCTATTTTTTCTGCATGCTGTATATCCCACTCTTTTGGATTTTTATCCATGATAATGTATTTTAGACCTTAATAAAAATTGTTGACTTTTCCCACACAAAAGACGGATCACAGAACTTGTCCTGTGTGAAACACACACATAGATAAATTACCTCTATGGTGCTGTAAAGATGTATATCTTTGTACCATGTTAGCCAGTAGATAGAAAAATATTTAGACTTCTAACAACAAATTTCACTAAAAATCCTTATATACTAGTTATATACAGAAGTCTGTATTTAACTAGAACTCCTTATACAATTACTGGGTCCTTAAAAGTTTCTCTCCTCTGCTAGAAAATAGCTTTACATTTACTGATGGATTCTAATACAGACATTTACTGGGTGCTTCTAATACAAACCCTTTACATTTCATGTCAGGGCATTCACTGCTAGAAAATAGCTTTACATCTACGGATGGAGTTAAAACTACCCTTTAATACACTAAAAACTCCACAGACTAATCAAAGGCACTGAATAAAAATCCAGCAGACCAGATTTCACAGCCTGAGCAAAGTTCAGCCACAGATTTCCCAGCCTGAGCAAAGTTCAGCCAGGGGGCATGACGACCTGGATCAAGCTGACAGGGAGACGGATTAAATGATAGGGGGCGTGTCGACCTGTCAAATTGAGTTTGACGAATACTGGGGTTCCTATACTACTCCCACCCTCTGCTCTTCACTCCCCGATGACCGAGGCCGCAGCCGAAAGTATAATTGACATGCCTCCCGGAAGGTAAAAAATTTGTCCCGCCCACCAGTGAACCTGTCCGGGAGAGCAACCTTAGGTTCAGATCTGGATTGCTCCGGGGGGACAAAACCTTGGACTTAATGTCCGTAAGCTCCATGGACAACCTCTGCAACTGCAGGGCAAGCTGGGCTACTGGATCCATGGTAGCTGGGGAGAATCTTTAGTTGGGCCGGTGAAAATGTCACGCTGTATCACAGATACACATATGATGTCAGTAATCAATACTAAGAGGGACAACATGCAATATAACACATATATAGGAAATCTCAACATGTACATAAAGTATAGTATTACCTGACATAATATCCGTTGCACTGTGGGTGAATCCTGAAGACGTATAATGCTGTACTCAGGCTGCAGGTGGACCGGGGTCTATGCTGACCCTAGACTGGGGACCTGACTAGTCCCTCAACCTGGAGGTACTGTTAATGGTACAGAGGTCCAGGCCGCAAACGTAACCCTGTCTCCTATAAGTCCCTGACAACTGTAATCTAGTCCTCAGAAGGACCCTGATTACCACACAGGGAATAGGCAGGTTACTGCTTAATAAACAGTACAGACAAACGAGACAGACAGGGGGTAAAGTAAATACTGTCTTGCATACAACACTTAAACACAGAGGGAACACCAAAGGTCTAGGAGATAAACTATAAGCAAGGAGAGGAGAAACAACAAAGGAGCTCTTAGCTTAAGTCTTCTCAGAACCGATCCTATCTGCAGTCTGTATGAATGCTTTCACCGGCATCTAACACACAGACTGTCAGGAATATAAAGGAAGCTAATTAGTACATAATCAAAAGCAGCCGGGCGAGGCTGGACCCAGTCTTAGCAAAGAGCTAGGTAAAATTAACTCCCTCACTACCAAACACAAAGTAACAGCAACTCAGCTGCGAGAAGTCAGAATGTGCAATCGCGACGATCCTCGTGGCGATGTACCCATGACAGGCGCTCACTAACGACGTCATCGCGCCCTCTGCCTGAACATTCACAGCCAGAGGAATCAGACGAGGACGCAGCGGTGGACCGAGGACGGGTAAATATCGCTATACTCACCCCTCCACCGCGCGTCTCTGCAGCCTCTCTCCTCTTCTCCCGGTGCTCTCCGCAGTGCTTCAGTCCTGCAGCGGTCACGTGGTACCGCTCATTAAAGTCATGAATATGTGCATATTCATGACTTTAATGAGTGTCGCCATGTGACTGCTGCAGGAAGGAGCCGGAGATCGTGGGAGAAGCAGGGGGGCTGCAGAGACGGCGCCGGCGGAGGGGTGAGTATGATCCGACACCCCTGCTCACCCTCCCCCGCCGACCCCCGTATATGACCCGCGTATAAGCCGAGAGGGGGACTTTCAGTCCTAAAAAATGGGCTAAAAATCTCGGCTTATACATGGGTATATACGGTAATAAGAAAGAAAACAGACAAGTACATTTCGTATATTAGGGAAACAATTACATCCATTTGGACCATTTTTTGAAGAATTTATCGCAGTGGTTATTAACTAATGCTAGTTTATATTCAAACGATTTATGAAGTGTGATTTTATCTACAATGTCTTGAAAAGAGGGTGACTCTGATTTTTTCCAGTTGAGAGCAATGCTGTTTTTGGTTACCAGTAGGATGTGGACTATTAATAATCTCAAATGTGGGTAAATTTTTTAAGTATTTAGTGTGAGAAGGGCAAATTGAGGTGTTAGTAGAATTTGTTTAGAAGAGATGGCATTAATAGGACCCAAAACTTTCTTCTAGAGGGGACGGATTTTCGGGCATTGCCAGAAAATGTGGAGGAGATTACCATAACAACTACAGTTTCTCCAATCTCCAGCAATTAGGTGAATGAATTTTGTTAATTTTAGATAAGCTAGCAGCAGTAAAATACCACCTTGTGAGGAGTTTGTGGTATGATTCTTGAAGGGCCATAGAGAGAAAAGATGCATAGGAAAGCGTACATACATATTCCCATTCAGAGTGATCAAACGTTAAATGAAGTTCCGACTCCCATTTAACCAAGTTTTGTGTTTTGACCAACTGCGTGCTGTGGTTAAACCATTGGTAAACGTAGTTAAGACTCCAAAAAATTTTATGATCTAAGTTGCAAAGTAAATTTAAAACCGGTTCAGAAATCCGAGGGCGCACTTGCAGGAAGACATAAATTTGTTCCTTGAGAATAATGGAGTGAAAAAATGATAGGGAGGATGAATGGAAATGTTCTTTAATAAAAGAATAAGGATAGAATTTAGAACCATCGTAGATATCTCCCAGTTTCTTAATACCCAATTTGAGCCAGAGAGGGTCCAAGACCAATCCCCTAGATTCATGGATAAGAGATAATGGAATATTCTTGAGGATATGGATTTTATCAAAACCCTTTTTTGGTTTAGCAAGCCTTTTCCAGGCCTCAATGGAGGGCTGGAGAATGGGGTGGGAACTATAAAGAATTTGCTTGTTTAAGAGAAAACCTAATACTAACAAATGGGGAGGTTTGTAGTTGTTTAAAAAGAGTTCTAAATCGTACCAGGCAGGAGGGTCTAATTATGAGGCCACCAAAAACAGCTCTGTTTGATCAGATTAGCAGAGTAATAAGCCGAAATGTTCGGTAGTCCAGCTCCACCATAAATTTTTTGATTATAAAGAACATTTTGAGCCACTCTGGCTTTCTTCCTACCCCAAATAAAATGATTAAGTGAGCTTTGCAAACTGGTAAGGAATGAGGAGGAGATTTTCAAGCATGTATTTTTCTGTATGAAAGATAGAGAGAGAGGGAGCGGACCACGGTAGACCACCAATCAATAGAGTGCGATTATGATCATTGTTGTGCCGACATCACAGATAACTTTAGTTGGGGCCTTGATGGTAGGCGTCTGAGTTATTTAAATCAATACAATTCCTCCAAATTACACAGTATCTATCATCATCAGCCGGTGAGATGGCAATCATATGCTCCATCCTATTAAGGAGGGAGATCTGCGCAAACCATTCCTCCACAGTGGGTGGGTCTCTGCTTTTCCAGTGTCGTGGAATGACATTCTTAGCCACCTGTATTAGGTAGCCTATTGATGAGCTTTTATAACTACGTTTACTTATTGGTAACATTGATAAAAGGAGGGCTTCGGGCGTATTAGGGATAGTCCAACCAGTTATTTTCTCAATCATGGGAACCACCTTTGCCCAAAATGCATTTATTATACAGCATGCCCACCATATGTGTGACATTGTCCCTTCCCCCTCCCCACATCTCCAACATCTATCTGAGACCACTGGATACCATCTATGAAGGACTGCTGGTACCCAGTACCATCTAGAGATAATTTTGAAGGAGGTTTCCTGAGCTTTGGACCCTATTGAGGTTTTATGTGTTAGGAAGAAACATTTATCCCATTTTGAGTCAGAGAAGGACTTCCCCAGTTCCCTTTCCCATTCACCGCAGAATCTTGGCCTATTGTCAGTTACCTGGGCAATGAGGAGATTATACAGTAGGGAGATGGAGTATATAGGGGGTGACAATGATAGGCTCAATTTTTCAGAGTTTGTGAGATGTCTATGAAGATGTGTGCGCTTCTTCACAGTTGAATAGAAGTGTTGTAACTGGCTATATTCAAAATTTGCCTTCGGAGAAGTGGCTCTTCCCTGTAAAAAGTCATTGAGGGGGAGCAGCAAAGTATTGGAGATGACATAGAAAATAATATCAGATGGGATTTATTTGAACCAAGAAATCTATTTGCAGATAGTCCTGGTGGGAAATCTGGATTATCTGAATTCGGGAGCAAGGGGCCCTGGGGGTCAATTGAGGATAAGCTTTTTTTTGGGGATCTCAAAGCCAAAGCAGTGGCATAAGTACTATATGACATGAGACCAAGAGAGGGGACAATTAAATGGGCGCACCACGGGAGAGTGCTAAGAGCTTTAGGACAAATGGATTGAGCTATTTTGACCCACAATTTCCCCTCCGAATGATGGAAGAAGTTGAGGATTCTAGCGTGTACTGCTGCCATGTAATACCTTCTACTATCCGGAAGGCTAAGGCCCCCTTTTTGTTTGTGTCTGATCAGAACGTCCCCCGAATGCGTGGACGCCCACATGCCCAGATAAATCTGCAAAAGCTAATGCGTAGTCTTTTCCAAAAATTTGAGGGAATTATTATAGGAAAGATGTGTATCTTCGTACCGTGTTAGCCAGTAGATAGAAAAATATTTAGACTTGAGAGTCCTCAGTGGTTGATACCTTTTAATGGCTAACTGAAAAGATGGTAACAAATTGCAAGCTTTCGAGACTACTCAGGTCTCTTCATCAGGCATAGACTAATACAAAATCTGAAGAATCACATATTTATACACAAAATAGCACAGAAAAAATGCAATAGGTAAGACAAGTGACATGAAGCAGAACTGTCATTATGGCAGAGGGATTAACATAAATATGACTAGTTCATAGATAAGGAGTGAAGGTTTTATTACCCTCTGATTGGGGTCTGGTATTGTGTTGTGATGACCCTAAAAGGTCAGGGAGGCAGATTCCTTAATTGTTGTAGAACGACATAAAACTCTGGGATATATTCATCCCAGCACTAAGAGTGTCAAAGGTCATCATAAGTTTATATTCCCAGACTTTTCTATCCTTCTCAGATTTGAAGTTAGATTTTAATACAAGTAATTCCATATCTGTCATGCTATGACCGGGCATACAAAAGTGTTTGGCCACAGGTAAATCCATTCTTTTTTCTCTTATCGTGTGGCGATGAGAATTCATCCTTGTTCTCAGTTTTTGCCCGGTCTCCCCCACATACAGACCCCCAGTTGGACATTTAGTACATATAATGAGGTACACCACATTAGATGTGATGCAGCTGAAAGTACCTGGTATCTTGTAGTCCTGATGGGAGTTGGGGATCTTTATCCTGTCCGTGGTCATTATAGATGTACAGGTCTTGCATTTCTTTTGTCTGCAAGGAAAGGTTCCTGCAGCTGTTGGGGAGGACAGGGAGCTTCTGACAATGATGCTTCTTAGATTTAGCGGGAAGACAGGTGGATTAGTCGTGCAGCAGAGTGTAGGATGGACTGGAGTGGTGCCAGAGTGCTAGAGGGGAGGCCAGACAGTAGGAGGTTGCAGTAGTCGAGGCGGGAGATGATAAGGGCGTGCACTAGTGTTTTTGTGGTTTCATGGTTTAGGGAATTATTATTATTTATTATTATTATTATACATTTATATAGCGCCATTTATTCCATGGCGCTTTACATATGAAAAGGGAAAAATATAGACAGATACAATAAACATGTGCTAGACAAGGGACACACAAGTACAGAAGGAGAGAGGACCCTGCCCGCGAGGGCTCACAGTCTACAGGGATGGGTGAGAATACACTAGGAGAGGGTAGAGCTGGTCGTGCGATGGTTCAGTAGACTGAGGATCATTGCAGGTTGTAGGCTTGTCGGAACAGGTGGGTCTTCAGGTTTTTCTTGAAGGTCTCCGTTGATGGTGAAAGTCTGATGTTTTGCGGCAGGGAGTTCCAGAGTATGGGGGAAGCCCGGGAGAAGTCTTGTATGCGGTTGTGGGAAGAAGAGATGAGGGGGGAGTCGAGAAGGAGATCTTGAGAGGATCGAAGGTTGCGTGTAGGTAGGTAGCGGGAGACCATGTCACAGATGTATGGAGGAGAAAGGTTGTGGATGGCTTTGTATGCCATGGTTAAGGTTTTGAACTGGAGCCTCTGGGCAATAGGAAGCCAGTGAAGGGCCTGGCATAGTGGGGAGGCTGGGGAATAGCGGGAAGACAGGTGGATTAGTCGTGCAGCAGAGTGTAGGATGGACTGGAGTGGTGCCAGAGTGCTAGAGGGGAGGCCAGACAGTAGGAGGTTGCAGTAGTCGAGGCGGGAGATGATAAGGGCGTGCACTAGTGTTTTTGTGGTTTCATGGTTGAGGAATGAGCGTATCCGGGAAATATTTACCACGGGAATGGTTTGGAAGAGGTATAAGAGTTTAGGTAGGACGTTCATTTTTAGTATATTTATTATGCCGAACCTGGAAAAATCCTTCACCGTCCAACAAGTAAGATCTCTATGGAGTTGTTCAATAGAGGGCCCAAAATTAAGAAAAAATAGATGGAAGAGGTCTCTGTGAATACGAATTCCTAAGTATTTGATACCCTGTGAGGGCCAGGCAAAGGGAAAGTTTGACTGGATGGAATCCTGTATGGATTTGGGGAGGGAAACATCGAGGGCCTCAGACTTCGCTGCATTGATTTTAAAATTTGACCATGTACCAAAGTGATCTATTTCAGCCATAACAGCAGTGATGGATATATGTGGTTCAGTGTTATATACTAGGACATCATTCATCAGCATATGCAGAGCACTTGTACTCGGTGCCTCCCACCTCAATCCCCCTAATATTGGGGTTATCGTGAATTGATGAGAGCAGGTGCTCCATCACTAGGATGTATAAGAGAGGGGACAGAGGACATCCCTGCCTTCTCCCATTGGTGATTATGAAAGGTGATGATAATGTTCCATTTATCTTCAGCCTAGCTGATGGATTGCGATACAGGGCCATGATTTTGGCTATAAAAGGGTCCCCAACCCCAAGCTTTTTAAGAGAATAATATATGGCGTGCCAGGAGACTCTATAAAAAGCTTTCTCAGCATCCAACGAGAGTATCTAATTACAAATTTTTAACTGCATCTAGCCCAAACAATAATTTTGGGCCTAGTAGCAGTGTCTGCTAGTCAGCGGATTAACCCAGCTGTTAAGCAAGCTACACCACCTGTACTTTGGACACTTAATTTTTTCAAAGGAAATGCTTCGGGCCCCCGGGACACTCAGTGAAGAAAATAGGGGAGGCACCCCAAGGCACAGGGGCTGTGACTGGTGGTAGGACGCCTTGCGGTGGACCGCCCAGCTCGATAAAAGCTTTTTAACTGCAGCAGCTTTAGTGGACGCTACTGGAGCTGGAATTACCGCGGCTGCTGGCATGAGACTTGCCCTCCAAAAGATCCTTGTAAAAGGATTTAAAGTGTACTCATTCAAATTAGAAAGACAATTTAAATTAAAAAGATTAGACCTGCCTCCACCGCTGGGGGGCTCGCTCGACCCACCAGCGGACAGGCACCAGTATTGAAAGAGGGGGGCTGGCCTTCTGGGTCCACCGCAGCTCTGGCACAACCCCGGCGACATGCAGGTCGCATGGGCAGGAACGGACTGGCCGTGTCGGCTTGGCACTTTTTTTGGTTTAGAAGGGCATGACATGCCTATATCTGTGTCTCCCACTCCTTTTACTCCTCCAAATCTTTTCTTTTCGCATGACTATATGTACTTGTCACTTTTCCTTGTGTTAGTTGTGTCTTCTAAACAGTTTGTCAGCTTTTGGACACCTTTGAAGTGTTTTCTATGTGTTTTCTATGTGTTTCTATGTGTTTTGTTTGCCTGCCATTGGTTTTAACGGTGTTCGAACCTCATCTGAGAGCAGTTTAATGTAGAAAAATAGACCCTGATTCCAGCGATGTATCACTTAGTTTACTGGATGCAGCAGTTGTGATTCAGAACGCTAACCCCTCCCACACCACAGCTTTCTATGTACATTGTCTACCGACAGTGAGCTGCTTATCAGAGGAGAGGTCGTGGTCAGTCTAGCAGTCATGTGATATCTAGATCCAGCAGTGATAATCACCTGTGATAAAACCTTCATTGTAATTAAACAGCACACAGACTGACGCTTAGCTGAATTTTGTGTTTTAACCCCTATAGCATGCTGTCCTCAGAATGAGTAGCAAAAACCTGCTGACTTATTTCCTTTAATGAATATATCACTCACATTTAATTTACAAAACCAGGACAAAATTACAAATTATCTCATCTTTGTTCAGGACCAAAAGCTACTCCCTGAAAAAAAAAAATACCATCGTCCCAATGCAACATTGGATGTAATGCTTTTCTCTAGTGTTGCATTGTGACCTGCAACACACTACTATAGCAACACATTCGCAAATTTTTCCAAATGTGATGGATTTTCTATCAATGGTCACAAACTGCACACAACCACTTGTCTTGAACTTCAATCAAGGACTTTGTTTATTTTTATCAGAGTGAGACTGTCAGCATTTTCTGTTGACAGCTGAAAGCGCCTGTCTGCTATGACCCCCTATCCCTGTGGAGACCAGACAAGATGTTAGCGGCAAGGCAGCACAACACCTCCAAGGCATAGAGGGACTGCTCATGCTAGGTGTCCAGCTTTGAGACCCAATAGTTGAAGGTTACAGAGGAATTAGGGAGTAAGCTGGTTTTGTCGGCCAGGTATTGCTTGACCATCTTTAAGAACCTCCTTGTCAAAAGTGCTCATTTATCAGGTCATGGACGCAATGTAGCCCTGCCTTTGCTGTACCTTGTCTGGGTATCCCTTGCCTCTCCTCCTTGGTTGGGCAAGAAAGCTTTGGCCTGCCGCTAGTGTTGGGAAGGAGAATTTTTTTAACATATTTTCCACTATACCCTTCTGGCATAACACCGGTTTAATTGACCTATACACCCCAGGAAGGAGAGATGAAAGGTTCTCCTTGTAGCATGGGTCTAGCAGGGTGAACAACCAGTACTCTTTTTTGGCCAAAATGAATGTAACGCGAGGGTCACTGGAAAGGCAGCGGTACATAAAGTCTGCCATATGGGCCAATGTCCCTACAGCCACCACTTATCTGTCTCCACCATGATGTTTCCTCTCCATCTCCATCTCCTCTATTTCTTTCTCCTCATTCCCCTCCTCAGCCTATCCACATAAGAGAGACAAGATGAAGCTTGTGTGGATACTAGCCTCTCTTGTGCTAGCAGCCAGCTCTTGTTTCTCTTCTTGCTCCTCAAATTCCACCTCCTCATTGTTACCCATTCCACGCTGAGCAGATGAGATGAGCCTGGGCTAGATAGTATCTCCCTGTCTCATGTCTTCCTCAATCTCCACTTCTTCTGCATGCAAAGCTTTAGCTTCAATTGTGAGCAGAGACTGTTTATGTAGGCACAGAAGCTGGACCTTTGCACTGATTATGGCATCGTCGCCGCTCACCATCTTATGTGAAGTCCTCAAAGTCTTGAAGAACAGTACAAATATCAGACATCCATGCCCGCTCTTCAGTTGCTATATGCGAAGGCTACCTAGATTACCAATGGGTATGTTGGAGCTTTTATTCGACAACTAGCCTCTGCTGCTCACAAAGCCTTGCCATCATGGGCAGTTCCAGTGTGTGTGGTGACACATAGTCGGTGAGCTAGCACTTGCATACACGGCTGCAGTATTGCCAGGGTGGCGGCAGCTATAGTTGACTTGCGGAGATGGGAGCTGATGAGACGTACCTTGATCAGAAACTTTGGCAAATCTAGGTAGGTTGTGAGAAACCGCTGAACCACTAAGTTGAGCAGGTGGGCCAAGCATGGTGCATGTGTGATCTTGCCAATCAACACAGCCACCACCAGGTTAAGGCCATTATCACACACGACCATACCTGGCTGGAGGTTCAGTGACAAAAACCACAGATCTATCTTCCCCTCTCGCTTCCTCAAACTCAATGTGGACAAATCTGAACTCATCATCTTTCCTCCATCTCACAGACCTTCCTTACCTGTTCTATCTATCACAATTAACGACATCACACTTTCCCCCATACCGGAAGTTCGCTGCCTTGGAGTAACCCTTGACTCTGCCCTGTCCTTCAAACCGCACATCAAAGCTCTTTCAACCACCTGTCGCCTTCAGCTCAATAATATTTCCAGAATCTGGCCTTACCTCAACCCTCAATCTACTAAAATGCTTGTGCATGCCCTCATCATCTCCCACCTCGACTATTGCAACATCCTTTTCTGTGGCCTCCCTGTTAACACTATCGCACCTCTCCAGTCCATCCTTAACTCTGCTGCCAGTCATCTCTCTCCTTGCTACTCCTCCACTTCTCCCCTCTGCAAATATCTTCACTGGCTCCCATTCCCTCTGTGTATCCAGTTCAAATTACTAATATTGACCTACAAAGCCATCTATAACCTGTCTCCTCCATACATCGCTGAACTAATCTCCCGATATCTTCCCTCGTGTAATCTCTGGTCCTCCCAAAACCTCCTTCTCTCCTCCACAATTATTAGCTCCTCACCTAACCGCCTCCTAGACTTCTCCCGAATATCCCCCATCCTCTGGAATTCTGTGCCCCAACACGTCCGACTATCAACCACATTCGGATCCTTCAGATGGAACCTGAAAACCCACCTCTTCAAGAAAGCTTACAGCCTGCAATGACCCCGCTGACTCGTTACCACTAACTGAGCTACCACCTCACCATCACCAGAGCTGCTGCAACTCCCCAACCTACTGTCTCCTTCCCCACCATCCTGTAGAATGTAAGCCTGCAAGGACTCTGTATCAGTTTGTCATTGTTAGTATGTTTACTGTAAGTGATACCTGTAATTTGTATGTAACCCCTTCTCATGTACAGCACCATGGAATCAATGGTGCTATATAAATAAATAATAATAATCTGGTCTTATTCCTTTAAGTATCTATGCCGTGGTGTGCGATTTGTCTTCTAGACAAATTAGCTTCAGTAGAGCCTGTTGCCGCTTTGCTGAAGCAGTGCTGCAGAGCTTCCAGCTTCTTGTTGATGTAGGCAACATGCTCTGAGATACCAAATCTGAGATGGAAGATGAAGAGGAGCAGGAAGGGGTGCAAGAAATGCTGTAGCAGGTGAAGGAAACCCTGACAGAAGTATGGCCAACAATCCTTGGCATCAGTAGAACATGTGCTGTGCCAGGGTGGATTTTTAAAAAAGTCCAGACTAGGGTACACCTAACGCTTCATGGTGAAATTCATGAATGTCGGTGCTCTGTGGAGCAGTTGCTCTCTTTCTCCCTTTGGTCACCCACTGTCTCTTCCTGCCTGTTTTGGTGTTGCCGAGCCCTCAACTTCAGCTCTGCTGGTCTCGCTCTGCATGCCAGCTTCCCAGATTGGGTTGGTGACTTTGTTATCCACCATCTCATCTACACTGCTGCACCCTGGTCCTCCTGACTTGATGGACATTTTGAATCTCTGGTTATGCCCTTTGGCCTTAGCAATGCCCCAGCCACCTTTCAACTTTTATTAATGATGTATTTCGAGATTTCTTGGATCAATTCGTTGTGGCTTATCTCGATGACATTCTTATATTTTTAGACACCTTGAAAGAACATCGCAGGCACGTCCAGTTAGTCTTGGAACGACTACAGGAGAACCATCTTTACATTAAACTTGAAAAATGTGAGTTTGAACAAACCAGTATCCAATTTCTGGGATATATCATCTCCCCAGAAGGTCTGAGCATGGATCCCAGCAAAATCATGCTGTAGTGGACTGGCCTGTTCCAAGAAATTTAAAAGACGTCCAGCGTTTCATAGGATTTGCAAATTTTTTACCGAAAATTTATAAAGAACTTTTCATGGATCATACTACCAATTACTACACTAACAAAAAAAGACCAAAGCATTTTCTGGTCTCCGGAGGCACAGGAGGTTTTTGACAAGTTGAAAACTCTTTTTTCGTCTACTCTATTGTTAATACACCCAAATCCTGAATTGCCATTTACTGTCGAAGTGGACGCCTCGGACTCTGCAGTGGGAGCCTTCTGTCTCAGCGAGTTGGGGACAAAATGCAACTTCACCCATGTGCGTTTCTTTCCACACCATGTCATCTGCAGAAAAAAACTACGACATCGGTAATAAAGAACTGTTGGCCATTAAAGTTGCTTCTCCGAGTGGAGACATCTTCTGGAGGGTGCCAATCACCCTGTGACTGTCCTCACGGACCACAAGAATCTTGAATTCCTCCGTACAGCAAAAAGATTGTCTGCAAGACAAGCACGATGGGCCTTATTTTTCTCAAGATTCAATTTTATAATTTCTTACCGGCCTGGTTCAAGAAATGGCAAGGCTGATGCCCTGTCCAGGATGTGTTCGGAACCTCAGGAGAGGTCTAATAATGACGATACAATTCTAGGCCCTAAAGTTTTTTTGGGAATATTGCACTCTAAAGGACTATGTAATAGAATTAAAGATGGATACCAAGAGGACTCTTTCCTTAACCATCCTTCGGAAGACGTCGATCTTTCATTCAAAGAGGGGTTTTGGATGCAGAAACACAAAATATATGTACCTGAATCTTCTCGCCTTGAAGTCCTCAAAAGTGTCCATGATTCTAAACTGGCAGGACATCCTGGAGTTGCAAAAACACAAGACTTACTACTTTGTTTCTTTTGGTGGCCGAATTGTAGGAAGGACGTGAGGAAATATGTTTCAACCTGTTTAACATGCGCACGAAACAAGACCCCACGATCGTCTCCTCTAGGACTCCTGCAACCACTCCCAGTTCCATCCAGGCCTTGGGGATCTATTTCCATGCATTTTATTGTGGAACTACCCCCTTCCAAACAGATGACCGTCATCCTTGTCACAGTGGACCGACTCACAATAATGGCCCACTTTATCCCAACTGAAGGAATTCCTACTGCTGAAAAAACTGCAGAACTGATGATCAAAGAGGTATTCAGGTTACATGGAATTCCTGACAGCGTGGTGTCTGACAGAGGCATTCAGTTTACGTCAAAATTTTGGAAGAGTTTCTGTACAGCCTTGGGAGTCACTGTGAATCTTTCGACCGCTTTCCATCCTCAGTCCAATGGCCAGACGGAGAGAACGAACCAGACTTTGGAGCAATACCTCCGTTGTTTCATTTCCTATCTTCAGGATGACTGGGTGGATTATTTACCAACAGCAGAGTTTGCCTACAAAACTCCATACATAGCGCTACATCTCAAACACCATTTTTTTGCTAACTATGGATTACATCAGTATTTATCCCTAATCTGCCAGTGAACACTCCATTCCTGCTGTTAATGACAGGCTTGCAAAATTACAGGAATCCCAGAAGGAACTATCAGAGATGTTACTCAAGACCCAGGAAGAATATAAGGAAGCAGCAGATAAACATCGGAGAGTGCCCCTGCTCTTCAGGTTGGAGACAAAGTTTGGCTGTCCACTAAAAATCTAAAGACCCAGGTGCCATCCTCCAAATTGGGTCAAAAATTCATTGGACCTTTTCAAATTTCTGCAAAAATTAACCAGGTTGCTTTTCGTTTAAAACTTCCCAACAATGTTATTTCCTTCAAAATAACAATCTGGCCACAGAAACCAACACTGCAATTATCAGGTTTGTGCTTCATCACAACTATTTTTCTTTTGGGAACAATTTATACCAACGTGCATGGGCAGCGCCATGGGAAGAAAAAGTCCCAAAAATTTGCAACCTATTTTGGCAAAAACTGGAGGGGGGGTTTTTTGTATCTTGCCCAATTAAAACCTTTTGCATACTTCCGCACATTGTGATTCTAAAAATCGGACGGCCCAAAAAGATAAATTGCCCTTCCAATAACTTCAAATACCAAACCCAACCATAAGTCCCCCTAAATTTTTCAAGCCCTCAAATCATTTTCGGACTTGCCCAATAATCAAGGACAACGCCTACAAAATCAATTTACATAACCCCCAAGGCTCCAGCATACTTAGGGGGAACGCTTTCACCAAGACACAAAAAAAAAATCCATCATTACAGTCAAGTTGAGATTATTGGATTGTTCAGACGTAAAGAATGAACTACAGCGCACTCTGGGAATACATTCCTACAACAAGGATACCCCCACTGGTAATAGAGAAAATCCAGGGGGCAACAAGAATCCCAAGAACCCCCTCCGGGATTACAAATGGGGGGACAAAGGGTACCTTTTGGTTCATACAACCCCCACATGAGCATCCTAAGGAAAATGGGCTACCCCAACCCTATTCCAAGGAAAAAATTTAAAAAGAATATTCCCAGAACTACCACCCTCTCCTCAAACAGCCCCTAAATTAAGGGAAATCCCTTGTCAAAGTGTCCTTTGTCCCCATCAGTACTGGAAATTCCTTGAAAACCAAAAAAAAATGCAAAATTGTACCCCACATATTCCCAACAAATCAGTCCGTGTACCAAACCAAATGGACTAAAGGTTGGGTTCCTTTTATGTCGCCCCTCCAATGGGGTACATGATACAATGCACAAGGGCCCCGGAGCTATCTTAAAAGGGGGGAAACCATGCAAAAACTACAAACGGATTAAAAATTACACAGACATACACAGGAATGAAAGGGGCACGTGTGGGAAAAATTTTGGAAGGACATGTTTCCGACTTAAAAGTTTAAAAATAAAAAGGTCTTTTAAGGGGACAGGGGAGAAAAAATTGGGAATTAAACTTATTAGGATGTTCAATCTTTGAACTAGGAAAAACTTAACCCTGGTTATAGGTTTTCCCACATAGACACAGTTCCACCTTTACCGAAGGACTCAAAAGTACACATTCCCACCACTTCCATTTGTAAAATAATGCTAATTCGATTTCCCTTTTAAGGCATCACCTCCCCGGGCTTGAACAAATTTTTACTTATAAGCATTGTGTGTTTTCTTATTATTTTAAAAGTAATTTGCTGAAGAGGAGACTGGCTCTTAAGCTAGGAAATATAATTTTCTGGTTAGCCCAAAAAAGGTTCACCTTAAATCTTGTCATAATTGGACGGAAAAAATATTCCTTTCTTTTCAAACCCTTTTGGAAAACCCCTTTCCATGAAGAACTCCCACCCTCCCCCAGAAAGGAAGTATGAAGAAAATACATTGTGGATAAGATTTTGGACTCCCCCAAAATTCAGAGGTAAACTGCGTAATTTGGGGG
>JARQOD010000004.1:493239176-493289581 GCA_033576555.1 Oophaga sylvatica | reverse complement strand
GGCACAACCCCGGCGACATGCAGGTCGCATGGGCAGGAACGGACTGGCCGTGTCGGCTTGGCACTTTTTTGGTTTTAGAAGGGCATGACATGCCTATATCTGTGTCTCCCACTCCTTTTACTCCTCCAAATCTTTTCTTTTCGCATGACTATATGTACTTGTCACTTTTCCTTGTGTTAGTTGTGTCTTCTAAACAGTTTGTCAGCTTTTGGACACCTTTGAAGTGTTTTCTATGTGTTTTCTATGTGTTTCTATGTGTTTTGTTTGCCTGCCATTGGTTTTAACGGTGTTCGAACCTCATCTGAGAGCAGTTTAATGTAGAAAAATAGACCCTGATTCCAGCGATGTATCACTTAGTTTACTGGATGCAGCAGTTGTGACTTCAGAACGCTAACCCCTCCCACACCACAGCTTTCTATGTACATTGTCTACCGACAGTGAGCTGCTTATCAGAGGAGAGGGCGTGGTCAGTCTAGCAGTCATGTGATATCTAGATCCAGCAGTGATAATCACCTGTGATAAAACCTTCATTGTAATTAAACAGCACACAGACTGACGCTTAGCTGAATTTTGTGTTTTAACCCCTATAGCATGCTGTCCTCAGAATGAGTAGCAAAAACCTGCTGACTTATTTCCTTTAATGAATATATCACTCACATTTAATTTACAAAACCAGGACAAAATTACAAATTATCTCATCTTTGTTCAGGACCAAAAGCTACTCCCTGAAAAAAAAAAATACCATCGTCCCAATGCAACATTGGATGTAATGCTTTTCTCTAGTGTTGCATTGTGACCTGCAACACACTACTATAGCAACACATTCGCAAATTTTTCCAAATGTGATGGATTTTCTATCAATGGTCACAAACTGCACACAACCACTTGTCTTGAACTTCAATCAAGGACTTTGTTTATTTTTATCAGAGTGAGACTGTCAGCATTTTCTGTTGACAGCTGAAAGCGCCTGTCTGCTATGACCCCCTATCCCTGTGGAGACCAGACAAGATGTTAGCGGCAAGGCAGCACAACACCTCCAAGGCATAGAGGGACTGCTCATGCTAGGTGTCCAGCTTTGAGACCCAATAGTTGAAGGTTACAGAGGAATTAGGGAGTAAGCTGGTTTTGTCGGCCAGGTATTGCTTGACCATCTTTAAGAACCTCCTTGTCAAAAGTGCTCATTTATCAGGTCATGGACGCAATGTAGCCCTGCCTTTGCTGTACCTTGTCTGGGTATCCCTTGCCTCTCCTCCTTGGTTGGGCAAGAAAGCTTTGGCCTGCCGCTAGTGTTGGGAAGGAGAATTTTTTTAACATATTTTCCACTATACCCTTCTGGCATAACACCGGTTTAATTGACCTATACACCCCAGGAAGGAGAGATGAAAGGTTCTCCTTGTAGCATGGGTCTAGCAGGGTGAACAACCAGTACTCTTTTTTGGCCAAAATGAATGTAACGCGAGGGTCACTGGAATGGCAGCGGTACATAAAGTCTGCCATATGGGCCAATGTCCCTACAGCCACCACTTATCTGTCTCCACCATGATGTTTCCTCTCCATCTCCATCTCCTCTATTTCTTTCTCCTCATTCCCCTCCTCAGCCTATCCACATAAGAGAGACAAGATGAAGCTTGTGTGGATACTAGCCTCTCTTGTGCTAGCAGCCAGCTCTTGTTTCTCTTCTTGCTCCTCAAATTCCACCTCCTCATTGTTACCCATTCCACGCTGAGCAGATGAGATGAGCCTGGGCTAGATAGTATCTCCCTGTCTCATGTCTTCCTCAATCTCCACTTCTTCTGCATGCAAAGCTTTAGCTTCAATTGTGAGCAGAGACTGTTTATGTAGGCACAGAAGCTGGACCTTTGCACTGATTATGGCATCGTCGCCGCTCACCATCTTATGTGAAGTCCTCAAAGTCTTGAAGAACAGTACAAATATCAGACATCCATGCCCGCTCTTCAGTTGCTATATGCGAAGGCTACCTAGATTACCAATGGGTATGTTGGAGCTTTTATTCGACAACTAGCCTCTGCTGCTCACAAAGCCTTGCCATCATGGGCAGTTCCAGTGTGTGTGGTGATACATAGTCGGTGAGCTAGCACTTGCATACACGGCTGCAGTATTGCCAGGGTGGCGGCAGCTATAGTTGACTTGCGGAGATGGGAGCTGATGAGACGTACCTTGATCAGAAACTTTGGCAAATCTAGGTAGGTTGTGAGAAACCGCTGAACCACTAAGTTGAGCAGGTGGGCCAAGCATGGTGCATGTGTGATCTTGCCAATCAACACAGCCACCACCAGGTTAAGGCCATTATCACACACGACCATACCTGGCTGGAGGTTCAGTGACAAAAACCACAGATCTATCTTCCCCTCTCGCTTCCTCAAACTCAATGTGGACAAATCTGAACTCATCATCTTTCCTCCATCTCACAGACCTTCCTTACCTGTTCTATCTATCACAATTAACGACATCACACTTTCCCCCATACCGGAAGTTCGCTGCCTTGGAGTAACCCTTGACTCTGCCCTGTCCTTCAAACCGCACATCAAAGCTCTTTCAACCACCTGTCGCCTTCAGCTCAATAATATTTCCAGAATCTGGCCTTACCTCAACCCTCAATCTACTAAAATGCTTGTGCATGCCCTCATCATCTCCCACCTCGACTATTGCAACATCCTTTTCTGTGGCCTCCCTGTTAACACTATCGCACCTCTCCAGTCCATCCTTAACTCTGCTGCCAGTCATCTCTCTCCTTGCTACTCCTCCACTTCTCCCCTCTGCAAATATCTTCACTGGCTCCCATTCCCTCTGTGTATCCAGTTCAAATTACTAATATTGACCTACAAAGCCATCTATAACCTGTCTCCTCCATACATCGCTGAACTAATCTCCCGATATCTTCCCTCGTGTAATCTCTGGTCCTCCCAAGACTCCTTCTCTCCTCCACAATTATTAGCTCCTCACCTAACCGCCTCCTAGACTTCTCCCGAATATCCCCCATCCTCTGGAATTCTGTGCCCCAACACGTCCGACTATCAACCACATTCGGATCCTTCAGATGGAACCTGAAAACCCACCTCTTCAAGAAAGCTTACAGCCTGCAATGACCCCGCTGACTCGTTACCACTAACTGAGCTACCACCTCACCATCACCAGAGCTGCTGCAACTCCCCAACCTACTGTCTCCTTCCCCACCATCCTGTAGAATGTAAGCCTGCAAGGACTCTGTATCAGTTTGTCATTGTTAGTATGTTTACTGTAAGTGATATCTGTAATTTGTATGTAACCCCTTCTCATGTACAGCACCATGGAATCAATGGTGCTATATAAATAAATAATAATAATCTGGTCTTATTCCTTTAAGTATCTATGCTGTGGTGTGCGATTTGTCTTCTAGACAAATTAGCTTCAGTAGAGCCTGTTGCCGCTTTGCTGAAGCAGTGCTGCAGAGCTTCCAGCTTCTTGTTGATGTAGGCAACATGCTCTGAGATACCAAATCTGAGATGGAAGATGAAGAGGAGCAGGAAGGGGTGCAAGAAATGCTGTAGCAGGTGAAGGAAACCCTGACAGAAGTATGGCCAACAATCCTTGGCATCAGTAGAACATGTGCTGTGCCAGGGTGGATTTTTAAAAAATCCCAGACTAGGGTACACCTAACGCTTTGATGGTGAAATTCATGAATGTCGGTGCTCTGTGGAGCAGTTGCTCTCTTTCTCCCTCTGGTCACCCCACTGTCTCTTCCTGCCTGTTTTGGTGTTGCCGAGCCCTCAACTTCAGCTCTGCTGGTCTCGCTCTGCATGCCAGCTTCCCAGATTGGGTTGGTGACTTTGTTATCCACCACCTCATATACCACTGCTGCACCCTGGTCCTCCTGACTTGATGGACATTTTGAATCTCTGGTTATGCCCTTTGGCCTTAGCAATGCCCCAGCCACCTTTCAACATTTTATTAATGATGTATTTCGAGATTTCTTGGATCAATTCGTTGTGGCTTATCTCGATGACATTCTTATATTTTTCAGACACCTTGAAAGAACATCGCAGGCACGTCCAGTTAGTCTTGGAACGACTACAGGAGAACCATCTTTACATTAAACTTGAAAAATGTGAGTTTGAACAAACCAGATCCAATTTCTGGGATATATCATCTCCCCAGAAGGTCTGAGCATGGATCCCAGCAAAATCAATGCTGTAGTGGACTGGCCTGTTCCAAGAAATTTAAAAGACGTCCAGCGTTTCATAGGATTTGCAAATTTTTACCGAAAATTTATAAAGACCTTTTCATGGATCATACTACCAATTACTACACTAACAAAAAAGACCAAAGCATTTTTCTGGTCTCCGGAGGCACAGGAGGCTTTTGACAAGTTGAAAACTCTTTTTACGTCTACTCCATTGTTAATACACCCAAATCCTGAATTGCCATTTACTGTCGAAGTGGACGCCTCGGACTCTGCAGTGGGAGCCATTCTGTCTCAGCGAGTTGGGGACAAAATGCAACTTCACCCATGTGCGTTTCTTTCCCTCACCATGTCATCTGCAGAAAAAAACTACGACATCGGTAATAAAGAACTGTTGGCCATTAAAGTTGCCTTCTCCGAGTGGAGACATCTTCTGGAGGGTGCCAATCACCCTGTGACTGTCCTCACGGACCACAAGAATCTTGAATTCCTCCGTACAGCAAAAAGATTGTCTGCAAGACAAGCACGATGGGCCTTATTTTTCTCAAGATTCAATTTTATAATTTCTTACCGGCCTGGTTCAAGAAATGGCAAGGCTGATGCCCTGTCCAGGATGTGTTCGGAACCTCAGGAGAGGTCTAATAATGACGATACAATTCTAGGCCCTAAAGTTTTTTTGGGAATATTGCACTCTAAAGGACTATGTAATAGAATTAAAGATGGATACCAAGAGGACTCTTTCCTTAACCATCCTTCGGAAGACGTCGATCTTTCATTCAAAGAGGGGTTTTGGATGCAGAAACACAAAATATATGTACCTGAATCTTCTCGCCTTGAAGTCCTCAAAAGTGTCCATGATTCTAAACTGGCAGGACATCCTGGAGTTGCAAAAACACAAGACTTACTACTTTGTTTCTTTTGGTGGCCGAATTGTAGGAAGGACGTGAGGAAATATGTTTCAACCTGTTTAACATGCGCACGAAACAAGACCCCACGATCGTCTCCTCTAGGACTCCTGCAACCACTCCCAGTTCCATCCAGGCCTTGGGGATCTATTTCCATGCATTTTATTGTGGAACTACCCCCTTCCAAACAGATGACCGTCATCCTTGTCACAGTGGACCGACTCACAATAATGGCCCACTTTATCCCAACTGAAGGAATTCCTACTGCTGAAAAAACTGCAGAACTGATGATCAAAGAGGTATTCAGGTTACATGGAATTCCTGACAGCGTGGTGTCTGACAGAGGCATTCAGTTTACGTCAAAATTTTGGAAGAGTTTCTGTACAGCCTTGGGAGTCACTGTGAATCTTTCGACCGCTTTCCATCCTCAGTCCAATGGCCAGACGGAGAGAACGAACCAGACTTTGGAGCAATACCTCCGTTGTTTCATTTCCTATCTTCAGGATGACTGGGTGGATTATTTACCAACAGCAGAGTTTGCCTACAACAACTCCATACATAGCGCTACATCTCAAACACCATTTTTTGCTAACTATGGATTACATCCAGTATTTATCCCTAATCTGCCAGTGAACACTCCCATTCCTGCTGTTAATGACAGGCTTGCAAAATTACAGGAATCCCAGAAGGAACTATCAGAGATGTTACTCAAGACCCAGGAAGAATATAAGGAAGCAGCAGATAAACATCGGAGAGTGCCCCCTGCTCTTCAGGTTGGAGACAAAGTTTGGCTGTCCACTAAAAATCTAAAGACCCAGGTGCCATCCTCCAAATTGGGTCAAAAATTCATTGGACCTTTTCAAATTTCTGCAAAAATTAACCAGGTTGCTTTTCGTTTAAAACTTCCCAACAATGTTATTTCCTTCAAAATAACAATCTGGCCACAGAACCAACACTGCAATTCATCAGGTTTGTGCTTCATCACAACTATTTTTCTTTTGGGAACAATTTATACCAACAGTGCATGGGCAGCGCCATGGGAAGCAAAATGTCCCCACAATATGCCAACCTATTTATGGCGAAACTGGAGGAGGAGTTTTTGTCATCTTGCCCTATTAAACCTCTTGCATACTTCCGCTACATTGATGATCTGCTAATAATCTGGACAGGCTCAAAAGATGATCTGCTCACCTTCCACAATAACTTCAACAAATACCACCCAACCATCAAGCTCACCCTCAACTTTTCAAAGTCTCAAATACATTTTCTGGACTTGACCATATACATCAAGGACAACGCCATACAAACATCAATTTACCATAAGCCCACAGGACGTCCAGCATACCTTAGATGGAACAGCTTTCATCCAAGACACACAAAAAAATCCATCATCTACAGTCAAGCTCTGAGATATATTCGGATCTGTTCAGACAGTAAAGACAGTGAACTACAGCTGCTATCTCTGAGGAATACATTCCTACAACAAGGATACCATCCACTGGTAATAGATGAACAGATCCACAGGGCAACAAGAATCCCAAGAAGCAACCTCCTGGATTACAAACTGAGAGAGGACAACAGGGTACCTCTTGTGGTCACATACAACCCCACATGAGCATCCTAAGGAAAATTGGTGCTGATCTCCAACCCATATTCCACAGAGACCACAAATTGAAAGACATATTCCCAGAACTACCACTCCTCTCCTACAAACAGCCCCCTAACTTAAGGAATCTCCTTGTCAGAAGTGTCCTCTTGTCACCATCAGTGACTGGCACATTCCCATGTAACAACAAAAAATGCAAAACTTGTACCCACATATTACCAACAAATACAGTCCGTGTACCAAACACAAATCAGGACTATAAGGTCATGGGTTCCTTTTCATGTACGTCCTCCAATGTGGTGTACATGATACAATGCACAAGGTGCCCTGGAGCTATCTATATTGGGGAAACCATGCAAAAACTACAAACAAGGATGAATCTACACAGACATACGATCAGGAATGAAATGGACACGCCTGTGGGAAAACATTTCTCTGGAACTGGACATTGTATGACAGACTTAAAAGTCTTAATACTAAAAGGTCATTTTAAGGATGACAGGGAGAGAAAAAAATGGGAATTCAAACTTATTAGGATGTTCAATACTTTGACACTAGGACTCAACTTAACACCTGGTTATATGGTTCACTACATAGACACAGTTCACACCTTCACCAGAAGGACTCCAGATAGTAACACATTCCCACCAGCTCTCCATTTGTAAGATAATGCTAATTCGATTTCCTTTGAAGGCATCACACCTCCCAGGTCTTGAACAAATTTCCTACTATAGTAAGCATCTGATGTGTCTTTCTTATTATTTCAAATGTAATCTTGCCTGAAGAAGGAGCTACTGTGCTCTGAAAGCTAGCGAACATATAATTTTCTGGTTAGCCAATAAAGGTATCACCTTAAGAATGCTCTTGTCATAATTGGACGGAAAAGTATTCACATATCCTTGCTCAAACCCTTTTGTGAAAACCCATTTCCATGAAGAACTCAGCCACCTCCTCCACCAGAAAGGATCCGTGATGAAGAAGAATACATTGTGGATAAGATTCTGGACTCCCGAAAATTCAGAGGTAAACTGCAGTATCTGGTGCAGTGGAAGGGTTACGGACCAGAGGAAAATTCATGGGAACCAAAGGACAACGTCCATGCTCCTAGACTTACAAGAGCCTTTCATCAGAGGTACCCAGATAAGCCAGCTCCTGAGATGTCCAGAGGCCATCCTGGAAGGAGGGGAGTACTGTCAGGAATCAAACCCAGTACCTCTTGTCCACCGGCCAGCAGCTCTACCATCTGAGCTATTCTGCTGGCTGCAAAGTTCCTTGCTGAACCCAGATACCATTGACTGTTCTTCCTGATCGGCTCCACCCAGTGCTCTCTTGATTCGCCCTCTGATTGCCAATTACACACCCTATATAAGCCTGGCCCTGTGGGTGTGTCATTGCGAGATTATTCTGCTCCTAGCCTCTAGTCAAGCTCTTCCAGATCCATTGATACCAATACCGCTCTCCTGTGAACTGACCTCGGCCTGTCCTTCTGACTACGCTCTCCGCCTGATCCATTGCTACCAATACCGCTCTCCTGTGAACTGACCTCGGCCTGCCCTTCTGACTACGCTCTCCGCCTGATCCATTGCTACTAATACCGCTCTCCTGTGAACTGACCTCGGCCTGCCCTTCTGACTACGCTCTCTGCCTGATCCAGTGCTACTAATAACGCCTTTCCAGTGTACCGACCCGGCTATCCTTTGACCACGTTACCTGCCTCTGCTTCCCCTAGTGTTTGCAGTAACATCGGCTCCAACCCTGACGGGATCCTGACAGTCCCCACTTTTTCCCCTGACTTCTACACTAAGTCAGATGAAGAAAAAAAGCAATGTAGTGCCACCCTGCACAGTGACAGGACCCCCCTTTTGTTCCCTCCATTAAAAGGAAATTATATTACAGTAGTAATAATGTCCCTAATTGGAACCTAAGGAAATTGTTCCCCACTTATCACCACTAACTAATATAGCATGTTCCTCATTTTGGCCCCCAAACAGTAATTAAGTCCCTCTTCCTGGCCCCATTTTATTTAATAACCTCACCCAGTCTGGCACCCTTTATTTTATAATATGCCCCAGCCTGGCCCCCTATGTTCCTTGTCCAGTCTGGCCCCATATGTTCAGCATGGCCCCCATATATCCATCCTACCCACTCAGCTACACATACTGGCCTCATATGTCTCTTGTCCTCCCCCCATATATCTATCCTGGACTCCCATATGTCCTTTGTCCTCCCCCATATATCCATCTGGATCCCCCGTATATCAATCCTGCCCCCTCTATATCCATCCTGGCTCCCCCCATATATCCATCTTGCCCTCCCATATATCCATCTTGGCTCCTCCCATATATCAATCCTGGTTCCCCCAATATATCCATCCTGACTCCTCCATATATCCATCCTGACCCTTCCATATATCCATCCTGGCTCCCCCATATATATCAATCCTGGAACCCTTATATATCCATCCTGGTTCCCCATATATCCATCCTGGCCCCTCTATATACCAATCCTGGCTCCTTCACATATCCTTCCTGGTTGCCTCATATATCCATCCTGGTCCCATGTCCTGGCCCCTCCATATATTCATCGTGGCCCCTCCATATATTCATCCTGCCCCCCATATATCCATCCTGGTCTCCCCCTGTATATCCATCCTGGCCTCTAGTCCTGGCCCCCAAAATATCCATCCTGTCCACCCAATATATCCATCCTGCCCCCCATATATCCATCCTGGTCCCTTGTCATGGCCGCATGCACAAAAAGAGAAAAATAAAGATTCCTCTTACATGCCTGCGCTCCCGGCAGCGGGCGGTGTCCTCCTCTGCAGATCTGGAGTGCTCATATTAAAATGGCTGCTGACCTAGCAGAGGTCAGTGACTCATTTGTGTATGGTCAGCGCACGACCCTGGCGTCATACACTGGTGATGACAGGGACGTGCGATGAGGCGGTTCAGGTAATGAACGCTGCATGTGTACACCCATGTACATACTCTGCCCACGCTTTTAAAGGGCCCGTGCCTCTAAAACCCACAGACTTTTTTTTTCTGTCTTCTTCCCACCGCCATCTAATGCAAGGGTCCACTGGGGATTTCCCCGATAACCTGCCAGGCCAGCCTGAACCTTGTTCTTAGACAAAAAACTATTTCTGCTAATGTAGAGCGGGCAATAATAATAATAATAATTGATTATCAACATGTCTGATCCTTCAGTCACATGGAGAAAAAACACTGCCAATCTTGTTTCCATTATAATAAACATACATGGCTGACCAATGTCATGCTTCTGGATTTGTACCATTGATTCTATGTCTCTTTTTGCTGAGCCACAATATTCTTTTTTGGGTGTTTTATTTCAGTTATCTTTGCTTCTGTCAGTTTTGGGTAACAGATGGTTTTTCATTTACTCTATTTGTCTGTCCTATCACCTTTCGGGTGCAGCTTTAAATACCTTACCCTGTGGATGTTTCCTGCTGGTGATAGACATTGTTGGATTCATTAACTTTGCTGTATTTTGTGTTGATTGCAGTAGTTTGTGTGAGATTCCTGTATTCCATAGGGGACTGCTACTCTAGTGATCCTAGGAGCTGCTGAGGACATTCAAGGTAACCTGCCATCGAGTGGGGGCACTATTATGTTATCTTAGGGTGCCAACCTCCATGGTCAGGCAGGGACAGACTAGGGTCAGAGAAAGGTTTTTCCTAGTCTGTCAAGTTCAAGTATTTTTCTTCTTGGTTTGTACATTATGAATATGCTTTGGAAGTCATAGCAGCCAGAAGCTATCTTTAGCAGCAGCAGATTGGCATTACATGCTGGCTTTTTGTCTATGGCATATGTGTAGGTGCAGATCATTCTCAATTATATGAAGATTTTTGAGGTATTCAAGAACTATGTTTTTTTCAGGTGGAAATTACTTCAGGAAGTGCTCTTTTCTTTGGCCTGTGGTTTGGTGGAGCATTTCTTGTTTTTGAAGTGGTTTTCAAGAGGTCTTGAAGCATTCTGGAAGAGGAGCAGATTCCATCAGGATCACGCTTGAAAGAAGTGACATGCACTTTTTTTCCCCACTAGGCATTTTGCTGAACTTCACTTTATCTGCCCTAAAAGTAGAAGATCCTCTCTCCCTATCAGGCTGGATCTAGTTTAGGCATGTATTAACCCTTTATTTATTAAAGGGCTTTTTGATAAACTTTTCATTAATAGCAACAAAATCTTTTAAAAAACCTCCTTTAGAAATTAATAAGAAGTTTTTCAAGCATTTGTGTATGCATTTTTAGCTGAATTCTAAAGGAGATCCACTCCAAAAAACTCCTTGTGAACTTAGCACAACAGTTTGTACCCACACTAAGATTTATAGTCTATGAAGATTTTAGCTACTTTAAATGAATTTATATTTAATAACATCTGCCATGGAGTTGACCAAATACTTAATTTGTCATGGGCAGCAATAAATGCCTTTATAAAATCTAAATTCCCTGTATCACCTCCCAACTCTGAGTCTCAAAACATCAAGCTTATAAAAAGAAATTAGATTTTTTTTTACAATGTCTATGTTTCCCCAACCTACAATATGTCTACATTTCAGAAAACCATTCTGTTTAAAACTTATAAGTGTTACTGGCAGAAAAAAATATTATATGTTGTATCTGGAACATTAACAAATATTTTTACTGTAGTCGTTAGGCTCAGATGTCTATACTTACTTCTGTATCACACTAAACACACTTTGTCTCAGTTGTCATTATGACAAAAGAAATGTACTGAAATTACAAAACTTAGTAACTAGAGAACTCAAGAGTGTAATTCATTTCTTCCTGAAATTTTGCAAACTTTCAATAAGTTGAGACACTGATCTGGTATTACACTTCTTACATATAGACAGAGAACTTGCATAATAGAAGAAACATGAAACATATATTTAATTGTTAACTATGTTGATGTAATCTATAGCATTTTCAGTAATAGATAAAATCATATTTTTTGTGTAGGTTAGTCATCAGTGTTGGGTAAATGTCACATTGACAGTAGCAAATATTATACAAGAAATCAAGGGAAGCTCATTACATGAAAATTGATAATAAATGTGACTTAAAGAACAGGAAGTTCTGAAAATTAGTGATCTTTCTGATCTGCAATTATGCATGAGATGTAATGTCAGGGATCTGCAAACATTAGTGACAGGAATAATAAGCACAATCAATACAATAAATATAAAACAGCAGACATAGCAAACAAAGTTTTCAGAGGGTATTGACGTCAAGCTGACAACTTTACATCATCTGCTTTTGTTTGAATTGTTTTTCTCATCCTAAAGACTAATGTATATGAGATCATTAAAAAAAAAAATCCTAGATAACCTCTTATACATATTTTATCCACAAATTCTCCTCACATTTCATTTCCCGTTTTAAATAAATTATAAAAAAAATGCAGAAAATATTATTTTGCTAAAAAGATTAGTACAAACTTCTAAGAGATGTAGTTTCTAAATTCATAATAATTGTATTCATGTCTACGATAAATACAGTCATGGAGGAAAGTGTTAGCACCCTTGAAACTGTTCCAGAGAAGGAACCCTTCAATGTCCTGTACATGGGGTAAGAGACATATCAAATCAGAAAAACTATACTACATTTCTAATTATGAAATTTCTTTATATTATTATTACTAGCTGAAGAGCCCGGCGCTGCCCGGGCATAGTACCTAACTACGGTTAGTTATAACAAATTGTAATGATTATATCTATATACAAGTATTCAGCTTTCTCCCCATTATGTAGATAGGGCCAAAATTGTTTGGCGATTTGGAACGTTCGGGGGTTAAAATTTCCATTCAACACATAGCCTATGATGCTCCTGGGGTTGAGATGTGCGGGCATGCAAAATTTCATGCCCGTAAGTACAACGGTGCAGATTCCTATCCCGGGCCAAAATTATTTGCCGATTTGGAATGCGCGGGGTTAAAATTTCGACTAAAAACCTAGCCTATGACGCTCCCGGGGTCGAGACGTGCGGGTGTGCAAAATTTCATGCCCGTAAATGCAGATTCCTATGCCGGACATACACACAAGCATTCAGGTTTCTCCCCATTATGTAGATAGGGCCAAAATTGTTTGGCGATTTGGAACGTGCGGGGGTTAAAATTTCCATTCAACACATAGCCTATGATGCTCCTGGGGTTGAGATGTGCGGGCATGCAAAATTTCATGCCCGTAAGTACAACGGTGCAGATTCCTATCCCGGGCCAAAATTATTTGCCGATTTGGAATGCGCGGGGTTAAAATTTCGACTCAAAACTAGCCTATGACGCTCCCGGGGTCGAGACGTGCGGGTGTGCAAAATTTCATGCCCGTAAATGCAGATTCCTATGCCGGACATACACACAAGCATTCAGGTTTCTCCCATTATGTAGATAGGGCCAAAATTGTTTGGCGATTTGGAACGTGCGGGGGTTAAAATTTCCATTCAACACATAGCCTATGATGCTCCTGGGTTGAGATGTGCGGGCATGCAAAATTTCATGCCCGTAAGTACAACGGTGCAGATTCCTATCCCGGGCCAAAATTATTTGCCGATTTGGAATGCGCGGGGTTAAAATTTCGACTCAAAACCTAGCCTATGACGCTCCCGGGGTCGAGACGTGCGGGTGTGCAAAATTTCATGCCCGTAAATGCAGATTCCTATGCCGGACATACACACAAGCATTCAGCTTTCTCCCCATTATGTAGATAGGGCCAAAATTGTTTGGCGATTTGGAACGCGCGGGGTTAAAATTTCGATTCAAAACATAGCCTAGGACGCTTTCGGGGTCGAGACGTGCGGGCGTGCAAAATTTCATGCCCGTAAGTGCGACGGTGCGGATTCCAATCCCGGACAAACATACCCACATACATACACACATACATACATTCAGCTTTATATATTAGATTATTATTATTATTATTTACATATATTAATACATATATTAATTACATATTGCAATAGGATCTTGGAGATATAAATACCCCTTTAAGTATGCCTACTATAAAAACAGAAAGAATGACTTTCCGCTAAGGTAATATTCCCATACACTTTCTTACTTTTCTAGGACAGTAAGCTTTAAGAGTAATGCTCACCTTGACAGACGGTGCATGACTCCATATTCACACATATACTATAAGGTCCTTAATTTTGGATACATTCTGCCTGAAACACGGGCAGCGTGAGTCATTCTGTTTATGCGATCATAGCCAGGTGTGTTTTACTCTGAAATATTGAGGAACAATAGGAGATACATGACTAGTACAGTATGATGCAGTCTTTGGTCGGCTCCTCCTAGCCTCCCTTCAGTTAATCTCAGCTTCTCAGTGACAGTCGCCCATGTCCTGTATAGATCATGTCAGCATTAGAGAGTGTCAGTCTCTGTGTCCATAAGAAGAGGGGATGAGGACCTGAACTCTGGTTCCACCAATAGGGAATGCAATTGGAGCGCCCCCTAGGGCCTGGGGATACTCGGACCCGGGCCGGGCAGTTCTAAAAGGGGAAGTCACAGCAGCAGTGATGCGGTCTGTGGCCCTGGGCATCCAATAAAATTGTCAAAGATGATGGTGGGGGTGGTTTATAGGGGAATTAGTTTGTGACGCCACCTGTGGTGTTCGGCTATATATGGCCGAAGCTGCGGTTCAGATCCACTGGGGCGGATGGTGACGAAGCAAAGATGGTCCAGCTCTCCACACTTAGAGTGGGGTCCCATGGCAGATATAACAGTCTGTTCAGGTGATGGTGAACGTTGAGGTGCAGAGAATAAGCAAGGGACAAAGAAAAGTGTTGTTTTCTTTACCTTTTACTTCTTGGTAAGTGAGAATGCAATCTGGGGTATTAGTTACAGATGATAGCAGGAGTCCGGCTCACCTGGAAGCATTCAGAGGATCCACCCTGCCAGGTGGGGTTAGAGGCCTTCATCCTGCGCTCTCTTTTCTGGTCCCTGCTGCCTGTAGCTAAGCCGCGACCCTCTCCTGCATGTTGGCTTTAACCTGTATGGCAAACAGCGTGAGCCTATTGCAGGCACTGTCTGTTCACTGGCAACCCTGGACTCTTGGTCTGCTGTGGTGCCTCCAGGTGTTCGGTGTGGTCAGGAAGCTTGCAGTCCCCTGCCCTCCAGATTCAGCTGTCGGGGCGTACAGTACTTGCACAGCCCAGGACTCTGGCATCCTTTTTTATCAGCACTCTGCTCTGGGATCAGCTCTAATGCAGCTGCGATTCCCAGAGCTCTTGTCTCTGCTCCTCTCTCTTCCCTCACCTCAGGCTAACTCTTTCCAGAACAATCTACTTACCTCAGCACTAACTCCTCCCACCAATTGTCACTCCTCAAGCTCCGCCCATTTTTGGACTGGAGGTAGAACAAGTGTTGGATGCTGTGTATTACCTCGCATGGGGACTTCTTCCTGCTTCCAGGCATGACATCACCACCCTATAGAGGGAGGCAATGTCACCGTGGCAACCGGACTCTGTGGTGCCACACAATGCTAAAAGTTAATATTGATTCTTTAACAATCCTTGCCACATGATTTAGGATAAGATGCCAAATCAGATATTCCATTTGGAGACATGTGTTTCAGGGTGTTTGCCCCTCATCAGTGCAAAGCAGAATGTCTGATTTGGCTATGTGAGAGGTCTCTTACAAGGTGTCAGTCTATGTGTACATAAGATGAGAGGAAGAAGAACTGAACTCTGGTGCCACCAATTGGGGAAGCAATCCTAAATGTTAATATTGACCCTTTTAATGAGCCTTGCCACATGACGTAGGATAACAAGCCAAATCAGACATTCCACTTGGAGACACGTGTTTCAGGGTGTTTGCTACTCATCAGTGCAAAGCAGAAAGCCTAATTTGGCTAGGTGAGAGACCACTGACAAAGTGTCAAAGAGGAAATGTTTCTCCCTTTGAAGAGTTTAAATATGTAAATAGCGTCTTAATATAAAGGAGAATATTTAACTGTAGTGCCATTATTGGAATAGCAATCCTAAGAGTCAGTGTTGACCTTTTAATTAGCCTTGCCCTAAGAAGATGCTGACAATCGTGATTTATCTATGTGACTAATTTCTTAGCTGTCTCTAGCTGCATCTGAGTCGCCCGCCAGGGCCGCGGGGTACTCGGTACCGGGCCTGTTAACTGCAGTGGAAGATGTCATGGCGGCGATGACCCGGTCCGTGGCCCTGGGCACTCACCAAAAAGGGAAATATATTTACAGGGGATTAAGTTTATGAAGTGGTTCGTGACGCCACCTGTAGTATCTGGTCAGGGTGACCAGCGCTGCGGTAAAGATCCTCTGGGACAGATGGTATTTGGCAGCTGTGTAGGTAAACCTCCTACAGACGAGGCTGTGTTATCCCAGGGCAGGTAGA
This sequence comes from Oophaga sylvatica, assembly GCA_033576555.1. Taxonomy (NCBI): domain Eukaryota; kingdom Metazoa; phylum Chordata; class Amphibia; order Anura; family Dendrobatidae; genus Oophaga; species Oophaga sylvatica. Next base: position 493,273,517 of record JARQOD010000004.1, on the reverse strand, counting down.
TGTTGTAATTGAGAATAATGCTAGTGGATGCAGCAGAGAGAAATGTGCGCCGCTGGATGAAATCTAGGAGACAGTCCGTATGCAGTTTCAGGGTTTTTACTCACAGCCTGTCTGCAGTACAGGTGCCCGCTTAGCACTATGTCCTCCAGGCGAGGGATCCAGCAACCCCCAGGTAACTCGGTCGCACCTGCCCAGGACTCCCGTTCTGTGTGTGTCCTTTCCTGGCCGTCTCTCTTTCTCTGTGCTTTTCCACTCCTCTCTTCCTAGCACCTCACCATGCAGTCTTTCAGTCCAGAAGCTGCGGACTCTGTGGGTACCAGATTAATTCTGTGCATCCTTGGCCCTATGTAGCTTCTTTCCTGGAGATGGTGCTGGTGGTTGGTAGCAATGACCATAAAGTGATCACCGCGGTCGGCTTGCTAGCGGGGCCTGAAGATTTCCCACTAGTCTAGGGGCCGATTCCCTTGTGGCCTGGTCCTTCTGATCCCGGAGAGGGCCACAGATGGAATGTTCACTGTACGTGCCCAAGGACCCCTTGGCTTACTTCTCCAGAAGCTCCTCAGTCTCTTTCTTTCAACTTAGGGGACGAGCTCCTATCAGCTCCAGCTCTCCTCACAATCCACCCTACACGAAGTGCTGCTGCTCCTTACTTAACTTCTCTCTTCCTCCTCAGCTACTGCTAACTCCACCCATCCATACACCCCTTGCTAACCAGAGTGGGATGAGACCATCCTCCCGTAGGGTACCTCCATATGCCCAGCTGATATGGTGTGTGTTGGATCAGGGCCAGCGTCAGCACCTGGCATACCCGGGCAAGTGCCGGGGCCCTGAGCAGGCGGGGGGCTTGCTCAGGGCCCCGGCAGCAGCCGGCGCAATACTTACCTCTCCCCGTGCCTCCGCTGCCCAGCTCTGGGCTCCAGGGGGCGCCGGCGCTTCCTCTCACAGCAGCGCCGCTGAATGATGTCATCATTCAGCGGCCGACTGTGGCAGAGAGAGCACGGACGCCGGACAGGTGAGATGTGAGGTGTGTGTGTGTGTATGAATGTGAGAGAGTGCTGCGGTGCAGTCTGTGTGTGGTGCTTGATGTGTGATGGTGGTGGGGGGCGAGGCAGTGATGGTGGTGAGGAGCCGTGGCCCGGAGGCAATGATGATGAGGGGAGAGATGATGATGATGGGGAGGCGATGATGATGGGGAGGTGATGATGATGATGATGGGGAGGCGATGATGATGGAAGGCGATGATGATGGGGAGGCAATGATGATGGGAGAGGGGCAATGATGATGGATGGGAGGACGAAGATGATGGGGAGGCGATGATGATGGGGAGGCGATGATGATGGGGAGGCAATGATGATGGGGAGGTGATGATGATGGGGAGGCAAAGATCATGATGATGGGGAGGCAAAGATCATGATGATGGGGAGGCAAAGATATGATGATGGGGAGTCTTTCCACAGCGTCCTTTCCTGAGCCATAACCGTGCAGACCGCAGCACAGTGCAGAGGAGAGCTCCATATTTTGTATGGAGCATTATATGGGGACCAGTATCCTGTATGGAGCATTATTTGGGGTTCAATATTCTTTATGGAGCATTATATTTGGCCCATAATACTGTATGGAGGACTATGTGTTGCCCATAATATTGTATGGAGGACTGTACTGTCAGTCTGTACTGTGCGCTGTGAGGATTTGGTGGTTTTTGAGCTATTGTAGAATTTACAATAGATATCACTCATGTAATGGAAGAAGTGAAGTATTTGGCATTGTACTATACCCATATTTCTCTGCCGTATCTGTGCATCATGAATCGTGGTCTGTGTTAAAGGGGCCCACTGAGACTCTTTCGCCCGGGGCCCATAAAAACCTGGAGCCGGGCCTGTGTTGGATGCAGGTGTTGGAGTCCTAGGGGTGCTCCCTCCTTACCTGGGAGTGGGGTGTCACACCTCTGGATGAGATGCAACACCTCTGTGGCGACTGAACCTTCAGGGGCGCCACACATCCACTTCTGCCGAGGCTCTAAACGGTAATTGATTTCATTAATTGCATTCAGAAGATTTTGCTGCTGCAATAGTGCGTGAATTGGGTGTATTCAGTTACTGTTTAGCATCTGTGCAGACGCAGTCCAGGGACAGTGGAGAAAGCAGTCACATACGGAATATCACATCACTATCTTATGGGACTCTTCTCATGTCCCTGTCATGAGTGTATTTATTTACTTTTTGCGTATAAGAAAATCGGATTCTCACTGATGGTATAAAAACAGACACATAGACCAAAAATTAATGAAAATCAGATCCAGCACATTTATGAAAAACATTTTTTTCTTGTATGCCAAAAAAAGTATGAATGAGATGTAACCAATATTCAATATTTATTTTGCTAATATTTCAGACCAGTGGTGACATTTTCTCATTGAGACATTTTGATTTGCCGCATTCAGCCTTCTCTTTGATGTAGCTACATCTGCTTGAAGCTTGAGGCTGCGCTGCAGATTGAGGATCTTTGCTAAATGTAACGAGCATCAAATTAGTTATCTAATTATATAACTTCAATCAAACCTTTGCAGATCCAAGCATGCAACTTACTTAATGCTCTGATAGCTCGGGCATTAATTCATCCGGCAGCAGTGGATTATCTGGTGGAATTGTACAAAAATGTAAATACTTACTATGCAAAGAAATCGAACAAGAAGGTGACCATACCTGGTATTAACTGAAATGGAAGAGTGGGGCGGATGTCTAATGTTAGACATTCAGGATGCATCTCAAGTTTTGCCCTATTTGTTGTTAGCCCATGTCCCTTTCCCACAAAGCCACCTATCCATTATTGTGCGAAGTGAAAAAAGTGTCTGAAACACACCCGCTTGACTTTCTCCTGCAGTCCCACAGGCAATGAATAAAGTGGAGGTGCAGATGCTAGACCTCTACTCCAATAAGACATAAAACCCCATTCTATGGACCACTGGGAACCCTCAATGATGATTGTTTTCCTCTATCATTAACACTAAGGGGCCGATACATCAAACTTCACCAGAAAACTAGTGTAAAACATTTTGAATAGTTGAAAAATGTTTGCGCAATGCGGCGTTACACAAAAGTTTGTCTACTTTTGGCATTTTCACATCAGTTTCAAGGAGCCATGCCAAAATGGGCAGAGCTCGGGAGGAGCTGTGGCTATTCCCGACTGTCAATTTCATCAAAAGTGTATGTTTTACGCCAAGAATGTTACTCCTGCTCCTGACGCCTGGCTATAGGTTATAGGTTATGTGCTGAATATATAGGTTATAGGCCGAACTCAATGGACTTCAGTTTTTTCTTTTCAATCTTAAAAATCTCCAGTAGACGGGCATGGCACCAGTAGATGGATCAGGATCCTTGATGCGAACAACTGGCTAAGACGATGGTGCAGTCAACAAGGATTCGGATTCCTGGACCACAACAACAATAACAACAATCTTTATTTTTATATAGCGCTAACATATTCCGCAGCGCTTTACAGTTTGCACACATTATTACACCACGGTGTGAATTACCTGTACGACGGACTCCTCGCCAGAGACAGACTACACCTCAACAAACCTGGGAAACACACATTTGCCTGAAGACTCTCTACACTCATCAGGAGGGTGTTAAACTAGAAGAAGAGGGGACGGGAAGAAAAATATTAGACTCGAACATGAGCCAGAAGAGATACTGATGAAAGATATGTGGAGCGCCCCACCAGGACCGTGGGGTTACTTGGTACCAGGCCAGGCATTTCTTAAAGGGGAAGTCACAGCAACAGTGAGCCTGTCCATGATCCTGGGCGTCCAATAAATTTGTCAAAGATGATGGTGGGGATAGTTTGTAGGGTAATTAGTTTGTGACGCCACCCGTGGTGTTCGGCTATATAAGGCCAACGCTGCGGTTCAGGTCACTGGGGCGGATAGTGACGTAGCAGAAATGTTACTGCTCCCCATGGGTACTGCGGGGCCCCAGGGCAAATATGGCAGTCTGTTCAGGTGATGGTGAACCTTGAGGTGCAGAGAATAAGCAAGGGACACAGAAAAGTGCAGTTTCTTTACCTGTTACTTCTTGGTAAATGAAGATGCAATGTGCGGTACTAGTTACAGATGGTAGCAGGAGTCTGGCTTGCCTGGAAGCATTCAGGGGATCTACCCTGCCAGGTGGGGTTCAAGGCTTTCCTGCTGCACTCGCTTTTCTGATCCCTGTTGCCTGTAGCTAAACTGCAACCCTTTCCTGCATGTTGGCTTTAACCTGTATGGCAAACAGCGTGAGCCTGTCACAGGCACTGTCTGTTCACTGGCAGCCCTGGGCTCCTGCTCTGCTGCGGTGCCTCCAGGTGTTCGGTGTGGTCAGGGAGCTTGCAGTCCCCTGCCCTCCAGATTTGGCTGTTGGGGCGTATAGCACCCAAACAGCCCAGGAGTCTGGCATCCTTTTTATCAGTGTTATGCTCCGGGATCAGCTCTGATGCAGCTGTAATTCCCCAGAGCCCTTGTCTCCTCTCCTTTCTCTTCCCTCACTTCAGACCAACTGACTCTTTCCAGAACAATCTCCTTGCCTCAGCACTAACTCCTCCCACCAACTGTCACTCCCTTAAGCTCCACCACTTTTGGTCTGTAGTTTGAACAAGTGTTGGATGCTGTGTATTACCTCGCATGGGGACTTCATCCTGCTTCCAACATGACATCACTAGCCTGTAGAGGGAGGCAATGTCACTGTGGCAACCGGACTCTGGGGCGCCACATTCCCCCCTTGTTAATTTCAGTACATCTCTGACTGAGAAAATATAACAAGAACAGTTAATAACAACAATAAATGAAAGTCTACAAAGCCTTACAAATGTAAAAATTACAAACTCCAAAATGAAAAACAATAACACAATTACTGCAGTGCCTAGTCCTTATGCTGCTGTCCAGGAATTGTCTTTGTCAGAGTACCTGGAGTTTGGTTGATGGGAACCGCCTTAGCCCACTTTGTGTGTTTCGTCCCTGGGTGTGGCTACAGGGCACTCTATAGGTGGGAGTGGTTTTTGGCCACACCGGTGGCTTATTTTCAAGGCCAAATCAGGGTAAACATTTCCAAGTAAGGTCCTGGCCACACATAGTCCTGTGGCCCAATTGTCCATCAACAGGTTAATACAAATATTTAAAAGTTCATACAGTAAGTCTCTGTAGGCTCTCATGCTTAAACAGTTGCAACTATACATTATTAACTTATTTACATTTTAGTCCCTATACCGGGCTGGGATCTGACCTTTCGTACTACGGGTGGATCTACGCAGTACTGGTGTTTCTAATGGTGGTTGATGTTAGTAAACTGGGCAACAGTCTGCGACTTCTTAGACTCACCATGGATCTGACAGATTCACCGCTAGCAGGGGGCAGATTTCTGCATTCCACTGCAGATGTGGCATCTGTTACAGGAGCCTGTTGGCCTTCAGGCTGATCTAGAGTTGTGTTTCCTTCTGGCACTACTGGTTGGGGAAAGATCAAGATGAGCACAACTATGGCCTGGTTCACTCTTGTCCAATTTGAAGGGAACTCGACGAGTACTGTACTGTCCTTTCCTCCATCTGTTATGATTTGGTAGCTGAGGAGAGCAGGCAAAAAGGAAATACACCAGAGCAGTTGGAAACTATGAGATTGCAGTACCCTGACTAACCACCACAACTAGAGCCAGCCGTGGAGCGTTCCTACGTTGGTCCTAGACCCTCGTCACAGCCTGAGGCACTAACTACACCTAAAGATAGAAAGAGGAAAGCTATCTGCCCCGGAGCAGATCCCCAAAGAACATAGAAAGTTCCCAAACATGTAATGGCGGTTAGACAAGAAGAAATACTGACACAGACAGAAAATAGTATGAGCAAACGTTGGGGCCCAAACTTACTAAATAGAAAAGGATAGGAAGGGCACTTACTGCAATCCCAAAAAACCCTGAAAAGCACCAACTCTACTAATTTCAAAAACACCTGAGATCACACGACCTCTACTACCTAAATTAGTATCTCTGGTGTAACCAAAAACAAAACAGCAGCCACTGAGAAAACTGGAAAAAGCAAATGTACAAACATCAATGGCTGAACTGAACTGAGAGGCAAAAGCCCCCAGAGGGGACCCTGAAGGCCCCCACAGAAGTGCAGGACAAAATGCAAAAATCAAGCACAAAAACAAAAATAAGAAAAGGTCTTATCTGTTAGCAGGAGATTCAGACACAACACAGCAGGCTTCAAAGGAAACAGGAATCAAGGATTGAGAGCAGAACAATTGATCACCGGCAACCCTGATGGGAAGGTGACTCCCTTATATAAGACCAGTCAGTAACACCTGATTCCCACTCCTCACAATCTTCACTGGACAGTCCAGTACCGTTTGTAACCACCAGAGGGAGCTTCTGCTCAGAACTCATTTCCAGCCTATTCACAACAGTACCCCCCCCTTGAGGAGGGGTCACCGAACCCTCATTTGAGCAACCAGGTCGGTCAGGATGAGTTCTATGATACGCACGGATGAGTCTCCTAGCATGGATGTCCGAAGCAAACACCCAAGAATTGTCTTCCTGACCATAACCTCTCCATTTAACCAAATACTGGAGTTTCCGTCTAGAAAAACGAGAATTCAATATTTTCTCAACCACATACTCCAGATTGCCCTCAACCAAAACAGGGTCGGGAGGCACAGTAGTAGGAACCACTGGCTCAACAAACCTCTTCAACAAGGACTTGTGGAACACGTTATGGATCTTAAATGTCCCTGGAAGAAGCAAACAAAAAGAAACAGGGTTAAGAATCTCCATGATCTTATAAGGTCCAATGAACCTAGGCTTAAATTTAGGAGATGCCACTCTCATAGGAATATTTCTTGAGGACAACCAGACCAAGTCCCCCACTTTAAACCGAGGACCATCATCCTATGCCGGTTAGCAAACCGCTGGGCCCTCTCCTGAGAGAGGGACAACCTCTCCACTACCTGGTCCCAAATCTGTTGCATACGCTCCACAACAGAGTCAACACCCGGGCAGACAGAAGCCTCCGTCTGTCCAGAAGAAAATCGAGGGTGAAACCCAGAATTACAGAAAAATGGAGACATCAAAGTGGCAGAGCTAGCCCTATTATTAAGAGCAAACTCAGCCAAAGGCAAAAAAGAGACCCAGTCATCCTGATCAGCAGACACAAAGCATCTTAGATAAGTCTCCAATGTCTGGTTTGTTCTCTCAGTTTGACCATTGGTCTGAAGGATGAAACGCCGAGGAGAAAGACAATTGAACACCAATTTTAGAACAAAAGGTCCTCCAAAATCTGGAAACAAACTGGACTCCTCTGTCAGACACAATGTTCTCAGGAATGCCGTGTAAATGAACCACGTGCTGAAGGAACAAAGGCACCAATTCAGAGGAGGAAGGCAACTTAGGTAATGGCACAAGATGTATCATCTTGGAAAACCTATCGCAAATCACCCAGATGACGGTCATTCTCTGAGAAACAGGGAGGTCGGAAATGAAATCCATAGAGATATGGGTCCATGGTCTCTTGGGCACCGGTAATGGCATCAACAAACCACTAGAGCGAGAGCAAGGCTTGGAGCGAGAGCAAGTCCCGCAGGACTGCACAAACTCCCTGACATCACGAGACAAGGTAGGCCACCAAAAGGACCGACCAACCAAGTCCCTGGTACCAAAAATTCCGGGATGACCGGCCAACGCGGAACAATGAATCTCAGACATTACACTCTTTTTCCACTGGTCCGGGACAAACAATTTCCCAACAGGGCAGCGCTCGGGCTTATCTTCCTGGCACCCCTCCAGAGCCAGTCTCAAATTGGGCGAGATGGCGGAAAGAACTACACCCTCTTTCAAAATAACAGAAGGATCAGATAACTCAGGAGAGTCCGCCAGGAAACTCCTCGAGAGGGCATCCGCCTTAACATTTTTAGTGCCAGGAAGAAATGAAACCACAAAATTAAAACGTGTGAAAAACAAGGCCCACCTGGCCTGTCTAGGATTAAGTCGCTTGGCAGATTCCAGATAAACTAGATTCTTATGGTCAGTAAGGACCACCACCTGATGTTTGGCTCCCTCCAGCCAATGTCTCCACTCTTCAAAAGCCCACTTCATGGCTAATAACTCCCGATTACCCACGTCATAATTACGTTCAGTGGGAGAAAATTTTCGAGAGAAAAAGGCACAAGGGTTACTTTTAGAGGTCTCTGGATCTCTTTGGGACAAAACGGCACCTGCCCCAATTTCAGAGGCATCAACCTCCACCTGAAATGGTAGAGAAACATCAGGCTGCCGTAGAACAGGAGCAGAAGTGAATCTCTGCTTAAATTCCTGAAATGCAGAGACTGCCTCAGGAGGCCAATTCACCACATCAGAACCCTTCTTGGTCAAATCAGTTAATGGTTTAACAATAACAGAGAAATTACCAATAAATTTACGATAAAAATTGGCAAAACCCAAGAATCTTTGAAGAGCCTTTAAAGAAGTAGGTTGGACCCAATCACAGATAGCCTGAACTTTGACCGGGTCCATTTCAATAACAGATGGGGACAAAATGAAACCCAGAAATGAGATCCTCTGAACGCCAAAAAGACACTTTGATCCCTTCACATACAGAGCATTCTCTCTCAAAATCTGGAACACAGTCCGAACATGTTTTACATGAGAGTCCCAGTCATTGGAAAAAATCAAGATATCATCCAAATAAACAATCAGAAATTTATCCACAAAATCCCTGAAAATGTCATTCATGAAGGACTGGAAGACAGAAGGAGCATTAGTGAGCCCAAAGGGCATCACAAGGTACTCAAAATGCCCTTCAGGGGTATTAAATGCCATCTTCCATTCATCCCCGTGCTTAATGCGAATAAGGTTATATGCCCCCCTGAGGTCAAGCTTGGTAAACCAAGTAGCGTTTTTCACCCTGGAAAACAGATCAGAGATCAAGGGTAACGGATATTGATATTTCACAGTAATATTGTTCAAGAGACGATAATCAATACACGGCCTTAATGAACCATCCTTTTTGGCCACAAAGAAAAAACCGGCTGTAGCGTCGGCATCCCGGCCCTCTGCCAGGCAGGGACGCCGTTCCCCTTACCAGCGCTCTGCGTCCTCAGCGCCCCCGGCGTCCTCGGCGCCCCCGGCATCCTCGGCGTCCTCCTTCCGCCCTGCTGGGCCCGCGCGCTCCTTCCCTGCTGCTGGACTTAGGGCGCGCGCCCGCGCCCTCCCCCGCTCTTAAAGGAGCCGCGCGCATTTTCCAAATTAGTCTCCGGCCAATGCCGGAGGACTCCACCCTATATTAAGGGCTTCCTCCTTAATGTAGGTGCCCGAGCAATGTTGTTGTTGCACTGTATAACTCTGCTTCAGCCCTCAGCTCCTGGTTCCAGTTGCCTGCCTGTTACCTGTCTGTTTGCTGTCTGCCATCTGACTGCAGCCCTCCCCGGAGGTTCGGACATCACCTGCAGTGATCCCCGGCTATTACAGAGACTCTTGCCTGCTCACTTGGGAGCGATCATCTGCCATCCGACTGCAGCTCTATCCGAAGGTTCGGACTTCATCAGCAGTGATCACCGGCTACTCCAGAGACTCTTGCCTGCTCACTTGGGAGCGATCATCTGCCATCCGACTGCAGCTTTATCCGAAGGTTCGGACATCTCCAGCAGTGATCACCGGCTACTCCAGAGACTCCTGCCTGCTCGCTTGGGAGCGATCATCTGCCATCGGACTGCAGCCTACCAGGAGGCTCCAACATCTCAGGTCGTATAAGCCTGTATACCCAGAGACTGCCCTGGTCACTTGCCGTGACAACCTGCCTACCCAGAGACTGCCCTGGTCACTTGCCGTGACAACCTGCCTACCCAGAGACTGCCCTGGTCACTTGCCGTGACAACCTGCCTACCCAGAGACTGCCCTGGTCACTTGCCGTGACAACCTGCCTACCCAGAGACTGCCCTGGTCACTTGCCATGACAACCTGCCTACCCAGAGACTGCCCTGGTCACTTGCCGTGACAACCTGCCTACCCAGAGACTGCCCTGGTCACTTGCCGTGACAACCTGCCTACCCAGAGACTGCCCTGGTCACTTCCGTGAATTCCTGTCCGTATTCCCCGGGCGCCACCTGCTCTCTTACAAGTATACTGTCTTGTATAATAAAGCTCAGTGGTTTCACCTATCAGACCCGTTACACCGGCACCTAAGGGTGAAGAGGATGGTCTGATATGACCCTTCTCCAATGACTCCTTGATATAAGACCGCATAGCGTCATGTTCAGGTACAGACAAGTTAAAAAGGCGACCTTTAGGGAATTTACTACCAGGCACTAATTCAATAGCGCAGTCATAGCTCCTATGGGGAGGTAAGGATGCAGATTTACTTTCGCTAAAAACATCAGAAAAATCAATCAAAAAGTCAGGAACATCCTGAGCCTGGGGGAGGCAGAAAAAACAGGAGTGTTGGCATTAACACATTGACAGCCCCAACTGGTAACAGACACAGATTTCCAATCCAAAACAGGATTATGAGACTGTAACCAAGGGAAACCCAGTACGATAATGTCATGCAGATTATACAGAACCAAAAATTTGCAACTCTCCTGATGATCAGGTTCTACCCTCATTATCACCTGAGTAGAGAACTGAGGTTTATTCTCAGCCAAAGGGGTAGAATCGATCCCCAGTAGGGGAATAGACTTCCGTAGGGGTATCAAGGGAAACCCACAACGTTTAGCAAAATCAAAATCCATCAGGTTAATAGCTGCTCCAGAATCAACGAAAGCCTGAGCAGAAAATGAAGACAGAGAGCACATCAGGGTAACAGTTAACAAAAACTTAGTCTGAACACTACCCAAGACAACTGAGCGAGCAAAACGTCTTCCCCGCTTAGGGCAGACAGAAATAGCATGAGAGGCATCACCACAGTAGAAACATAACCCATTGCGCTTTCGAAATTCATGACGCTGTGCCCCAGAAACCACTCTATCACACTGCATGGATTCAGAAGCAGGTTCACAAGGCAACATTATTCCACGCATACCTTTCCGCTCACGCAAAGTCTGTCAATTTGAATCGCTAATGACATAGAATCATTGAGACCAGAGGGAACAGGGAATCCCACCATAACATCCTTTACATTATCTGACAGTCCCTTCCGAAAAAGAGCTGCCAAAGCGTCGTCATTCCATTTGGTCAGGACTGCCCACCTACGGAATCTCTGACAGTATAACTCAGCGTCCTCAAGCCCCTGACTTAATGCCAACAAAGTTTTTTCAGCTTGATCAGTGACATTAGGCTCATCGTACAATAACCCCAAAGCCTGAAAAAACGCATCAACATACTCAAAACAGGATCCCCAGGTGTCAGGGAAAAAGCCCAATCCTGAGGGTCGCCGCGCAGGAGAGAGATGACAATTTAAACCTGCTGCGCTGCGTTCCCTGAGGACTTAGATTTTAAGGCAAAAAACAATTTACAGTTATTTTTGAAATTCAGAAACTTAGCTCGATCCCCTAAAAACAAATCTGGCATGGGAATCCTAGGTTCCACAACAGGCAACCTAGCAAGATAGGTAGCAATACTCCGAACTTCAGTGGCAAGCTGATCCACACGGCCAGACAACTGTGCAAACTCCATTGAGAGAAAAAAAAAAAAAAATCCTCCTCAGCACCCAGAGATACAGAGGGAAAAAAAAAAAATGCAACAAACAAAAAAAAAAAAATCTCTGACAACTCTGACAACTTTTTTCTTTCACAATATTTTTCCCTTCTGTGAGTACCATATAATTTTCAGTTTAGGCCGGTGATACTGTTATGATTTGGTAGCTGAGGAGAGCAGGCAAAAAGGAAATACACCAGAGCAGTTGGAAACTATGAGATTGCAGTACCCTGACTAACCACCACAACTAGAGCCAGCCGTGGAGCGTTCCTACGTTGGTCCTAGACGCCTCGTCACAGCCTGAGAAACTAACTACACCTAAAGATAGAAAGAGGAAAGCTATCTGCCCCGGAGCAGACCCCAAAGAACATAGAAAGCCCCCAAACATGTAATGGCGGTAGACAGAAGAATATGACACAGACAGAAAATAGTATGAGCAACGTTGGGCCCAAACTTACTAATAGAAAAGGATAGGAAGGGCACTTACTGCAATCAAAACCCTGAAAGCACAACTTATATTTCAAAAACACGTGAGACACACGACTTACCACCTAAATTAGTTCTCTGTGTAACAAAAAACAAACAGCAGCACTGAGAAAACTGGAAAAAGCAATGTACAACATCAATGGCTGATGACTGAGAGCAAAAGCCCCAGAGGGGACCCTGAAGGCCCCCACAGAAGTGCAGGACAAAATGTAAAAATCAAGCACAAAAACAAAAAGAAGAAAAGGTCTTATCTGTTAGCAGGAGATTCAGACACAACACAGCAGGCTTCAAAGGAAACAGGAATCAAGGATTGAGAGCAGAACAATTGATCACCGGCAACCCTGATGGGAAGGTGACTCCCTTATATAAGACCAGTCAGTAACACCTGATTCCCACTCCTCACAATCTTCACTGGACAGTCCAGTACCGTTTGTAACCACCAGAGGGAGCTTCTGCTCAGAACTAATTTCCAGCCTATTCACAACACCATCTCTGTTATGGGCTGAGGACTGCTTAGGACTTCAAACCTTTCCTTTAATTGGTCAGGGCACGGTTTTAGTTGATCCCATGACACTTTTCGCTGAGGTTTCTCCTCCATCTTTACGGAAGAGGCACACCTTGGTGTTATCAAAGTCTGAAGGTAAAACGGTGTATGACTCAGCCTCCCACTGGTCATCTAATTTGTGAACTCGTCTTTTTCTTTTGAGTACCTGTTCTCCAGGTGACAAGGGAACTGCAGGTGCGTGCTGTTTATAATTTCTTTCCTGCTTCTGTCTTGCCTGGGACAAACTTTGCTCTACACATTCTTGCACTTTACAGTATTGTTGCTGCTGCTCTGTATCCCAGTCTGTATCTGGTGATGTCAACTCAGGTGTTAAGACTCCCATGTCCAAATCAATGGGTATCTCGCCAGGTCTTGCCCTCATCAGGTAGACCGGAGTGCAGTTGGTGGATTTTACCGGTATATGATTATATAGATCTACCAGATCCAGCAACTTCTCTGGCCACTGGATTCGTTCTTCCAGAAGAAAGGACTTCAATAGGTCAATTACCACCTGGTTCATCTTCTCACACATGCCATTTGTTTGTGGATGGTACAGAGTCGTCCTGATTTTCATGCAACCGTACATGTTACAAAAGTCCTGGAACACTTCTGCCTCAAAGGCTGGGCCTTGGTCGGTGAGCACTTGTTCAGGGTAACCGTACGGTAGACAAAAGTGTTGTTGAAATGCCTTGGCTGCTGTCTTCGCTATTTGGTTTTTGACAGGCATGACTACCAAGTACCTTGAGTAATGGTCAATGATGGTCAGAGCGTAGGTGTAGCCAGTCCTACTCGGAGTCAACTTCACATGATCCAAAGCTACCAGTTCAAGCGGCTGCTTCGTCAAGATCGGCTGTTACAATCTTTCCTGCGCACGTTGCATGGGCCACATTCTCGGCACCACTTCTCAATGGCTCTCCTCATGTCCAACCCAGTTGAATCTTTCATGAAGTAGGACCTTAAACTTCTTCCACCCGAAGTGTCCTGCTCCATCGTGGTAGCCTCCAAGACCTTTGGCGCATCCCGCTTCGGGACTACCACCTGCCAGACCAGTTCGTGGGTGCGCGAGTTGATGTTCCTCCAACACAGCTTACCCTCATAGATGAACAGATTGCCCCTCTCCTTCCACAACTGCTGTGCTTTCTATGGAGCATCTGTACCAGGGTGTGAATCAGCTTGTGTCAGCAACTCCTTTACAAGGTGAACGGCTGGGTCATTATCTTGCGTCTCTGCCCACTTATGTTGGGGCAATAGGTTCAACGTGGTCTCTCGTACGATATAGCGCTTGTTCTTCACCCCTTGGGAGAGCTGGGCCGCAATTGGGTGGTGGAAGGCGGGTAACTCGATTTCTTCGAGTTCTTCTAGATCCTGCTCCTCATCTGGTAAATTTGGCATCCTAGACAGCGCATCGGAATTTGCATTCTTATGCGCCGCTCGGTACTTGATGGTAAACCCATAGTTGGACAGCTGGGCCATCCATCTCTGCTCTAGCTTTGCCGTTTCAAGGTGGGTTAGCGGATTATTGTCCATGTAGATGGTAAATTTCGCTTAAGCTAGGTAGTGCTTGAAGCACTCCATTACCGCCCAGACTATGGCGAGGAACTCCAGTTTAAAGGAACTGTAGTTGTCGGGGTTCCTTTTAGTGGGACGAAGCTTCCTGCTGGTGTAGGCAATCACAGCTTTGCATTTGTGATAGCACTGCTCCCAATCCCACGTTGCTGGTGTCAGTGTAAGGTATAAATGGTTGGTCATAATCAGGGTAGGCCAGGACTTCATCTCCCATGAGGGCCAATTTAAACCTGAAGAAGGACTCTTCTATCCTTTTTTTCCACTGGAATGGAAGACTCTTGGTCTTGGCCTTCTTGGATTGGCCCACTAGAAGATCTTGCAGGAGTGCAGCTATTTTGGTGAAGCCTTTGATGAATCTCTGGTGGTAGCCTACCAACCCAAGAAACTGACGTACTTCATGAATGGTGTTGGGTCTTTGCCAGTCCCGGATGACGGTGACTTTGTCAGGGTCTGGTGCTACACCTTCCGCGCTTACCATATGGCCTAGGTACTGCACCTTGGGCTTCAAAAGGTGACACTTCGACGGCTTCACTTTTAGACCAAAGTTGGACAGGCTTCGAATACCGCGGTCAGGTACTTCAAGTGGTCTTCGCAGGTTTTGGAGAAGATGATGATGTCATTCAGGTACAGCAGAACGATTTCAAAGTTTTTATGTTCTAGGCAGCATTCCATTAATCGCTGAAACATTCCCAGTGCATTGCTGAGCCCGAACGGCATGTAGTTAAACTCGCATAGGCCCATTGGTGTCGTAAACGCTGTCTTTTCTTTGCTTCTGCCACAGGAACCTGCCAATACCCACTGGTGAGATCCAAAGTAGAGAAATAATTAGCGGTTCTCAGTGCAGCTAATGATTCCTCAATTCTAGGTAATCGGTAAGCGGCCTTATGTGTAATGTTGTTAATCCGACTGTAGTCTACACACATTCTCATAGTACCAACTTTCTTTTTAATGAGGACTAATAGAGCTGCCTAGGGGCTACAACTATCTCTGATTACCCCAGCCTCCTTCATCTCCCGTAACATACTCTTGGCACATTGATAGTGTGTTGGAGCTTTATGTTGGTACCTCTCTTTAATGGGCGGATGATCTCCGGTGGGGATATGATGTTGAACCCCTTTTGCCAGCCCAAAGTCTAGAGGGTGTTTGCTGAAAACCCACTCATACTCTCGAGCCACCCGATAAGCACCATGATTTTGGTGCAAAGGAGTGGAGTCAGTGCCCACATGTAGCTGCTGACACCAATTCTCCAGCTGCCACTCAGAACCATTGTCCTCCACCTGATCGGACGGAAGCAAGGGTTCTGCTCCCTCTATTGTATTTTTACTGACAGTGAACAGGTTAATAAGGGTGGCATATCGGGGTAAATAGACTTCTTTCTCCCCACAATTCAAGATGCGTACTGGTACTCTCCCCCTGCGAACATCAACTAACACTCTGGCTGTCAGGATAGTGGGCCTAATGTCAGAGTACATGGGTTCTACCAGGGCTTGGTAATCTTGACCCCTGAGGCCTATTGCTGCCCAACACCAAACTAACATTTCACTCCTGGAGGGGTACTGCAATGGGGAATGGATCACTTACTCTGACACTGCCAATTTCTCCTCCAGTTAGCTCTACCTGTTGTCTCTGCATCAGTGCTCTGATCTCCTTTTGCAGGACCCGCTGCTGCCTGGAGCTGAAGGTCTCGGCTACCTGTTGTAACAAAACAATAATTTCTACAAGACAATTTTCTATTACATTGGTGCCTAAAATAATCATAGGATGGCATTCACATTTGTCAATATCAACTATGATAAGACCTTGTGACTGCAATTCCACTCTGCGAATCTTGATGGTTACCTCTTTAAACCCCATTTGAGGCAAGGGCTGACCATTGCTGGTAAAGATAGCAAGGTGTTCATCTGGGCTGCGAGTAATGTCTGAATCAGCCCCGTACCGCTTAAAGAGGACATATGACATCGTTGTCATCTGGGAGCCGGTATCCAGTAAGGTATTCATCGGGAAGCCATCAATCACGACGGGCAGGACCGGCCGTCCTCCCACCACTTGTCTCGCTAACTTGGTGGGCCTGGACGTCTTACTCCTGGGGATTGGCCCTTTGCTCAGGGGTTGCTTGTTTAAATAACAGAATCTTGCGATGTGTCCCACCTTGTGGCAGCAGCGACAGATGGGCTGTCCGTCCTCGTCTTAACGATCGCTGTCTCTCCCTCTGGTCGGTGGAATTCTCCTCTGCCGTCGCCACGAGATGTCATCTGAACTGGAGGCTAGCTGGATCTTCTTCTTTGGAGCCACTAACATGGACTGCACAGTTTTTGTGATTGCAGGAACACTTTTGGTCAGTTCCTTGACCTGGAGACCTGGAGACGTAGGTCTGCAGCAGAGTCATCATCTTAGGTGGTCGTGTCAGTCTCAATAGTGGTCTGGTGAAAAGATGCTGCCTCCTGCTGTTATGTAATTGCTGGGCGCCTAGAGGGCTCTGTGCCGCTAAGATTTGGTTCACGCAGCACCCGGATGGCCCTATCCTTAAAGTGTGCAAAGTCCAGTTCAGAATTTTGTAGGGCCATTATGAGCAGCTGTGTCCTTTGATTGTTAGACTGGAGTCCCTCTATAAACTGCTCCATTACAATCTATCCTCATCTTGCACGCTGTCAGGGTCAACCTGCTTTAGGCCTGTAGCACCTCCTGAAGGTTAAGGGCATAATGCCGTATACTGTCCTGCACCCTTTGTTTGCACCCAAAGAATCTCATTTTTATCTCTGCTGCAGTTCGGGTGTCAAAGGTGTCCTTCAGCCTGGCCAAGATTTGTTTGACAGTTCCTTTATCAGTGTCCGACCAGGACTTTACTTCCCTCTGGGCCGCACCAGTTAACTGGCCAATGAGGATGCTGACATTTTGACTCTCAGACAGGGGGTACACTTTGAACAAACTACACAGTCTCTCCTTGAAATCGCTCAGGGTGTGCGACTCCCCTGAATACTGCGGTATCCAGGCCGCTCCTGGTATGTACAGCATTGATAGCAACATTATGAAGTCTGCGGCTGCTGCCGCCGCTGGATCTTGCTGCACTATGCGTGATGTGGCTGCGACCACCGCTGGATTTCCACCCAGGTTGGGCATTTTCTTCCCCCTCAATGAACTTCAGCCAGGCTCTGTTTACCTTTACCGTGGTCAGCAGCTGCTCCCTGACATGGTTTGAGCTCCTTCCGGTATCCAAGCCGGGACTTCCTGCTTTTCATCCACTTATAAAGAGCGCTGCTCCAGTTTCACTTCGCCCGCTGAGTCAGAGTCAGTGGCAGGGCTTTGCTTTGCACTCTTTTTCAGGCTCAGCCTACGATGGCACGCCCCTCTCTTCTCACGAGCCGTGTGACGCAGTTATGGCGGCGATTTGAAAGTTCAATTAAGTCTCGGGCACAAAATTCAATAAAGTCTCTGGCACACAGTACCCGGTAATACCAGGCTACGGAATACTGTTCGTGACGCCAAGTTGAAGCGCCCTACCAGGGCCGTGGGGTTGCTCGGCACCGGGCCGGGCAGTTCTTAAAGGAGAAGTCACAGCAGCAGTGACCTGGGCGTCCAATAAAATTGTCAAAGATGATGGTGGGGAGTAGTATGTAGGGTAATTAGTTCGAGATATCACCAGTGGTGTTCGGCTATATATTGCCGTAGCTGCGGTTCAGGTCCACTGGGGCAGATGGTGATGCAGCAGAGATGTTACTGTTCCCCACGGGTAGAGCGGGGCCACAGGATAGATATGGCAGTCTGTTCAGGTGTTGGTGAACGTTGAGCTGCAGAGAATAAGCAAGGTACACAGAAAAGTGCAGTTTTCTTTACCTTTTACTTCTTGGTAAATAAAGATGCAATCTGGGGTAATAGTTACAGATGGTAGCAGGAGTCCGCCTTGCCTGGAAGCATTCAGGGGATCCACCCTGCTAGGTGGGGTTCGAGGCTTTCCTGCTGCACTCGCTTTTCTGGTCCCTGTTGCCTGTAGCTAAGCTGCCACCATTTCTTGCGTTTTGGCTTTAACCTGTATTGCAAACAGCGTGAGCCTGTCACAGGCACTGTCTGTTCACTGGCAGCCCTGGGCTCCTGCTCTGCTGTGGTGCCTCCAGGTGTTCGGTGTGGTCAGGGAGCTTGCAGTCCCCTGCCCTCCAGATTCGGCTGTCGGGGCATATAGCACCCGCACAGCCCAGGTGTCTGGCATCCTTTTTATCAGTGTTACACTCCGGGATCAGCTCTGATGCAGCTGTAATTCCCCAGAGTCCTTGTCTCCTCTCCTTTCTCTTCCCTCACTTCAGACCAACTGACTCTTTCCAGAACAAATCTCCTTGCCTCAGCACTAACTCCTCCCACCAACTGTCACTCCCTTAAGCTCCACCACTTTTGTTCTGTAGTTAGAACAAGTGTTGGATGCTGTGTATTACCTCGCATGGGGACCTCTTCCTGCTTCCAAGCATGACATCACCACCCTGTAGAGGGAGGCAATGTCACTGAGTCAACCAGACTCTGGGGTGCCACATATGAGGTGAGGCAAAGAAGACCCAAGACAACATACTCAGAAGGGAGGTAAGAAAATTTCTAAAACTATCCACAGGGAGGAGATTGGAACAAAACAAAATCCTCAAAACTGTATGCTCGCAAACACCAGAAGCCTGACAAACAAGATGGAAGAACTAGAAGCAGAAATGTCTAAAGGTAACTATGACATAGTGGGAATAACAGAGGCATGGTTAGATGAAAGCTATGACTGGGCAGTTCACGTACAGGGTTACAGTCTGTTTAGAAAGGATCGTAAAAAGAGAGGAGCAGGGGTTTGTCTTTATGTAAAGTCTTGTCTAAAGTCCACTTTAAGGGAGGATATTAGCGAAGGGAATGAGGATGTTGAGTCCATATGGGTCAAAATACATGGAGGGAAAAATAGTAACAAAATTCTCATAGGGGTCAGTTACAAACCCCCAAATATAACAGAAATCATGGAAAGTTTACTACTAAGGCAGATAGATGAAGTTGCAACCCATAATGAGGTCCTTGCTATGGGGGACTTTAACTACCTGGATATTAACAGGGAAACAGAGACCTGCCAAACCCATAAAGGCAACAGTTTTTTGCTAATAATCAAGAAAAATTATCTTTCACAATTGGTGCAGAATCTAACCAGAGGAGCAGCACTTTTAGACCTAATACTATCTAATAGATCTGACAGAATAACAAATCTGCAGGTCGTCAGGCATATAGGAAATAGCGACTACAATATTGTATCGTTTCACTTGTCTTTCGCTAGGGGGACTTGTCAGGGAGTCACAAAAACACTGAACTTTAGGAAGGCAAAGTTTGACCAGCTTAGAGATGCCCTTAATCTGGTTGACTGGGACAATTTCCTCAGAAATAAGAATACAGATAATAAATGGGAAATGTTTAGGAACATCCTAAATAGGCACTGTAAGCGGTTTATACCTTGTGGGAATAAAAGGACAAGAAATAGGAAAAACTCAATGTGGCTAAACAAAGAAGTAAGAGGGGCAATTAACAGTAAAAAGAAAGCATTTAAACTACTAAAGTAGGATGGCACCTATGAAGCTCTAAAAAACTATAGGGAGAAAAATACTTTATCTAAAAAACTAATTAAAGCTGCCAAAAAAAGAAACAGAGAAGCACACCTACATCTAGATTGACACAGTGCTTTCCTGGATCCTCTCCACAAAATCCTTAGTAATGCACCAACAGGGCTTTACACTCTAAAGCCCCAGTCTCACACAGCGATCTCGCTAGCGAGATCAGCTCGCCAGCGATATCGCTGTGTGTGACATTCAGCGACGATCAGCCCCCCTGCCGGGTATCGCTGATCGTCGCTGAAAGGCCAGGACATTTTTTTGATTGCTGGTCTCCCGCTGACAGGCACGCATCGCTGCGTGTGACAGGCGGGAGACCAGCGATCCGCTGGTAACCAAGGTACACAGCGGGTTTCCAGGCACCGCGCAGCGCCTGGAAACCCGATGTGTACCTTGGTTACCAGCTCCCTGCATCAGGGCGCTGGTATCCAAGGTACACTGCGGGTAACTAAGCGATGTTACCCGCAGTGTCGCTTGTACTGATCGCTGCCTGAGCTGCCTGTTTGGCAGCTCAGCAGCGATAATGTAGCGATACACCAGCGATCCTGATCATTGTCGGGATCGCTGGTGTATCGCTATGTGAGACCCAGCCTTTACTGCGTGTGATCAAATCCCCTATGGCCTCCATTATGCTTGCACTTCATTCTATGTGATAATTTATTAGTGGCTTCTGCCAGAAGAAGAAGTCCATCATGATATTTCAGAACCTGATGACAAGATCCAACATCATACAAGATTGTCAATTAAAAGAAGTAGAGGCGATATTACAAGAGCAAGCAATTAAAGTCAAGTGTTGCATTCAGTGTTTTGGATAAGAACTTTTTTGGTATGGGCAATAGCATAGCTACCTGGGGGAGGAGGATTTGGAAGGGGCAAAAAGAGCAGCTGCCCTAGGCCCATTAGCATGTTGGGGCCCATCTGGACACCAGGTCAGTGGTAATTTCATCTATAGTGGCATCCACAGGTCAGTGATATACTGTAGTTAAAACCTAGGTTACCTGAACTTGGCCTCAAATTAAAGAAGAACTCTGGTTATTATTATTGATCAAGGGGGCATCCCAGCTATTATTATTAACCCCTTTCTACAATATGATGTACTTTCCCGTCCATGTGACCTGGGTCTTAAGTCCCAGTGACGGGATAGTGCGTCATAGTCGATCGGCCGCGTTCACGTGGGAACATGGCTGATCGCGGCTGGATGCCAGCTGATTTTCACAGCTGACCTCCGGCACTAAGTGCCAGGAGATGTCATGGACCGCTCCCGGCACTTTAACCCCCACACACTGCGATCAAACATGATCGCAGTATTCCGGCGACTGCAGAGGGGCTGACAGTCCCTCTGCTTTTGGATTTTGGCAGGCCGTGGGGTCCCGATCGCTGCCATGGAGACCCGATGTTATCACAACATCCGGTTTTCCAGGCTTGAGGGACTTCCTGTCATGCGCATTGATGACCAGGAAGTCTCTCAGGTCAGTGCTATAGGAGCTGCAGTGCTGACAGCTTCAATAACATGCAGATCTGCATGCTATAGAAGCGATCAGCCTGCAGAAAATGAGTGTCCCATAGTGGGACAAAGTATAAAACTAAGAATTAAATAAAAAATAAATTTAATAATTATAAAATATTTTAAAAAATAATAATAAAAGAATCAATATTTATTCCTGCAATAAATAAATATTTTAATTAAAAAAATCTAAACAATAAAAGTACACATTTTTGGTATTGCAGCGTCCATAACAACCAGCCCTAAAAAACTGTCCCATTAATTAAACCCTTTAGTGAACACCATAAAAAATGGCAAAAAACAATGTTTTATCATCATTCCCCTGAGCAAAAAGTGGAATAACACGTGATCAAAAAAACTGATATAAAGAAACATGGTACCGCTGAAAATGTCATCTCGTCCCGCAAAAATAAGCCACCATACAGCACCATCAGCAAAAAAATAAAAAAGTTATAGCTGTCAGAATAAAGCGATGCAAAAATTATTAATTTTTCTATTATTTAGTTTTTTTGGATAAAAGCGCAAAAACATAAAAAAGATATAAATGAGGTAATCGTACTGACCCGAAGAATAAAACTGCCTTATCAATTTTACCACACACGGAACGATGTAAACACCCCCCCAAAAGAAATTCGTGAATTACTGGTTTTTGTTAATTTTGCCTCCCAAAAATCGGAATAAAAAGTGATCAAAAAATGTCATGTGCCCAAAAATGGTTACAATTACATGTATATATATATGTATTCTATGTGTGTATATTTAGTGTTTACAAGGAAAGAAAGGGTTTTTTTTAGTTCCGATATTTCTGTCCCATTGACTTGCATTGTGTTTCCGGTATCTAGAGTTGAGCGATACTTTCCGATATCCAAAAATATCGGATCGGAATGGTATCGCCGATATCACTAAATATCGGCGATACCCGATTCCGATACCGGAAGTCCCATGTAAATCTATGAAAAAAATATCGCAACTAAAAAAACACTTTCTTTCCTTGTAAACACAAAATATACACACATAGAATACATATATGTATATATACATGTCATTGTGACATATATATATACATATATGTATAGTTTATACACTTCTACATAGTAAAATAGCCTCTGATTCAATTGCCGGGTAAAGCCGGCTTCTGTGAAAAGACAGAAGCACCCGACATGAAATGACACTTGGTGTACATAGGGTTAACCATGTCTTTTCATGTCGTTTGCTATCTGATTTGCACAAACAATTACATCAGTCTATGTGTGCAAAATTTCACACCTGTAGGGGTTAATTAAAGTTGTAAATTCGTTGTAAAAAAACGGACTTTTTTGCTACGAATTTACACCTTTAATTAACCCCTACAGGTGTGAAATTTTGCACACATAGACTGATGTAATTGTTTGTGCAAATCAGATAGCAAAGGACATGGTTAACCCTATGTACACCAAGTGTCATTTCATGTCGGGTTCTGCATTTTCACAAAAGCCGGCAATTGAATTAGCGGCTATTATACTATGTAGAAGTGTATGAACTATAAATATAAATATATATATATATATATATATGTGTCACAAATTCAATGACATGTATATATATATATATATGAGGTGTAAAATTGTTTAAAAAAAATGCGTGGGCTCCCGCCCTATTTTCGCAACCAGACAGACAAAGCCAGCGAATGGGGGCAGATAATAATAGCCCAGAGAGGGACCATTATTTTTGGCCCCCCCCTGGCTACTAACATCTGCCCCCAGACACCCCAGAAAAGACAAATCTATAATTAGATTCGCCCTTTCTGGCACTTTGCCCGTCTATTCCCATTGCCCTGTAGCGGTGGCGAAAGGGTTAATATGGGGTTAAAGCCACCTTGCAATTGAAAGGTGACCTTAAGCCAGGTTAATAATTGAGAGCTGTCAATTAGACAACTATCAATTATTAATCCTATTGCATGAAATAAAAATAAAACACACACACTTTAATTAAAAATCATTTTAATGAAATAAAGACACATGTTTTTGACCATCTTTTATTTGACTGCAAAAACCATTTCCTGTAATAAAAATAAAATAAAAAAGCAAAATTATTCTTACCTATCCCATGCACAGTCAGGTCCCACGGTGTAATCCTTCAGAAAGGGTTAATGTTTACTGCAGGGACCGCAGCTAATGCTGCAGCCTCACAGTAAACCCCCAAATGAATGAGTTCCTCTCCTGGCTGACAGGAGAGGAAGTGGAAAGCTTAATTATTGCTTTCCACTTTCACTTCAGGTCAGCCAGGGACACAATCAGTGACGTCAGAGGGAACTGATTAACAAAAATAGGGGTTCCCTTCGAAAAAAAAATGGCGTCGGGTCCCCCCTATTTTTGTTAACCAGCCTGATGAAGCAGACTGCTGAGCAGTGGCGTACCGTGAATGAAGCAGACCAAGCAGCTGCTATGGGGCCCGGACAGGTGAGGGGGCCCTCGACGGTCGGGTAGCTGTGCTGACACAGTACTACCAGGGGGTCGGCGGGGGAGGGGGAGCGCAGCTCTTCTATATACTCACCCCTCCTGGTACGGTCTCTGCAGCCCCTGCTCTTCTCCCACGGTCTCCGACGCCTGTGTTCAGCGGTCAGGTGGTACCGCTCATTACAGTCATGAATACGCACATATTCATGACTTTAATGAGCTGTCCCGCGTGACCGCTGAACACTGGCGGCGGAGACCGTGGGAGAAGAGCAGGGGCTGCACAGACCGCCCTGGCAGAAAGGTGAGTATAAGGGATATTTACCTGTCCCGTTCCACCGTTGCTCGCGTCCTCTTGCTGCAATGTTCAGGTCAGAGGGCGCGATGACATCGTTAGTGCGCGCCGCGCCCTCTGCCTGATCATTCACTGCTCCAGGACCCCGAAGACAGCGGCACTCAGCAGTGGAGAGAGGACAGGTAAATATCTCAGGTGCCGGGGCCCTGAGCGAGCGGTGACATCGGCACCTGGTGTCACCCCCTGCTCAGGACACTGGCACCTGGCCCCCAGCGACGAAAGGTGAGTATGTCTTTTTTTTTTTTTTGGTTGCAGCAGCTGCGGCAGCATAAGGGCCTATACTATGGAGCATCTATGGGGGCACAATCTATGGGGGCATAATACATTTTTTTGTTTAATGTGTCCCCTCACTGTGCTGGCACTTTACATTTACAATGGCTCTGGGTTTTTTTTTTGGGGGGGGGGCCCATTCAGACTTTTGCTATGGGGCCCCATGATTTCTATGTACGCCCCTGCTGCTGAGGCATGGTATTTAAGGCTGTTAAGGAGCCAATATCCATGGACCTTGCCAGCAGCGACGGACTGGAGTACCTTGGGCCCACCAGAGAAAAAATATTCTTGGGGCCCACCATCATACTTCCCAACCTTTGAAGAAGGGAAAGAGGGACAAAGGCTGTGGTACGCTGTGCCTGCTGCAGCAAATTTTAGGCCATGCCACGTTGCACCACAGACTGTCCAGGAGTTGGTGGATGCTGTAGTCCAGGTGTGGGAGGAGATCCCTCAGGAGACCATCCGTCGCGCTCATCAGGAGCATGGCCAGAAGTTGTAGTGAGGTCATACAGCATACCTCCCAAATTTTGAAGACAGGAAAGAGGGTTAAAGGCTGCGGCGCGCGTAGGGCGTCGCTGCAAATTTTAGGCCACGCCCCGACCACACCCATTTAACAGCTAATCACACCCATATCCTGGCCCCAAGCGTACCCATTTAGCACTGCTGATCACACTGACTGGTAATGAGGGCACAGTGGCTGGTACTGAGGAAAAGAAAGAAAGAGCAGCGAGAGAGAAAGAACAAACAGAGAAAGAAAGAGAGGAAAGAAAGAAAAGAGAGAGAAAGAAAGAACAGAGAGAAAAAAGAACAGAGAGCGAGAAAGAAAGAACAGAGAGCGAGAAAGACTAGAGAGAGAAAGAAAGACTAGAGAGAGAGCCAGAGGCGTAGCTAGGGTTTTGGTTTAGTGGGGGCGAAACTTCTGAGTGGGCCCCTAATCAGAGAACCTCAGCAAATGACCAGCGCTGTTGCCAAAAAATAATCTATATATAAAAAGACCAATATTGATATTACCGCCATATGGTCGGTGGTAAATAATACCAGTCCTACAGAACATATAATAGATTACAGCACAGGTACAGATAATGACTTACCGCTGATGTTCTTTCTAATGGAATTGTTCACTTTTCATTTCTTTTCCATCTGGCCCAGACCGACATGACGACTTCTCCAGCCAGGACTCGACTGCAGAGATTACAACAAAGACACATTTCACTTCTCATATTTTTAGCACTGTCTTGGTCACCAATTGGACTATTCTCAACCTGCACAAACTCCTCATCCTGCTGATACCCCAATACTGAGCCGCTGCTGCCATATGTGTCCCTATTTCTGCACCTGATACCCCAATACTGAGCCGCTGCTGCCATATGTGTCCCTATTACTGCACCTGATACCCCAATACTGAGCCGCTGCTGCCATATGTGTCCCTATTTCTGCACCTGATACCCCAATACTGAGCCGCTGCTGCCGTATGTGTCCCTATTTCTGCACCTGATACCCCAAACTGAGCCGCTGCTGCCGTATGTGTCCCTATTACTGCACCTGATACCCCAATACTGAGCTGCTGCTGCCGTATGTGTCCCTATTACTGCACCTGCTGTGTGGTTCTGTGTGACCTCTAAATTTTAAAGCACCCCTCTAGAATATAGTAATGCCGGGTGCAAGTGCCCTAGAAAACAGTGACCACATTTTGTCCCCTAGACTGTAATAATGCCCTGTGTGCCCCTTTGACAGTCACAGTAACCCGAGTTCCCCTATAACAAAAAGTGTCCACTTTACATTTAATAATGTCCCAAGTCTCCCCCTGTACATCTCCCCTATACACAGAATAATGCCCCTCACTGGATATATACTGACCCCTTAATGTCCCCAAACTATTTAATGGGTCCAACACTGTATGATGGCCCTAGATAGCATCCATACAGCATAATACACCAGATAGTCCTCAATATAGTATAATGCACCCCCATAGGCAGCCTCTATATTATAATAAACCCCCATAGGCAGAGTCTATAATATAATGCACCACCATAGGCAGCCGCTATATTATAATGCACCCCCATAGGCAGCCTCTGTAGTATAATGCATCCCCATAGGGAGTCTCTGTAGTATAATGCACCCCAATATGGAGCCTCTGTAGTATAATGCAGCCCCCATATACAGCCTCTGTAGTATAATGCACCCCCCATATACAGCCTCTGTAGTATAATGCACCCCCATTAAAAAAAAAAAAACAATACTCACCTCCCGGCTCCTCTGCTGCTCACTGTCATCGCGCCCGCTGTCAGACGCTGAGAGGGGGATTATGGGAGAGAAGGAGCGCTCGCTCCTTCTCTCTCTATGCTGTCAGCTGTATCGGCTGGATGCCGATACAGCTGACCCTCCGATGATGGGTGGGGGGCCCACTGCTGGCACCGGGCCCCCCCAACACCTGTTCAGGCCCCATAGCTTCTGGGCGGCAGAGCAGGAAGATCGATTCTCTCTGCTCTGCTGCAGATATGTACGCTTGTTCAGCTACAGTACTGTAGCGTAGCTCCGGGTGGGCCCCCTCAGAGCGCGGGGCCCGGGGCCACCGCCCCCTCTGCCCCGCGACCTATCCTTTCAAATCAGGGCCCACCACGCAGGAGCTGGGGCCCACCGGAGGTTTCTCCGGTGGCTCAGTCCGACCCTGCTTGCCAGCCTGATAATACCAGGCCACAGCAGTCTGCTTATCTTTGCTGGTTAACAAAAATAGGGGATCCCGTCGAAAAAATTTGGCGTGGGGTCCCCCCTATTTTTGTTAACCAGCCAGATGAAGCAGACTGCTGAGGCCTGGTTTTTCAGGCTGGTAAGGAGCCAAGATCCATGGACCTTGCCAGCCTGATAATACCAGGCCACAGCAGTCTGCATATCTTGGCTGGTTAACAAAAATAGGGGATCCCCTCGAAAAAAAATTGGCGTGGGGTCCCCCCTATTTTTGTTAACCAGCCAGATGAAGCAGACTGCTGAGGCCTGGTTTTTCAGGCTGGTAAGGAGCCAAGATCCATGGACCTTGCAAGCCTGATAATACCAAGCCACAGCAGTCTGCATATCTTGGCTGGTTAACAAAATAGGGGATCCCCTCGAAAAAAAATGGGCGTGTGGTCCCCCTATTTTTGTTAACCAGCCAGATGAAGCAGACTGCTGAGGCCTGGTTTTTCAGGCTGGTAAGGATCCAATATCCATGGACCTTGCAAGCCTGATAATACCAGGCCACAGCAGTCTGCTTAGCTTGGCTGGTTAACAAAAATAGGGGATCTCCTCGAAAAAAAAAACGGCGTAGGGGTCCCCCTATTTTTGTTAACCAGCCAAGTAAAATGCAGACTGCTGCGGCCTGGTATTAAAAGACTGTCAAGGCCCATGGATTTTGGCCCTCAACAGCCTGATAATACCAGGCTGCAGCAGCCCCACATTTGGCGCATCAAAAGATGTGCCAATTGTGGCACTTTACCCGGCTCTTCCCACTGCCCTATAGCGGTGGCAAGTGGGGTAATAAGGGGTTAATGTCACCGTTGATTGCACGGTGACAATAAGCCCGGTTAATAATGGATAGGCGTCAATAAGACACCGATCCATTATTAATCCCAAAGTTTTTAAATGTATAAAAAAAAGACAAAGCAAGAAAAAAGTATTTTAATGAAATAAAAGAGACAACACAGTTTTAATTTCTTTTATTATACTCTCATTCCTGCGACGCCATCGATCTCCTGTAAAAAAAGGAAAAAAACAAACCAACAGTATACCACCTGTCCGACGCAGTCCATAGTAACGACTGTCCCACGACGATCCAGCTCTGCTACATCGCAATGACAGGCAGAGCCTGACATCCCGACGCAGCACAGCTGCTTACCAGCTTCCCCGGCGGTGACCTCATCGGACTGACTGCTTTACGGCCGGGATTACCCAGCAGTCACTGCAGTTATCGTGAGAAACTGCATGTGACCGCCGGGAAAGATGATGGCGGCCATCAAGCAGTTCAGGCCGTGACCGCCGGAGATCTTCTGCAGGTAAGTGCCGCTGACTCCTGACAGACCCGACCGACGGACACTGACAGTGACAGTGACAATTCCGATTCCGGTATCCGATAAGACGACAATATCGGAACTCGGAATCGAAAGTCCGATACAGCTAATATCGGCCGATACCCGATACTTGCGGTATCGTATCGCTCAACACTACCGGTATCGAATCGGCGATACCCGATACTTTTTGAGTATCAGGCCGTTCCAATCCGATCCGATATTTTAGGATATCGGGCAGTATCGCTCAACACTACTGCCCAGCCTCTATTTGAAGACTTCCATTGAAGAAGAACTCACCACAAATAGTGGCAGCCTGCCTTGCTCATTGATCATTGCTTTTCGTGTTTCCGTGTGAATAAGGATGATCCCTCTACACTGTGAAATCCATTCAGTTATTTGTAGACAGCTATTAAGTCTCCTCTTAGCCTTATTTTTTGCAAGCTAAACATTCCCAGATTAACCATTCCTTGTAGGACATCCTTGGCAGTCCGCATACCATCCTGGTAGCTCTTCTCTGAATTTGCTACAGTTTTTCTGTCTTTTTTAAAATGTGGTGCCCTGAACTGGACTCAGTATTCCAGATGAGCCCTGACCAAGGAGGAGTAGAGGAGTATAATTACTTCATGTGATCTAAACTTTTTGCTTCTCTAAATTTATCCCAGAACTGTGAAATCTTTTTTGCTGCTGCATCACACTGTTGACTCATGTGCAGTCTGTGATCTATTAGTATAGCCAAGTCTTTTTCACATGTGCTGTTGCTTTGTTCTATTTCTCCCATTCTGCTCTCAGCAGATGAGCGCGCTTTTACTGAAAAAAAATCTCTACTCAAACATCGATATTACTGCCATATGGTGATCATATAGTAGTGATAGATACCAATGCTGCAGAACAGATAAAAGATTACAGTTCCGTTCTGGATTGTGACTTACAGCTGACTTTCATTCTGATGGAGTTATGCACTTTTCTCATCTTTTCCATTTTGCTCAGACCGACAAAGCAACTTATTCAGTCAGGAATCATCTGCAGACATTACAACAAAGACACATTTGACTTCTCACATTTACAGCATCTAATACCAACCTGCACAAACGCCTCATCCTACATTTACCAGAATGCTGAGCCGCTGTTGCCGCATATGTCTCAATTAATACACCTGCTCCGTGGTACAAAAACAGTTGTTCCACATAGTAATGCCCACCAGTGTGCCAATTACATAGTAAAATCTCTTCTTTGTGCCCTTTAGATGATAAAATTGCCCCCTTGAAACCTTGAAAAATATTAATGCCTTGTGCAAGTGCACTAGAAAACTGTATCCATATTTTGCCCCTAGAAAGTAATAATGCCCCATGTGTACCTTTAACGGTCATAGCAATACCCTGAGTGCCCCTCTATAAAAATAATGGTTCTTAAGTGTCCACTTAAAATTTAATGATGTCCACTGAGTCCCCCATGTGATGAACGGCACACGGACCGCCACACGGTAGCCCGGGGGTCACGGCTTGTGATCCCACCGCTGCCACCAATGTGATGAAAAACACACACACGACGGCTGCTGCCGTCTGATCCAATGTGTCAGGAATAATCTGCAGGGATTTATAATTATCCCACTTCCACTTCCACTTAGGAACTTGCAGCTCTCCGGCGCCCCCCTTACCCTCAGGTCAGTCAGGGAACTGCACCTAGGATAATTAGTCTCCGGAAGGGCCGCTTGGACGTGTACTGGCTGTTAGGCACGCTGCAGTGAGGGAATTATAATTACTACGGGCCGCAGCCAGGCAATACACTTATAAAACCCGCTCCGTCACTGCCAACGCCACCCCACAGTTCAGCACTTTACACCCCTTCTTTTTAGATGCCACCAGCTACGATTTTCTTAATGAACAATTTATCAAGAGGGTCCGTAGCAACCCCGAATTAGTAGCGTAGTTACTTCAGGCACGTGCTAATTCGTTTATAGAGCAGAAGAACCAAACTAATAATTTTATATGTTTATTCCTAAAATGCAGGCAGTGTTTATACAGTATAAAAAGAGATGTATCAAGCTGAGACATACAATTATGTACAACGTAATTAAAATAAAAACAGGGTTAAAGGTGAAAAAACTCACATGGTACTTAGATCATGGCAGGCAAGACAGGCTGGGGGAGGAGCCACACATCATAGTTCATTTGGAGATCTTTCAGTCAGGTCATCTCAGGCTAGGAATGCCTGGGGGGGCTAGTTTGCAGACTTATACCCCTGGCTTGTGACCTCACAAAAGAGGATGGTTTTCTGGCCACCTACCATAGCTCGAAGTTACAGTTTTAAGCTCTGGAAATTTATAATGCCCATAACTTGGCGGGAGGACCTAGCAGAATAATGGCAGACCTATCAGTGATCTTATTCTGAAATTAGTGTTCTAACGAGCCCAAACTCGGATGAGATATTACCCTCTGCACCAGAGAATTCCATTTCTTTGGTTCTCTTGATGCTACGATTTCACCAGTACCGCGGTAGCGACGCCTGATGGAAGTACGTTTCAGAACAGTAGCTACCGTGTCTCTGTCATAATCTCACGGCATATTATAGACAGATGATTAGATTACCACTATGTGCTGTAGGACAGACTGCAGATCTGAGGAGACAAAGAAATTCCTGAGGTGGGGGCGAAAGGAAGGAGTGAACTGTACTTTCAGACAGTGAATTGCAGCGAGGCTGCAGGCACAAGGGTGAAGAGGGGGTGGTTTTGCTCTGTGCTGGCAAAACACGATGGGGGTCGTTGTTCTCTTTGTGGAAAGTTCTAGAACAGCACAAGGAATGGAGCTCCCATTCCAGGGTATCATTACACCACATAAATAGTTTGATGCCACATACCTTCCCTGTACACAATGATAGTCCCACAGCTCTCCTATACACAGAATGATGACCTCACAGCTTCCTTATATAAAGTATGATGTCCCTACAACTCCCCTATACATAGTAAGATGAGTCCACAACTCCTTTATACACAGTAAGATGGGCCCACTGCTCCCCTATACACAGTATGATGAACCCAAATCTCCCCTATACACCATATGATGGGCCCACAGCTCCCCAAAATACAGCATAATGGTCCACACAAAGTAACATGGCCTCCACACTATACAATGGCCTCCAGAGTATCACCCACACTGCTCAATGTTTCCCCAAAGTAGATCCAAACTGTATAATGGCCACCCATTAGCTCCCACACTGTACAATGGCCTCTCCATTAGCTCCCACGCTGTATAATGGCCCCCGTGTTAGCTCCCATGCTGTATAATGGTCTCACATTAGCTCCTACACTGAATAAAGGAATCCCACAATAGTCTCTACAACAGTGTTCCCCAGCTCCAGTCCTCAAGAGTCACCAACAGGTCAGGTTTTAAGGATTTCATTAGTATCGCCCAGGTGGTGGAATTATTGCCTGTGCAGGTGAGCAGATCTCACCTGTGCAATTTTAAGGGAAATCCTGAAAACATGACCTGTTGGTGGCTCTTGAGGACTGGAGTTGGGGAACACTGCTCTACAATGTATGATGGGGCCTCCCACAGTAGTCTACACAATGTCTGAAAGGGCCCACACAGTAGAAACCACACTGTATGATGGTCCCCCACAGTCTCACAACACATTTTAAATAAAATAAAAAAATCCTATACTCACCTAATCCAGAATCCTGATGAGTTCTGTGGCAAAGCGCCAGCAGACCAACACCCTCTTATCACATGCATAGGATATTAAATTTGCCGATGCGGTGCAATGACATCACCACACCGGTACTCTGAAGTCCTGTGCCTACGCTGGAACATCACCTGCTGTTCTGTAGACCGGAGGCTTAAAGCGAACTGCAGTTTACAGAACAGAAAGAAGTAGTACAGAGAGATGATGTCTCCCTGCTCTACTGCATAGCTTAACTATATCGGCATGCTGGGAACTCCGATATTTGTAACTGTGGCAGCAGCTCCAGGTGTGTCCCTTCCTAGAGTGGGTACTGGGGAGATTGCACCCTCTGTCTCCTACCACCCTTTTAGTAATTATGTGTCACGATCCATTTTTGGATTTGTGGCAGATCAGGTTCCATTGAGTTAAACTTTTTTTTCCCTTTCAGGCCAGAGAGGATTAAATGTCAGTTTTTCCCTGCTGGCAAGCTGGGGTAATTGCATTGCTGCTGTGTCAGCTGATGTGGGCGGTGACCACTCCCACCATCCTTTAAAAGGTCACCTGATGCATCAGCTGACTGTCGGTGTTAGAGCAATCTGCAGTGACCAAGCTGGGGTAAGGAGCTCTCTGGGTCGGAGTCCTCTTAGGAGGAGGGGTCGGGGAGAGTGGTGGTTCCCTCTGTGCATAGTGGGGATGAGTGTGGAGACACAGGGGAACGCCTCTGTTGTCGGTTCCTCAAAGAGTGCACCTCAAAGTGTGCTATTGCGACCTGGAGTTCTAGGGTGATCGTGCTGTATCAGGTGTCAGCCATTCTCGGCCCGGGGACTTTCCAGCTGTAGTTACCCCCCAGTAATGCACGTACACAACACATTCCACAGGTCGGCGCTCTGGAGATTTGTGGCGCCTCCGGAGCCTACATTATTTTCACCTTCTTCGGGGTGCATTTGCCATAAACCTGAGGGTCAGATGACTGCAGAGGTGAACTGGTGGATTGAGGCTTCCTCACAGTATGTCATTTTCTGGTGAGGTCTGGTGTTGAGGGCCCAGAATTCCTCATTGATAGGGGGTACTGTCACGATCCATTTTTGGATTTGTGTAAATCTGGTTCAATTGAGTTAAACCTTTTTTCCTTTCAGATCAGTGGGTGTTAAGTGTCAGTTTTTTCCCCCGCTGGCAAGCTGGTGTAGTTGCATTGCTGCTGGGTCAGCTGATGTGGGCCGTGACCACTCCCGCCATCCTTTAAAAGGTCACCTGATGCATCAGCTGACTGTCGGTGTTAGAGCAATCTGCAGTGACCAAATTGGAGTAAGGAGCTCTCTGGGTGCAGTGGTGCTTCTGCTGAGTTCACTTATCTGGTGCCTTTATTTTGCTGTACGGTGCTTTGGAGCAGAGAAAGTGTGGTGTTTTTGTTATCTTGTCCCCTTGGTGTCTGTCACTTCCTCCTGTGTTTATTACCTGCAGAGGTGAGGCTAGTGCTCCTTGCCGGCCAGTGCACTAGCCAGGGCAGTTGTAGGTGACAACTAGGCACAAGGTCTCCTGATGGCGGTGGGGGGAAGGACCCGCATAGGGCATGAGGGGAATGCAGGGACAGGCTCAGGTTTGAGCTCAGGTGGTGACCATCCCTCATTCCCTATTGGTAAGGCCTTCCTCCCCCCAATTCCATCCCCATTGTGTGTTGTGCAGTTAGCTGACCGACCATCCATTGGGTTGTGTCACACCGTCACACTATGATAGTGATTTAACAGTATGAGCTGCAGGAAGATTGCTAGGGTCAGAAAAGATCAGCCTTGGGACATATTTTGTAGTCCATCAAATCTCTGTTAAATTTAGATTTTTTAGTTCTAGTGATGGATTGTTTAAATTAATTGAAATTTTTGGTCATGAATAGTGTATTCTGGATTATTGCCATGGGACTTTGGAGATATGTCCACATTATTAATTTCTTCTTTGAGTTGTTACAATCTAGATTCCTCATTTTGGACTAAAAGATCCATGAGTTTCAATGAACACTCTGATACAATTATTTCAATGAGTAAAAAAATTATCCGAAAAAATGTATGTTTTTTTTTAATTCGAAGGCCACTTGATTTCATTTTTCTATCTGCACAGTTTTTCAAAAAAGCTGTAGTCCCACCAAGTGCACAGTTCTTGGTTGGACAATTTCTCCTTTTTATATATTAGTGCCTTCAATTCTGAGGAGTTGGAAGGAGGGGATTGGAAGTCACCAAACTCCTGT
>JARQOD010000004.1:493224116-493239076 GCA_033576555.1 Oophaga sylvatica | reverse complement strand
TTTATTGGTGAACAGTATAAAACATGCGCGGTGAAACTATAAAAATACAAATGACATAGATAAGTATTGGGCAATAATCACACAGCTGAAACTTTATAATTAACAGGAAAGTATACAGTATGATGCAAACTTTACACAGGATTCTAATAACATCTCCTATGCACTGGCTGCTCTACAGTTAATAACCTCCTAACACTGCATTGCTAGAGAAGATATTGATCTTACCAGATATGCTTTACCAGGATAGCAAACTTAAGATGGAGCGGTTACAGGAGAGCACATGAACACGTGTATTCCCTGAAGTACATGGAAGAAAATGGAGATTATTCTTCCCAGAATACCTTGCTTCAATCCCTCAATGCAATACTCTATCTGCTTGTTAAAGACACAGGCTATAAATTCAGCCACCACTAGATGGTGCTATAACAAACCAGCACACAATACAAAACATACTGCCCTGTACTCAGATGGGCAGAACAGTCAGTTAAGGGTACGGTGCACAAGGCACACTTCTTGTGCTTAGCTTTTGCTGATTTTTTTAACCTGGAAACAGAGCACAGAAGGTGAAAATCCAGCTACTAGGTGATCATACAACACTCACCACCCGAAGCTGTGTTCAGTGGAGTACCGGTTCCGAAGGAGGGGATCCAGCACATAAAGTCGGGGCCCCTGAAGGCTGCCGCCCCCGTTCAACTTTGCCATCAGTAGTCTCCCTCCTGCCGCTGCCTCTGCTTTTCCTGCATTGCTCGGCACCTCTGTGACCGGTAGGTGCTTCATATCCCCCAGAGAGGACATTCTGCTCGCACGCTTGCCACAGATCCGATGCCAGCCTAAGAAGGCCCGGCCACACATCTGACGAATCCTCCCCTGGAAGTACCTCCTTCCACTTCCAGGTTACGAGCGCTTTATTCCTGCTGCCAGAAGCTCAGTGCGGGCCGCCTTTTCGAATGAGCGCAGGGAACCTCACTCTGCCTGCGCTGCACCCGTGCGACCCAGGGCGGCATCCCCCGGACCCTGGGATTGCGACATCCATCCACCAGACGAGGAGGGGTTTGCGTGCAGAGCACCCCTGACTTTGCTTCCGGCGTCCCAGGCTCTGCCGTTTCCTCAGACACCGTGCAGAGGCTGCTTGGACCAGGGTAAGTCTGGCTTCCCACAGGTTCCCATTAGGACAGGAACCCAACTGAGGAGGCGAGGGGGACAGCCCCCCTTTTTAACCTGTAGGTTCCTGTCCTGATGGTGGGCAGATCCCCTGTCTCGTTGGGTGCTGTCATGGTGATAGGAAAAAAAAGGATTTATTCCTTTGTGCAGAAATGACAAGCAAAAATAGGAGCAACGTTTTGACCTACATGGCTTTTCATCAAGGTAAAATTTTGGTTAGGTTAAAATGTTTTTTTTAGCTTCATAAAGACAATGTAGGTTGAAATGTTGCTTCTATTTGTTGTCATTTCTGCATGAAGGATTTTATTTTTTTATGTTTTGTGTACCCACGATGAATGCGGTCATGATTTTTTTAAATTATTGCCCAAGACAAGTTGATTCTTGCCTTTTTTTCACTTTGTTGCTCTTATCACTGAGAGAGCTGAAGACATTTGTTTTTACTTTCTCAAATGTATGTTTGAGAATAACACTATTATAGCCTTACATTTAGGCCACGGTCACACATTCAGTTATTTGTTCAGTATTTTACCTCAGTATTTGTAAGCCAAAACCAGGAGTGGGTGGTAAATACAGAAATGGTGATGGGTTTGTATTATACTTTTCCTCTGATTGTTCCTCTCCTGGTTTTGGCTTATAAATACTGATGTAAAATACTGACCAAATACTCAATGTGTGCAGGTGGTCTAACAGTGGAAATAATGGTTCATTATATTAGCCAGCAAACGATGTAGGAGAGGACCGCCGCAGCACTAGGAACTAGAGATGAGTGAACTTGTTCAGAAAATGTTAGTCAATCTCAAAGTCGGTATGAACATTGCAAATTCGGATTCCTGTTCAGATTCAAAATCAGCAAAACTCTGCCAAAGTTCAATAAATGATCGAGTTTCCACTAAGGATGTGTGCACATGGTGTCTCTGATCTGTGGTAACGTTACTGCCAGTAAGATTGCTACCATCGGTCAGAGAGCTGCCTGGTCACACTGTCAGATGTCAACGTGATCCCTGCAGCTGTGACTGTGACCCGTGGCAAAAAGCTTACCGCAGGTCACAGGCATCAGCTGATGAGAGACTACTATTCCCAACAGTCTATGCCTGCTGCCGCTAATAACAGCGAAAGCAGGTGGCGGATGATGGGCGTAGTCATCAGCCGGCGCCTGTGCTCAAAGTCAAGAAAAAAAAGTTAAAATAAAGAAATACATATTGAAATAAAAATAAAAACACAGTATATACTCACCTTACACCTAATCCCTGAAGCACTTTGTCTTCTGTAAAAATATAAAAATAAAATACAATAAAAATAAAATAAAAAACCTTAACGCCTAATCCCCAATGCCCAGGTCACCTGGAAAAGAGAAAAAATAATAAACCACCATATCCATACTGTCCCACGATGATTCGGATCACTTGTGGAGCAGTCATAAGATCGTCCCTAAGCCTTCACAGCATAAAGTCTTTCTTGAGATCGGTCCATTTTCTCACTAATGCTCTGAAGGAAAGCACGGTATACAGTTTCAACTTAGAAGTCATCAACATCGATTAGAAGCCATTCTGTCACCAAATGTTTTACAGTAGAAAATCTCCAAGAAACTGATATAATTAATTATATAAACAGTAATTAAAGAAAACGTCATAATGAAATGTGGGTAGTGATTGGTCACTAAGTTTCATCTCTTTCTTCACACACAACTTTGGAAAAGCTATGGGCTAAATGCATATCTAATCTGCTTCATATTACGTTAAATATGGAAATTCCAACAAAAAGATTGTAAGGTTTGGAATTTCCCCTTATCTCACCAGTTGTAATGTGCTGAGAAAAATGATGAATGTTTTTTCTGACATGTTGCTTTCAAATGCTTATGTAAGACTAATTTTTTTTAGACCTTTGTTGTTGAGTTGCATTTTGCTGTTCTCTGTGGGTGGCGCTTTGTCATTTAAAGGTAGTCTGTCTGTAAAAAACAATCACTTGGTCACTTGGCAGTAAATAATTTTCGCGACGTAGACCAACTGCGGAGAATGTTACACATGCAGAGAATTATGATCCATCATTTGTAGCACAGCGGTGAGACTCTATGTCTGGAGATTAGTGTGAAATTTTAATAATGTTGGGGAAGTGATACGTCCCTCATATTGTCTTAATATCACTGACCAAAAAAGAAAGCAGCAAAATAAAATATTCAGAAGATGCGCAATCCATCAGAATGCAAAGCTCAAGGGACAAAGCTTCTGCTGTTTCTGCACTGCTAATCTATGACTTGGTACTACAAAAGCAGCTTAATATTCAGCACTTAAAAGGACATGTCCACCTTTGTAAAATTCTTTTTATCATTCTGATGCATCTGATGTGAACAATGTTGCAACCTTAGGGCGCGTTCAGATGAGCATACAATCAGTCGATGTGCTTTGGACTGAAAATAGAGAGCACATGGACCCATTTAGGCCAGTGGGCCAGTGTACACGGTCAATTTTTCAAACCTTTGTAAAAATAATCACAGGATGCACTGCTTTGTTACATGGACTAGAATAATGCATGTGTGGAGCCCAGCTGTGCTAGGATTCCCATATCTCCTGGAAGGGTGCACTGAAGGATTTAACCACTAGAGGTCCCAATGCATACACACACCTTCACCCATCCCCTAAGACCACCAGAGGGAGCCGGATAGGCATATAAAAGGAGAGTGAAGATAGGAAGAGAACTCAGATTGAGATTTGAGATTAGAGTTCTGCAGAGTGCAGTGTGCAGAGCAGAAGGCTGCAGTCTGCAGCAGAGAGACTGCAGAGCAGTTCAGTTCAATAGAGTGGAGTCTAGTAGAGTGGAGCCGAATCCATTCCAGTCTAGTCAGAGCTGAGACAAGTGAATAGGCTGCAGACAGAGCAGACGAGTGGAGCTTGCAATGAGGGGCTCCATAGCTCGAGTTGAGAGCTGGGAGCGTGCCGACGCTCTGAGAGCGGCGAAGAGGCAGCCCACCAACTGACAGTGTGTGTAATCGTGTGAGGGCCCGAGTAGGCCGAAGGCAAGTGGAAAGAGGAGTAAAAGAGGCAGAGGAGCCTTAATAGCTCACCTCAACAAGTATTTACCGGACGCTGGGGTCCGAGCCTATAGGGATCTCCATGACCCATTAGGAGAACACCGGAGTTCCTGGAATACTACAGGTCCCAGGAGCACCACAGAGCTGAGACCTAACTGGGCCAGGAGGACGGAGTCAGGCAGTGCACTGCCAGCAGGGACTGTGTACTTCAAGAAAAGGTCCAACCACAAGGTCAGCCAGGTGCAGGACGGAGACTAAGTTAGGCCCAGCTACATGCAGGCCAGGACTTCATTACAGAAAGGCAAGGAACAGGAAGCCACAGACCTACTCAGTGGGAGAATCTGGATGTGCACCCTTCACCCTACAGTGCTCCGGGATGTGCCTGAAACATCTTCAGTAAAGGTACCAAAGTGACTTGTGTGTGTGTCCCTCTTCTTACCCCTAACTGCCGGGTTCCCCTCCGTCCTGCATCCCTCCCATCTATCTGCCCTGAAGGACTCAGCCTCACCTGTGGGAGGCCTAACACCTATAGCTGCACAACACCAACCCTTCAGTGGATCTGCACCGCGGCGCTGGTCACCCTGACCAGGTACCACAGGTAGCGTCACAAATCCCCATACCAACATTCAATTCCCCTGTAAATATCCCACATTAAGGGTGAGAGCCCAGGATCACGGACTGAGCTGTGTTGCCGTGACATTGCCCATAGAAGTGAATGGGCTCGGATCCGAGTACCCCCATGACCCTGGGAGGGCGACTCACATGCAGCTCCAGGACCTGTCCTCAGTGCGGAAAAGCAAACAAAACTGCAAATGAAGCCAGGCACATCTGCAATTTATAGACACAACTGGCCTGTTTTTGCATAGGGCCATCTGAATCCGCCTAAGGCTATGTGCACACGTTGCGGAATTGCCATGGAAATTTCTGCGGCAATTCCGCACCTCCCTGCCGCGGGAAATCCGCATATTATAGGTATGCGTATTCCCGCTAAAAACTAGCGTTTTGCAAGCGTAATTAGTTTGCAGAATGCTAGCGTTTTACAAGCGATCTGACAGGTTGGTCACACGAGTCAAACAAGTGTTTGACTCGTGTGACCAACTTTTTACTATTGATGCAGCCTTTGCCGCATCAATAGTAAAAAGATCTAATGTAAAAATAATAAAAAAAATAAAAAATAATGATATTCTCACCTTCCGGCGTCCCACGCAGCTTTCCCGCCTCTCAGCGACGCTCCCGGCAAGTTCCGTTCCCAGGAGTCCTTTGCGACAATCACCCCGATGACGTAGCATCACGCGAGACCGCTACGTCATCGGGTGATCTCGCAATGCATTACTGGGAACGGGATTGGCGGGAGCGTCGCTGAGAGGCGGGAAAGCTGCGTGGGACGCCGGAAGGTGAGAATATCATTATTTTTTATTTTAATTATTGTTTTTACATGGATATGGTACCCAGGGCTTGGAGGAGAGTCTCCTCACCTCCAGACCCCGGGTACCATCCGCACATGAACCGCTTACTTTCCGCATGGTGGGCACAGCCACATGCGGAAAGTAATTGGTTCAATGCATTCCTATGGCGGCGGAATCGCCGCAGTTCCGCAAAAAAGAATGAGCATGCTGCGGATTCTCCCGCGATGCGATTCCGCCGCGGAAAGACCCGCAGCATGTGCACAGCATTGCGGAATCTCATAGGCCTTAATGAGTTGTATTGTGTAAACGGTTTTGCCTCGGTTTTGCGGCGTTTCTGCCGCGAAAAACCGCGGCAAAACCGCTAAGAAACCGCAATGTGTGCACATAGCCTTAGAAATGAAGACTATTTGTAAAATTGATTTATTTTTCATGCTGAGATGATGGATATATTTTTGCACCTATTCCCTGTCCAGGGTGAGCTCTGTCAAGGAAGGTCTTCAGTAGCCCAAGATTTATGTCTTTTATGTTCCTACTACTAGATAAAGCAAGGGAGACACAAAGCGCCATAGGGTCTTATCCGACAGTAAGTTAGCACTTTTTAAGTAGAAAGCTGCTCACCTGGTATTAGGTGGTTAAAGCACGTGTAGGAGAGTCTGCCCCAGATCCACAGGTCGGTCAATGACCCGACAATACAATACACTGCAGAAAAGATGTGGATTCCAGTCCGAGCTGCCCAAATAATAGATTTCCAACACATAGTAGCAGTTAAGAATCTACGCGTTTCAGGGTGAATACCACCCCTTCCTCAGGAAAATACCACAT
The DNA here is from genome assembly GCA_033576555.1 of Oophaga sylvatica. Classification (NCBI taxonomy): domain Eukaryota; kingdom Metazoa; phylum Chordata; class Amphibia; order Anura; family Dendrobatidae; genus Oophaga; species Oophaga sylvatica. The sequence goes on along the minus strand of JARQOD010000004.1, from coordinate 493,232,662 downwards.
ATAGCTTACATATGTTCAACTTTGAACTTTGACATGTGTCATCTGACTGCCTGGCGCCTGTTTTTTTTTAATCCTAGATGTATTTAAGCAAGGTATTGTTAGAATATATGTAAGCTATATGTGGTATTTTCCTGAGGAAGGGGTGGTATTCACCCTGAAACACGTAGATTAAACCACTTCTTAACTGCTACTACGTTTTGGAAATCTATTATTTGGGCAGCGCGGACTGGAATCCACATCTTTTCTGCAGTGTATTATGTTCCTACTACTAAAAGACTGGATGGCGGCTAAAGCAGCTAGACAACATTGGCTTTAAAACAAGATCAGGAATCTGGTACAAGTTAGCCAAAGATAAGACGCTGTTATTATCAAGGCATGATGCCTCTCTGCACACTTCTCCCAACTGTCCCAGCTCTAGTAGGACATTCCCAGAAATTCGAAGTTGTCCTGCTGTCTAGGGAAGTCGGCGACATGTTCCTACTTAAACTGTATCTAAGTTGTTAAGAATTAGGTACAAAAAGTGGAATGAACCTTAGGTCATTACATGCCAGGGCATCTTGGGGGACCATCATTGTGTGTGGTAGGCACTTTGGGCATCATGATTTATGTGTGGGAAGGGCTCCTTGACTCATCTTATTATGTTGGTGTAATACCGTGTAAGGGGGCACCTTGGGGCTTCAAACTTCATAGTACTATAGGGAGAATCATGTTTGGGGCACCGTGATGGCATTATGTGTGTAGGCACTCCGGTGGCATAATGTATGAGGCACTGTGGTGGCATAATGTGTGGGGGCACTGCAGTGGCGTATTGTGTGGGGACACTGTGGTGGCATAATGTATGAAGATACTGTGGTGGCATAATGTATGAAGACACTGTGGTGGCATAATGTATGAGGCACTGTGGGGGCTAATGTGTGGGAGCACTGTGGTGGCATAATGTTTTTGTGCACTGCAATGGCATAATGTGTGGGGGCACTGAGGTAGCATAATGTATGAGGGCGCTGTGGTGGCATAGTGTGTAGGGGGCATTGTGGTGGCCATCATTCTGTGTGAGGGAATGCACTGTGACAGCATCATTCAGTCATACTAGGAATACATTGTGTGGAAGTGTTTGTCAGAGGCATTTTTGAGGCATAACACTGGTGTGAAGGAGCACCATTGGTGTATCATACTCGATGGGAGATATTATATTGTATGGGGCCATGAAAGTGGTATCATTCTGTGTAGGAATTCAAAGAGGCTTCAGCAGTGGCACAATTTCTGTGTGGGCACAAAAAAAGAATTAGGCGAGGTTAGTGGTGTGGCTTAGTGTAAATAAAATTTCTGCCAATATGTGTCCCTCATTCCTGTCTTTCAAATATTAGATTTAAGCTCTGTAGTGTAAGCAGCAAGATATTATATAATAAATGTATGGGGAATGCCCCAAAAATGGGGAGGGCACCAAGTGTGAACCACAGTTCACAGAAAGGAATTATTATGGGTCTTTCCTGGCACAAGTAACTTATGCTCTATACTGCCCAGCTCCGAAAGTCAGTCTGACATGTCAGCAGTTCTGATGGAACTACTGAAGGCTGCTGGAAATAGGAGACTTAAATGAGAAGTTTTCATTATTAATCTGATACCATAATTCTATAGTACTTACTATAACATTCCAAAAAGTCTTCATAAAGTAGTCTGTTTCACTATTTTGCACAAAAAAAGCAATTTTTAATTAGAGTGTACCAACGTACCAGGAGTTATCTGGGTAGTACTGAAGTAGTGAAGAGTTATGGTGTCCAGGGTGCTGGCTTCCCCATTCTCCCTTGATTGTCATTCCCCAATAACTGAGACTCTATGACTCTTCACCATGCTGTACTACCCAGGTGGCTACCACTGAGCAATATGACTGTTAACACGGTCTGTACAGAATTTGAGCAATACACCACCAAAATGTCAGATACACTCACAACCACAGGTGTGTAGCCGGAGAAAGAAGAGGTTTGATTGCATGATTTATTTAAAAAATTGAATTTTTAGTGAATCAAGTATTTAAAATTAATAAAAATAATACAAATTCAAGCACAAAGGACAAAAGTAGTACGTTACACTATACAAAGTAAGCAAATCTCATAAAGGCACATCGAACATGTGGACCCCAGGAGTTCGGTTGCCACAGTAACCTTGCCTCCCTCCAGGGGGGAGTGATGCCATGCCTGGAACAAAGAAGGGATCCCCTTGGCAGGTAGTTCCAGCATACAACACAGTTCCTGCTCCAGGCCAGCAGGGAGAGCTCTAACCCGATTTTAGGAGAGCTGTTCTCTGGTCGGAAGAAGGAAGTTAGTAGTTGGTTAGTGCCTGAGCAAGGTTGAGACAGGATGTGTGGAGAGGAGCTGGAGGACAGGAGCTATAGCTGAGCTCACCCCCAGGCCTGAGCGCCAGAGACCGGGCCCCGGAGTCCAAGGCTATGTGGGTACTAAAGCCCCTGCAGCAGAATCCGGAGGGCAGAAGACCGCAGATCCTCTGCCCCCAACTGATACTTGACGACACAGCAGCACGTGTGAGCCGGAGACGCCATATAGGAGCGATCCCTGAAGCAGGCTACAGTTGCCTGTCATGTGAGTGGAGTTCTACCTAAGTAGCAAACAGAGAGAGGAACTTGAATAGAGTTTACAGCAGCAAGTACCTCAGAGAATAGCGCTAGAGATGAGGCCTCAAAACCCAACTGACTAAGGAGATTCACAAATTGCTTCCAGGCTGACCGACTCCAGAACCATCTGTGACCTCAGCCCCGGACTGTACCTGCACAGCTCAGTAAAAGTTAAAGGAAACTGCACTCTTGTGTCTCCTGAATCTTTCCTGCGTCACCTGCCCTGCACCACACTCACCACCAACATCCCCTTTAACATCTCAACTGCCCTGGGACATAGCCCTGCCTGTGGAGGGCTGAACCAACTCGGCTGCATCAACAACTGTCCCAGTGGACTGAATCTGCAGTGTCAGCTTTATTGCCGAATACCACAGGTAGCGTCACGAACACTTTTTTACAAGCTCTTTATTTTCCCCTTTTTCATCATCATCCCCTTTTATTGGCTGCACAGGACCACAGACCGGGTCATTGCTGCCATGACACTGCCGCTTTAAGAAGTGGCCCGGTACCGATTATCCCCACTGCCCTGGCGGGTGACCCAAACACACCGTGATCTAAGCCAAGGTGGGCACAGCATATGTCCTATAGGCAATGTGACATTGATAGATCCATGAGAGACTGGGTTTCTCAGGACGTGTTCTATATAATTAAGTGCCAAAATTCACTTATAATGAAAAGGTCCATGTAAACAAACTATAAAGTGCATGTGCATTCAATTTCAACCTGAACTAGAAGGAAGGAAAATGTTTAGCCTGGGTAGGCCAGTCTCAGCTGATTCTATGGGGAATCATATTGTTTGGTATCTTAGTCCAGCAGTAGGTAAAGTAATAAAAGTCACTGGAAATCAAGGACATGATAAACAAGAAAAGAAAAAATTCCCCAATAGCCCACTGAGCTATATGACACTCTCCAATAGACAAACAAATCATTTTAAATTGGGCGTGTACAACAGCATCAGGATTAAACATGTAAACTTCAGTGACAGGTTCCTTTCCACAATATGTGTAGTTGCAGGACAGAGAGATGAGAGATTGAGGAGAGGTCTTACCTGTATTGTAGGCCCTTGTCTTGGTGCAGATATGTGCAATCTCCACTAGGAAGGCGACAATGGGCATTCTCTCTATAAAGATTTTGCTGTGGTAAAAGACACTTGTAAAGCCATAGGAAATAGAGGCTGCAACATGGCCTATGTGGAAAATAAGGAAAACAAGCACCAAACAACTTATGACATACCTTTTCAATCTTACTCAATGGACCAGCAAAATCTCAGGTGCAACAACTGAAACGATCAGCGCCAAAAAGAAAAAAATAGGTGGCACTCTGTGATGCAGTAAAACAATCCTTTCTTTATTCAATACAAGTAGTAATGGCAGGTACTACATTGGAGATATTGTTTGACGGAAGGACCAGGAGATGGATGTAGGGGAGTCATCTGATGATTTTTCAGAGCTTATTAATCATATGCCTGATCATGAAAGGGTTACTATCTCCATAATCACATTACTTTTCATAAAGTATAGTAAACTCATTGTTAATATACAGATCAAGCCTAACCTAATCTTTCTTTTTTGTACCTTTCTGTCATTTCTATCTGCCCCTGTACCTGTATGTGTAGTCATACTCTTATCTGCTAAAAGTATGTTTCCTAGCAGCACTTTCTTCTTCTTCCCTCTCATGCGTGCCTCTGACAAGTTTCACCTCTCTTTTGAGTAATCAAGAAGCTAATCTAAGTGTCAAATTCGCCTTATAATTCTGTGCACTATCTGATACTGCATTGTACACTGTTGTGTGTTTTTACTTTATTGTCACCTGGAGCTGGTTATAGCAGAACTCAACTGTTCTGCACGTCTCCACAAAGGCAGTTCAGAGCCAAACCTTTTGCCTGCTGCTGACAGGTCAGTGATGTGATATTGCACATTCTGCTCTGTTGATGCATGTGACAGAAGATCATCCTCTTTTATATACATAAAAAAGCTTAATTTGCAATTTCACATCACTGGTCTCAACAAACACAGCTCGAGTGGACCATGGATAGCACTCGTACGAGAAAATCAGTAATGTGAATCATCCTTAAGGCTATGTTTGCACAACTTTTTAAAACTCAGGTGAACTTTTTAAGTTTTTTAAGCAGATGACAGTTTAGGAAACTCTTGTGCTTTTTTTTTTCCTGAAGTGTCTTATAGGTTTCTGAGCATCTTTCCAAAGGTTTTGGCTGCCAACGTATTTTTGCAGGGTTTTCCCATGATTTTTAAGCTGTCTGTTTTACTGTTGCAAATCGATCTTTTTTTACACTCTATGAAATAATGAAGAACTTACTAGCGTTTTTTTTTAAACAAAAATGATGGCAAAATACTCCAAAAGGCGTTTGGGCATCTTCTGAATGTTGGAAAAATGCATTCATCCAGGCACAATGTCATCTGAATCAAGACAGTTCTTTATTCTGCTCTTGCAGCAAGTGAATAAGGTATTGGTCATAAGCATTGTGCACCTGATTGTACAGCACCAGACTTTTTATACTCATAGAATACAATAGAGTTACGATATACTTGTCTATTTCTTATTGGTTAATATCTATTTGCATAAATAACTTCTTGGAATGTTAGTTATCATACAAAAGATATTTGAAGAGAAGACACTGTTGAACTGTCTCCACATGAATACGCCTGCTTATTTAACTCACATACAGTATATATCTAAGGACGGAGTCTCATTCTATCTCTAGCCCAGACGATGATGTTTGATAAGTACAAATCTACAAACATTGTTTTGTCCCTGCCATGACAGCATCTCTTGGAAATACATTTTGGTATAACCTTTAACTCTTGATGTTCCTAACACTGAACTTTCCCATTGATTAGTACTGTATTGTAAAGTACAGAGCATCTTGTGAGCAGAAAATACCAGTAGAATGGTCACGTCATTTTTTTTTTTACCATCTAGTGTTTTTAGAAACCTGAAGCGGTTAAAAGATGTTCAGATGCCTAAGTATATGAACAATAAGTCATTTTTTACACAAAATGTATATGCTCATTCTTTTAAAGGTTTTCTTGTAGGTTTGTGAGAATCTGCCTGAAAAAGATGTTGTGCACACATACCCTAAGACTGCTCAAAGAAGGGTCAAAGAGGATCAACAACTATTAAACCAGGATTTTCTCTACCTTTTATGTCTCTATGCCATAAAAAATAAAATAAAATAATTTAGATGTTGGATTTCTTTGGACATTCTTCAGTTGATGATTTATTGGTGTCATGTAACTACTCATTTTGTGTCATGTAAGCGCTTTGTAGAATTTATTATCTAATTCATCATATATACAGTAATTTATTGATGTACAGTTGTGCTCAAAAGTTTACATCCCCAGAATTTTTTTTTTCTTGGCTTTTTTTTTCAGAGAATATGAATGATAACACCAAAACTTTTTCTCCATTCATGGTTAGTGGTTGGGTGAAGTCATTTATTGTCAAACTACTATGTTTTCTCTTTTTAAATCATAATGACTATGTATCTCTTTCCAGTTTTATACAACAGTTCAATTACCTTTTCCCGTAGATCCGTTGACAATTCTTTTGCTTTCCCCATGACTCACAATCCAGAAATGTCAGTGGCTGGATAAAAGATGCAAGAGTCTGTCTGGATCCCAGAAACTCACTGAGCTTTTGTTCACACACATTGATTACAAGCAAACAGATCACAGGTGAGGATGTTACTATAGTAGAGAGTCAAACTCATTTGTGTCAACTTCTCTGCATATTATCAGGCCAAAATCACCAGGGTATGTAAACTTTTGATCAGGGTCATTTGGATCTTTTGGGTTGTCATTATGATTTAAAAAGAGAACACACAGTAGTTTGACAATAAATGGCTTCACCCAACCCCTAACCATGAGTGGAGAAAAAAAGCTTTGGTGTTATCATTCATATTCTCTGAAAAAGGTCAAGAAAGCAAAAATTCTGCTGGGGTATGTAAACTTTTGAGCACAACTGTATGTATACATTTTCAGGTCTGAGGTTTCCGTGTAATGTGATTTTCCCAAGACCTGTCCCTTTTTCCACCTGTAACCAGCGTCGGACTGGAGTACCTTGGGCCCACCAGAGAAAAATCATTCTTGGGGCCCACCATCATACTTCTCAACCTTTGAAGAAGGGAAAGAGGGACAAAGGCTGCGGCACGCTGTGCCTGCTGCAGCAAATTTTAGACCACGCCACGTTGCACCACAGACTGTCCAGTAGTTGGTGGGTGCTTTAGTCCAAGTGTGGGAGGAGATCCTTCAGGAGACCATCCGCTGCGCTCACCAGGAGCATGCCCAGACGTTGTAGGGAGGTCATACAGCATACCTCCCAACTTTTGAAGACAGGAAAGAGGGAGAAAAGGCTGCAGCGCGCATAGCGCGCCGCGGCAGATCTTAGGCCACGCCCCGACCACACCCATTTCACAACTAATCACACCCATATCCACGCCCCAACCACACCCATTTAGCACTGCTGATCACACTGACTGGTACTGAGGGCACAATGGCTGGCATTATGGGCACAGTGGCTGGTACTGAGGAAAAGAAAGAAAGAGCAGTGAGAGAGAAAGAAAGGAGAGAGAGAGAGAAAGAACAAACAGAGAGAAAGAGAGGAAAGAAAGAAAAGAGAGAGAAAGAGAACAGAGAGAGAAAAAAGAACAGAGAGCGAGAAAGAAAGAACAGAGAAAGAAAGAACAGAGAGAGAAAGAAAGAACAGAGAGCGAGAAAGACTAGAGAGAAAGAAAGACTAAAGAGAGAGCAAAAGAAAGAATAAAGAGAGAGAGAGAAATAGAGAGAGAGAAAGAATAGAGAGAGAAAGAATAGAGAGAAAGAAAGAAAGAATAGAGAGAAAGAAAACAGAGAGAAAGAAAGAACAGAGAGAGAAAGAGGGGAAAGAACAGAGAGAGAGAAAGAAAGAACAGAGAGAGAAAGAAAGAATAGAGAGTGAAAGAACAGAGAGAGAAAGAAAGAATAGAGAGAAAGAAGAGAGAAAGAATAGAGAGAGAGAAAGAAAGAGAGAGAAAGAATAGAGAGAGAGAATAGAGAGAGAAAGAAACAATAGAGAGAATGGAAAGAATAAGAGAGAGAGAGAATATAGAGAGAAGAAAGAACAGAGAGAAGAAGAGGGGAAAGAAAAAGAGAGAAAGAAAGAACAGGGGAGAGAGAAAGAAAGAACAAGAGAGAAAGAAAGAACAGAGGAGAGAGAAAAAAGAACAGAGAGAAAGAGAGAAAGAAGGAAGAAAGAAAGAACAGAGAGAAGAAAAAAAAAAGAACAGAGAGAAAGAAAGAAAGCAAGAAAGAAAGAAAGAAAAAAGGGGAATGAAAGAACAGAGAGTGAGAAAGGACAGAGAGAGAAAGAAAGAACAGGGAAAGAAAGAAACAGAGAGAGCAAGAAAGAAAGATTAGAGAGGGAAAGAAAAAACAGAGAGAAAGAAAGAGAAAGAAAGATTCTATAAAGATACTATAGCAGTCAGGCTCCCATTGTAATGCCCACCTGAGCTCCTGATGCAGGACATATCATGATCCGCTCACATGGCCGACATCCCCGATTCCAAAGAGATCCCGCTGTCTGCGCTGTCGGAGGAGTACACAGAGATGGATCTGAAGCATTCCCTGAAGTGCCTCCATGGTTCCGTCACAATCTCCTCCCGAAATTACCTCTTTCCGGTCAGCTTCCCAAAACTCATCCCCTAGAACCCCGTGCGAATGTTTTAAAATCTCCTGGTTTCCCTGTACTCCTGTGCCGGGAAAATAAGCTCCCCGGGGGGCAGGGTCCCGACCCCAAAAGGGGGCTTTCCCGGATTCGGGGCGGTTGGGGGGGGATGAAGCCCCCCCCTACATTGTACACGCCCGGCTCCGACAGAAACACACATGTCCCCCTCCTACACCCTTTCACACACACGCCCTCATCA